>OX422212.1:227017784-227170284 GCA_949130495.1 Sambucus nigra
AATGCCCTTTACCTGATTATCAGATAATCAGTTACTCTCCCCCATCCACTCTTTATATTGTTGGAAGTCCATTAAATAATCTTCAAAATTCAATTAACTTATATTAATAGGTTGAAAGAAAGGTCACGTTGCACACAAGAATACACAATTCATAATTCAATCAAACTATTCAACACAACTTAAACTTAAATTCATGTTGCATACTCTAAAATTATCAACAAATGACCCACAGCTTCAAATAACTTAAATAAATAAAATATTATAACTTGTTCTCAAATTAAACAGTGTTCGCTGCCTAATCTTGACCAAGCAAAAAAATTGGCAAAGTGATAAAATAATTCTGATAGTATTTCAGTAAGGACCCTTCTCCTGTATCAACATGTATAAGCTCTTTTATATAATCAGTGTATATGTTATCAACCAGTTTCTTGGCCTCACCCAGTTATAAAGGCCGATTGTGGACAGAAGTTTCGATATCCAAGGAAACGAGTGTGCATTGTGGTATTGTCCAAGTCCCTTATATAATACTGCTCGGTATAGTAACCGTGAGTGGATGATTATGATCCAGGGATTGTCACCGGAGGAGTCATTTAAGAGGGGTTTGTGGAAGGAGGATGCACTCAAGAGGGGAATGTTACAAGAGGCAACAATTGGGAGGTTTAACCTTGAGATTAAAGATATGGAAAACTTGGAGAAGGGGGGTTGGGGTAATCTTAAGGAGGCATACGAGGACAAAAACTTGAGTGAATAAGGATACAAGTTTCCCGATTTCACTCGCTATACTCACATGCTACTCTTAATCTCTTGCACATCCCCATTTGTCTTAGACTAACTTGCCTCTTGGCTCGAGATATGATTTCTGATCGAAGAGATCTCATCCATGATAGGTGCAGTGTGTTGTAATTTATTTTTTGTCATATGTGATCGTACACCTATCTTCCTCCTTTTTTTATCCTTTCCACTGTACTGGTTTACGACATCATCTTTAATGTCATCATAAGGGCTCGAAGCGAACTTACTACTAATGGCTTCGATTGATTCTTATAGCGTGAAATTATACTTAGTTTATGATTTTAACATTATTTTATATAATGTGTATATATATATATATATATATATATATATATATATATATGAATAAATAATGGGTCATACTCACTAGAGTCAAAGCCAAGTATGGAGGGAATTTATTAGCTTTGTCTCGTTGGGCATGCACATACAAGTTACCCCTACTAGGTATTTTACCAGCATTTGGATCGCCTTTTGTCCTTAGTGACCATTCATTCCTCAAATTTTCATATGATAAGAACCCAAACTTTGGACATAAACTTTCTTAGCTCTATTTGATTTATTTTTCTCTATTTGGACAAACTTTTTGTCCTTCGCCTCATTTTTCAAAAATTTGTTCCATTGATCAACCGATATTTTAACATTTGGAGATACTCTGTAGCTAAAATATTAGATCTTGATTCCCCCTTAAGGAAATGTCTCTACCAAAGGTTCCTACAATATGTTCTCATTTGTTCAGTAACCCGAGAAATAACCTTTTTCTTTGAATGACCAGGGAATGAAAAACTTTTACGAAGTTGTTAAAAAATTTCATCCTCGATAGCTTGATCAATTTCGTTCGATTCATCTGCTGCCCCGACTCCCACATGCATTTTTTAAGCAACAAACACCGGTATTTAAAGATCTAAACATCATTTTTAATGCCAGTAGGATTATTACCAAAAAGGGAGATCCCAATGGGTTTCTTCTCATTTTCTCGTGAGGTATCGCTAATGGGGGGTGGGGGTGTTGGATTAAGATGCGTTTGTTGTCAACTCGTAGATGGAGTGGTAGAGTGAACCATTGATGGATATGAGTATTGTTTACCTAATGGTGATGAGAATCCAGGTTTGAGTGCAGGAGATAAGAATCCATGAGGTGTCCCATCATCATTTGGTACTTTATCTCCATTGTCATTCAACATTATCTACTATAAAAAATTAGAAAGGAATTATATATACTAATATGCTTACGACTAACTAATAATATTTATAACTATATATATTCATATACCTTCTCATAATAAGACTTTAAAATATGTTCAATGTGTCTAATCTCCACCCATTCGATATTACTTTTTAAAAATCAATGGATTTTTGCACGTGACTAACTAGGAAGAAGCGTATATATGATTGATTTATAGATGTCCGCGACATGCTCAAAATCCTTTCTTCATCAACTTATTAGCTGGATTCAATTTAATGTTCATATGTCGTGAGACATCACAGTCTTGGTCAATGCTTTCTTTATGTAGTTGTATCCACAATGGGTGAATATTTTTTCTGCCTTCTCTAACAGTGTAAGTAACTTCAGTGATACGTCGCGATTATGTTGGTGAAATATGTTTTCTACTACCTTATCCCAGCTTTCTGGTAGGGAAAAAACTACGATCGAATAGGTAATCTTGCGAGAGATGAACTCCACGATTTGCAAGGTAGTTAAACTGTTCAATCCTCTTATTCCCATACTTGTATATAGGAGTACCCTCTATATAGCATGCACTACTAAAATATATATAAGTATTGATCAATTTCAACCTCGCGTACTCTTGTTGCCAGTGATTATAATCGTGTCTCAGTTTTCATGAGAAAAATATATGAGGGTGTAAATATGAGTCCTACAAGTAATGGCTCTAATTAATCATTACCTAGTTATTATTTTTCAACCAATCAAATTTAAGTTTATCTTATTTTATTTAATCCAAACATTGTTATGTGCTTTTTCGCCTATTTGTGTTCACCCTACCAATATCAACAAGTCCAAATTAAGTTTATTTTATTTAAATTAATCCTAAAATTACTATATGTCCACCGAATATGCAACCCTTTCCACCAATTGATGTTCACCCAAACAACAACTACTTAAGGAGGGGGTAAACATGACCATAACAGTTAACTAAACATTATTATACATATTATTCACCCACACAATATCAGTAAGTCCAAATTAAGTTTATTTTATTTAAATTAATTCTAAAGTTAATATATGTCCACCAAATGTGCATGTTATACATGTGCATTTATGTTACGTAAAAGAAAGCACCTAGAAATCATGTATGTTATAACAGTTAACCAAAGATATGTACAAGTTGCATTGCATGAATTATACATGTATACACGTGTAGTTATAACAGTTAATCAAAGATATGTGCAAGTTGAATTATACGTGTTATACATGTTTATGTGTGCATGTTTATGTGTGATACATGTGTGCTCATGAGTGTGTGTGTTATACATGTGCATGTGTGTGTAATCCATCTCTCACCCTCTATCTAGCACACTAATTCTTACAAGACAAATGTAATTTATTCGATAAATTTCGTGTTATGTCAGTGTGTTATCATATCTTCTTATCATGTCGTTTACCACTAATTTGTTTGATATTTAACATTTGAGATACACACATGTATAACAAAATGCACACATAAATGTTTAATTCCTTAAATACACATACATATAATAAAATACATACACATAAATGTGTATATTCTGAAATACACACATTTAACAAAATACACACACTTATATACACACACACTGAGATTTGAATACACACACTTATACCACATACGTATTGGTGTTATCTCACTCTTCAATCCACTTCTTCTACTATTTATACATGGTTAGTTAGCTTAATTAGCTAGATGGCATATGCCTCATCCATTGGCCCTAATTTTCAGCATCAACACCAGCTATAAGATTACCATAACAATACAAACTTCACACGTAATTAACTTTCTTATTGCATGCAAAGTCAAAAAATCCACATTGAACAAGGATTTTCAGTTTTCCATCTCACTCTTTGAATACTCTATTCAATAAATTCAAAGTATAAGAGAAATGGAAAAACAATGATAAGAACACTAAGATCACATAAATTCATAAACGTACATACCATTGTTTACAACCCTGAATCACATAAACCAAATTCCACGTTTTCAAATAAATAATAAGGAAGTGCCCAAAAGCTAGAAAACCCTAAATTTTTATCCTGTGATTTAACTATTAGTCCATAATTGGAACCAAACATCTAGAAGCCCTAAACAAAGCTCTAAATTTGTGGGGGAACAATATCTTATACACTCACAATTTTTTATATAAATTTCTCAGATAATTAAAGATTGTACCATATACAAAAATATTAATAATACAAATCAATTAATCACATGTACATTGTGTAAATATATTTATCTATTCAAAATGACCAAACACGCAAAACCTTTAATCGAATTTCCAAAAACAAAACATAATAACATTGTGTAACCATACAAACATCAATTAAAGATAAAGAATTAATATCATGTAATAAAACCCTATCTACAAATATACATGTAATAAAATGCAATTTATTTAGCCACATGTTTATATAATTGTAGCAATGAGGAGATAAACAGTTAAGGAGGAAGAGAGAGAGAGAGAGAGAGAGAGAGGCGATGGAGGTAGTTAAAGGAAAGAGAGGTAGTGGAGGTAGTAGTGGCTTGAGAGGGGGGGGGGGGGGGAGATCGTGAAATGAAAAAAGATTGGTCCTGTTTATACGCAAAGCGTGTAGTTAGGGTATGACCATTTATTTTTGTACACGTCCGGAACTTAGTCACAACCAGGGTAGTGACGTGTAAAAAATAAATGGTCACATCTTGGGGTCATGGCCCAGGACCGTAACCAGCTCGCATGATAGTTTAAAAATGGTCACGACCCATGACCATGACCCATCTCAATTGAAAGCCTAACATTTTTCATGCCTATGGTCACGGTCCAGGGTTGTGACCGACTTTGGCAAGAGCTTTGGCACCCATACAGTCACGAGTGTGGTCACGAAGCAAGACTGAAACCCTTTTGGTAACGATTTATTGCCGTAACCACAACCATTAAATGTCACCCTTTTGCTTGGTCATGGACTTTGTCACATGCCTTTGGCTATGGTCACTTTCCTTGGCGGTGACCTACTTGTCGCGACTCTCGATTTTTGGTGTAGTGATAACCTATTTCTGAGATTTTTTTTAGCTTATTCTTGCCTATAAGCTTATAAGTAAAACCTTTCTCAATTCAAAATTACTTACTGAGTTCTTGATGAGACCATCAGCTGCTTGTAGTTCTTTAACTAGTTCCGCCAAAGAGTAAGGATGTTTGTTCATATTGTAACTCAGGTGGAACTATATAAAGTACTTATATAGCTACCGGAGAACAATATCAACCCAGGTTTTTCCATCGATTTTCTCTCTAAGGATTTAAATCTCATTGATAAGAGCCATAGTTATTAAAACATATTCCCTTACTAGGGTCCCCTCAACCATGATTGTGTTCATGATTTCTATCATATCAACCTATCTTGCAACACGATTATGATCTCCAAATATGTCTTTAAGGTTAAATATCATATCATAGGTAGTGCTCATCGACTGATGCCAATGTTGCAGAATATTTGACATAAATGCCAAAATATAACACTGCACCATCTCATCAGTCTTGCTCCATTTTTCGATAAGCCTAAGTTTCCTTTTCGACTACGCCCTCACTAGGTTGCTCATGACAAATCTCTTAGATCACAAACTTATAATCTTTGGCAATCAACACTGTATCCAAATTCCTTTTTCAGTCAATGTAATTAGCGCCAGTTAATTTATTTTTCTTGAGAATGACATCAAGTGGATTGAAAGAGCCTCCCATTTTAACACTGAGATTCAAATAATAAAATGAATTATTATATGACATAAAACTTTTTGAATTAAAAATTAAAAGGTTATTTCTGCCAATTTTAAAAGATTTTGTTCGCATCCTCATTATCATTTGAATACTAGAACCTGCTTTCAAAACAAATTAAGGAGGCTAATTCCTTTTAATTTTACCATATAGACAAATACTATTCCAAATAAATTAAATAGTTGACACTTTGATCCCACAAAATAATAACATTCCTCTTTAGAAAACCTATAATTATTTTATGTCTAAGTGTATACCACCAACTAATTAAGACTATCCCATATCACATGGACTCCTCCTTGGTGGTGGGGTGGGGGTGAGTGTGTGTGTGAATAATGAATCCAAAATTACCCGTAAGGAAAATTTTACTGACCACCATAATAATTAATATTCCTCTTTTAAGGACTTACTTGTTATTAAAAGTCTACAAATCGTTGATGGAGGTCGTGGGATTTCTCTTGGCAAATTCCCTCTCCCATAGTAATTTAAAAACTTTGTGAGGGTTATTAAAAAATGTGTATCCAGTTTTGATTTATTTGAAAAGGCTAGGACATTTGATATATTTTAAAACATACCGGTATGCCCATATTTTAATATATATATATATATATTCTCGGCAAATGTGTATAAATAAAAAATACAAATACCCTCGATTATTATTTTAAAAAATAGTTTCTCAATTTTGTTTTCTAACTTCACATATTCATGTCCATAATTCAAATTAATCATAAATTATTCACACAAGCATCCACATGATCTAAGTCTGATAAATTATCCACATTGTCCATAGTTATAGGGAACTATTAAAACATATTAACAACCTATCAGTTAAAACATGAATAAATAGACACATAGATCAACATAAATAAGAAAACTAAGATATACTAGGATTATCAACTATTATGGTCAAGATGCAAATATATTGTAACTAGGAGCCCACTTGAAGTCAATAACCAACAGTCCTCCTTGAACTCAGTCACCTATTATTGCCATTATGCTAGAACGGTATTGGGTTCCACCTATACCCGAAACCATACACCGTTTTAAATTACAGAAATTGATTATCGTGTAAAAAATAGCCTTCAACCTCAGATTTGGTTTCACAATCTTCAATGGAAAACAACCATAAAAATAACAACAATTTACACAGGTTCCATGCCTCCATGAGCGAGTTTATATTCTACATGAATATTACATTTAAAATATAGTAAAAAATATAGTTCATATGCCAGCCTGTAGGAGTTTACATGCTACATAAACATTTCATTCATCCAATGTAATAAAAAAATAATCACGAATAAACCATCTTGGGATCTAATCACATAAAACATAAATCAAAATATGTGACCATATTAGCGGGATTATATCTCTACAAAATAAAGTTAACACAAATGAACATTCCACCCAACATCCATGCATATATATAATTATTTTAATTGGACAACATGATTAAGTTCAATCTATACACAATGTCAATAAGATACAGATACCAGTTGTTGGAGCGTCTGCTATAGGGTTATTGATCACGCGTACAAATCAAACTACAAAAATATTAGCCATGCGCTAAAGCATATAAGGAGGAATTACAATTTACCTTTGAGATCTATCTAATTTGATATTATTTTAGAACGAATAGTATTTGATAAAGATTAATCGAAAAAACGAGCTCAGTGTATCTCATGATCTTTAGCCGCATTCCCAATATGAACTATCACGAATAAAGTGCGGGGTCTTCCTTCATGATCATCTTATGTTTTCTTTTTTTCTCGCATTTATCTCTCTCTCAAATATGAATTAGATTTTTTGAGTTATAAGAGTGGTGAACTTATGAACAAAAAGATCATTGTGACACCCCGCTTAAAATAATAACGGGTGTCCAACCCTATAATAAAATAATCAGGAATCTCAAGTGGATAATTCTCAGCATCTACTGACAATTCTAAAAATAAACACGGCTAACTACCCATTACCACAAAAGAGGGTATCAAAAAAATTTAAAATGTTTTATTCAACACTTTCTAAAACCAACCATGCAACAACTAACCAACAACATAACATCGAAATGTGATAAGAGACACACACAAGCTCAAATAATATAAAAGAGACTAATGCAAGAGTACAACAAAATGTACCAAATAAATTATCCAAATATGTTGTCGGGTCACAGACAATACAATAATCTGAGAGAGACAAAATAAAAGTGCTACACTACAACACTTGGGTATAAAGCCGATATACAAAATGAATCCTAATCTAGATATACAAAGATAGGAATAGACTATAACAAAATACCGCAACAGCCCGCTACTGCCACAGCTCCACGAATACACTAGATGGATAACATAAATGGCGTCCTTGCGGAGGAACACCTAGAATAATACAATATATACATAAAAAGAGAAAATATAAACGGATCAGAGCCCGAGGTGTGAAAACATTTTATAGCAAGTGCATTAAAATGCATAATAATTATAAATGCATTATGACATGATTAAGGTGGAGTCTCACTCTTCAAAAATTCAACTCACCTCTCAACTAAAGTGCGAAACTAAACGTATGCACATGATCTCCAAATAATTGCCCAAATCTATCCAGGGGAAAAGTAATCTAACTTACACCCAAAATTTATACTCAATTAAAATCCATCTAAATTATCTCTCAACTTCAAATATTACCACTCTCATCTATTCGCCCACTTTCGAAACATATAAAATATACATAAACATTCTCTTTTACTAGAATTCTCATATTCTAGTTATATGATTTATATATCCTTATATATAAGAGTTATTAGCATCTAAGTGCTAAGGACTAAACTTCTCCCAATTCTCAATACTGCACTGCATTTCGTGCGTGGACGTCTCGCAAGCAAAATCCAAATAAGGAACCCCCCCGATACACTACTCCTTGGTAGTATTGATTATCAAGATTCATTATGCCCTCAATGCATGACGCGTATAACCCAAATTCTTTTATACTATAAATGATTAATTAATTATTCTCAATTCTAAACAGTGCACGGCATTTCATGCATGGGAAGTCTCGCAAGCGAAATCCAAACAAGGAACCCCCCTGATACACTATTCCTAGCACTGTCGATTGTCGAGATATACTAATATATAAATATGAGCACTAAGGAATAACTTCTCCTCACTCCCAACATTGCATTGCGTTTCGTGCGTGGGACATCTCGCAAGCTAAATTCAAACAAGGAACCCCCCGATACACTACTCATTGGCAATGTTGGTCGTTGAGGTCCATTATGCCCTCGATACCCAAAGTACTATATATACTCATATAATTATCTACTCTTCAATTCCACTTGAATATATTCCTCATAAATTGTCCGGTTAAAATCTCACGGAATGAGATTCAATCAATTTTTTTTATATCTGTTTACTCTAGAGATAAAAGGATATCACATAATCATATACAATTAATGCACTATTCATGCAAGTATAATAATAACCATCCCAACGAGCTATAACTCGAGGATGCAGGTTCTCGATGCTATCATCTACCGAGGAATCACTCACATATCATCCTAGGTACGAACGATCGGAATCTCACACCGCCTTGACAAAAACCATCACAACGTACGGGAAGCGGTCATAGTTCCTCCCCTAAAATGAGACGAAACATACCCACCACGTCTCACCCCTAATAAAAAATTACACAATAATAAATGGACGCTATGACCTGGGGACTATACGCGCCCTGCTCTTCAAGCCAGGGGCCTCACCCACATCGCGCAACTTCCCGTGATAGCATAGAGGGGGTATGCTTCACATATATATATATATATCATTCACATAAGATATACATACATCATCACATCATATAAATGTATACCATCACACAAGGTGTATATATCATACTATTTACATACTCATAGTATGCTCTTAGGCGTAAGCTATGTAGCACGGACACGGACACGGGTGTCGTGTCCGACACGACACGGACACGCTGACACGGCAAATCTAAAAAAATCAGGACACGACACGGCGGGGACACGGTATTAAATAAATATTTTTTATAATTATTTTTATATATAAAAAATATGAAATATCACATTAATACTAATCTCATACTAAGAACAACATTAAACATATAAGCATTAAGAGTATTAAATCCATTCTACACATCAAACATCACAATGATACTAAATCCCATACTAATAATAACAATCAAAATGCATATGGCTAATGCAATTTATTGAACAAGAGATTAAAAAAAAAGAATAAATAGGTGAGAAAAAGGAGAAAAAAAAACATATGTTTCCTGCCCCTTTTTTTTAAAGTTATTATATATTTTTCCCAGCCGTGTCCCTTGCGTGTCCCAGCCGTGTCCCGGCCGTGTCCCAGCCGTGTCCAACTATTTTTAAATGCCTTTTAAGCCCGACACGCCACGTGGCGTGTCGGACACGTGTCCCAGCCGTGTCCCTTGCGTGTCCGTGTCCTTGGAGTGTCCGACACTCGTACGCGGCTTTCGGAGAAGTGTCCGTGCTTCATAGGGCGTAAGTGAAATAATCTCATTATTTAGTATATTTTACTCTCGATATACTATTCGTCAATTACTTACATAACTTCCCCACTTAGTATACACTATACTATTCCTCACTTGAAGTTTACACCTCACTTCTATTTATATTAATCGTCTCTCAATTCTATTTACGTTGAGGATATTTTCTATATCCTAATGCACCTCGATTAGCATTTATCATTTATGAAACATCTCCCAATTCAATTTACGTTAAGGATATTCTCTATATCCATATGCACATCTATCAGCATTTACTATTCTCAATCCATAATATGGTTCAATCAATCATATAAACCTTTAAAGTTATCCCATTGGGGATTTAATTCTAAAATCCATTATCAATAAGTGCATCCTAACTCTCTCTTATAAATCCATAATTATCTCCAAATAGAAATCTCAATGATAGTGGGCTTCCCCACTAGTCGGTACATTCATCTCCAATCAATATTCTCTCGGAATAAGTCAATATGCCTCCAATAATTTCTCAAAAGGGAAACTACCCTAAAAGTCTCTAAAACACAGTTCTCATAACTCCTATAGAGGTTACCAATCGACAAACTCAATCGAAACGGGATGAAACTCACCTTAGAAAAACATCCCCAAAACTGCCCTGTTTCCGAATCGATTCGGGCCCAATTCGAATCGATTCGGCCGAGCGAATCGATTCGGCCTCCAAGGCGAATCGATTCAGGTCTAAAGACCTGGGCATCTGTCTCAGGCCGAATCGATTCGGCTTGGGTCCGAATCGATTCGGTCACTCAGACCTGAGCACCTGCAACATTCCGAATCGATTTGGTAAGGGGCCGAATCGATTCGGCCTATCAGAGGCTATGAAAATGGCTACTTTTTCTCAAAAGCCAAAAATCCCAAAAATCATATCTATCATCTTCTCTTCATTTCTCTTAAACCCAAACATATATACAACCCTAATACTCATCAAATAACATACCTCAACTAATATATAACCTCAAATCTATTATATACACAACAAATCTAAGATTTTACCCAATATCTAGGTTTTAACATTTTAAACCCAAAATCCATAATTTTTATCTAATAATCATGATATAAATGATACACAATAATTATTTATCAAGTTTCATCACTTGCCTCAAATTCGTAGAGTCTGAATCTTCCTCGAGATCGCGTAATGGCCGAAAATCCCACTTTTTTCCTCTTTCTCTTCTTCTTTTCTTCTTCTCTCTATTTCTCTCTTTCTTTCTCTTTTTCTCTAAGGAGATTTCTATCTCCCGTAGGCTTTTTAAGCCTTATCTCCAAAATACATAACTTTAAATGATAATACACACTTTAAATGACTCGGTCACTTCAATTCGAGCCAAACGAACTAAAAATATTTCGAAACCTAAATAAGCCCCAAGTACAGTCATTTCGACTATCTCGACCTTCCGAAAACAACCACACCCTCAGAATTGCCATTCGAAACACTTTCTAAAATCTTCAAATTTTGACCTCAAAGCCAATTTAATTATTCTCCAATTAAAATAATACTTATTTCTCCCAAAATAAATAAATATTGTGCCAAAAATCTCAGGGTATTACAATCATTAGGTGCATATATATAGGCTAGGACAGGGAACCTAAGGAGAGGTAAGGATGTGGCCCCTGATAGGCTTAGAAAAACCTAATCTGAACCGAATTTTAATCCCAAACCATTAATTAATGTAAGAGCACAAGTATGATCAAAAGCTCCATAGGGTTAGATTGTCTTATCCTATTAAAAAACACATTGATTCATTGTATAAGTTGTCCCGAAAAGCTTCATGTTTAAGACAACCAGACCAGACTTCTTCATATTCGTCGAGAAGCTACCTCATGATGTGACCAATGAGATTGCCACTTAAGGTGAAAGTAAAGGACCTAGAATGACTTAATTTCACCACACTTGTTTTAAAATAACTTAAATTATATATTCTTAAATTTAAAAGTGTCTAAAACTTATGTGTGAGTTGGTTTGGACAATTTAAACAAATACACTATGTAATAGACTTTTCTTATAGAAAAACTATGTTAATAAAAATTGCATTCTTATGTGTGATTTTTAAGTACGATTGTTTAAAGTTGTGAATAAACATACTAGGTGTATTTGATAAAATTATTTCAAACTCTTTGATGGCAAATACTAGTTCCAAAACCCTCAATAAATTCGCGACCTACCTCGCTACAGAATCGCTGCAACGAAGGTACTTTGCTAGTACTTTTGTCCAAGTCTAAAAAACCCTGTCTTCTTACCCAACTTGCCTTTGTAGAAAGTTTGATAAAATGACACATTTCTTCGTTGCAACGAAGCTTTAGAGACATCATCATATTTGACACAAAAAGGCAATGCTTCTTAAATATTGCATTTAAAACATAAAGATTCTCTTTTGCAGCCATATTTTTTTGTTGTTTTAAAAAAGAAACCTATTTTTGTGTGGATAAGAATGACTTACAAGGTTTGATATCTTATGTACACAAATTTTAAAATATATTTTTAATTCTTTTTCTTCTCCATAACAAAATAAAGTTGTAAAGATCTAGAAAGGTTTTCATCATTTTATCATGTTAAATCTGATTTTCTTTTGAGCAAAAACCTTCTTTATATTTTTTTATATATCTATTATTATCATTCTAGTTGAAACTTATTTTAATTTTATTATTTCTTCTCAAGACTTGAACAAATTATTTTTGTAAAATTTATTCTTGAGAAACTTAAAAAAAAATTATTTCTCAAAAATACTTTATGAGTTTATTTTGATTAGCCAAACACTTTTATAAATTCCCTCAACCTTTAAGACTCTCACGTCATAGGAATTAGATTTGCAAAAGTGAATTTTCACTTGTTCCTTATGAACAAAAAGTTTTCTTTAACTTTAAAGAATATTTGGAGTTTGGTGCAAATGCGACATTATCAACGGAAGTTGATAAATATGACATGGACAGAGGTTGGAGAGAGATTTGTGCTTGCTCTTCTAGCTATAAGGTGAAAAAGTGTCTTGGAGACGTTTTTCATTATTGAGTTTAGGATAGGTTCAAGTTTGTAAGTCATTTATTCTTTCTATAAATCTTTACCTATATAGTTGAAGGTGTCGATTTGGCCCGAGTTTTTTTCCTCATTGATTTTTCCCTCGTATAAATCCTAAGCTCAAGGGAATGATTTACTATTTCGTATTTTGATTTATCTTATATGTTTCATGAACATATAATGCTAAGTTAAATAAACTGGTAAATCACATTCTTATCACTTAGATGTTAGGATTAACTTCTGCTCGAATTTAGATTAAAAATAAACATGACCTTCATTTTGATAGCAATTTTCAATTTGGGTAGGTGCTCTATACACACACATTCTCTCAAGTAGTATCAGAGCTAAACCTCATTTTATTAGGTTTAATCACCTAGAGGTAGATAATATGTATGTAAAAATAGCTTTTGGGTGTGAGATTTTTAAGGATTTTTCTAATATTTCTTCCAACGGCTCTTATATAATACTTCATTCTCAGTCCACATTTACATGTCGTCCTTCACCTGAAAGTGAATATTAATCTATCGAGGATGATTGTGATGATATTAGTTTATTCACTCTTGAATCTAAATATGACTTATATGAAGAGTCTTTGAAACATTATATAGACGATGCCTTATTTTCCTCCAAGCTCAATGAACATAAAAAGGAGAACACTGATTTAAAACTCAAGGAATCTATGGTTGATTAACTTGAAGTTGACCGTGCTCACATGTGTGAGAAGACTAAGTTGTTAAAGTAAGAGAATACAATTGTTGATTGAAGTTCAACAAAAGTTTTAAAATAAGAAAATGGAGCTCTTCGAAAGAAAGGCCATAACTATTGAAAAAGAGAATTTAGAGTTTTGTAACGAGCTTTCACTTTTAAAAGATGAAAATGAATTTTGTGTATTTTTGAAAGCTCAAGGACATATCGTCGTTGAAAAACTTCAAAGCATTGGTGTTTCTTTTTTAGATCTTTTTTTTACGAGTTAAAAGATAAGAACATTATTTTAATAAAAAATGATGAAAATTTTATCAATTTTGAAGAATAAAGAAAATATTTTTCTACATCTCTTGAACATATGAAAATGGATTTTCTTTTGTATGAAGAGTCCAAAATCATTTTGAAAAAGAAAGTAGAATTATTCAAAATGTTTTGATCTCGACCAAAAATATGAAAGTAAATCTAGCAGCGAGATCACAGAAACTTGGGGATATTATTTTGATGCCAACAATAATAGGAAATAATAAAAGAGGCCTAAGTTTTGAAAGGTTTAGTGTTTTAGCGTCCACTATTGAAAAAATTTCTATAAAGGCTTCTTCTCAAAATAAAATAACAACCATTAAAAAACCTTCTTTGAAAACTCAAGTTAAAAAGGAAAATGTTGCATATAATTTTGAAAAGAAAATAAACTTGTTCATCCCAAGTTAGATAATAAAAATCACGTGCTTAATCATAGAAGGTCTAAAAAATCTTTGTTTGTTATCATTGTCATAAAAAGTGTCACACCCCAAACCCAAATCCACCTTCTTTTGGAAATTAATTCATAATCTTCAACCAATTAAAATATAATTCATTTCATAATTATCATGTACAATGTGCATAATGAACATAATCATGTTCTATGTACCATAACGTAATTAACATGAGAGTCATAATTACAGAATACGATGATTAACTATTACAATTGTCAAATCAAATGACGATAACTTAATATATACAATGTATGACTGAAATAAAACCAGATGTATGATAACAAAAAATATTCCAAATTTAAACCCCAGTTATCTCTAACGATGCAATTCTCGAAATCACCCATCATGTGGTGCCCTAGCTGGCAGTAAAATAAACATGAAAATGTTAAAACATATGTATTAATCTATAATATTAGTGAGGTACTCCTTCTCTGTGATAAAATAACAGTTCTATATCAAATCTATGGATAAAATCCAAACAATCCTGCATGTTAAGGCAATAACAAATCCTAGAACAGAAATTTCAACAAATCCTTGTCACAGGACAAAATAAATCATTGGATCTTTATCCAATTCTAATACTGGATCATAAGACTCAACCAATCTTGGATATTCGAATATCCAAACAAATCTTGATTATCGAAGTACTCAACCCGATCCGCTCTTAGAGCTATATTCACATCCGTGATATTATTCACATATTTGTATATATAAAACAATCATAAGTACACTCACCTTGGGAACTTAATCGACTTTTCCTTTGCCTTTGTCCGGTACTTATTCAATAGGCTCTTCTTCCATTCATATCATGCTAACAATATTAGTATTATCATAAGAATATTAATAATCTAAAGAATAACTTAAAATTAACCCAATTCATAAGCGTCATATGATTCTATTCAAATCATTCATCATAAATAAAATTTCATCTAAATTCATGTTAAGATATTTAAAATATTTAAATCATAATCAACCATTTCAATTCAATCTTGTAAATTACTAACTCATTGTTGAAGAATGGTTTACTAAGTCTTTAATTAAAAGTTAAATTTTAAGTAAACTCCGAAAATCAAACTCGTTGGATGAAACTTGTTTTTAAATCACTACACAAGATGAGTAAAAAGAGACAGACCTTGGATGTTAGATTTGATAGATAAATTACCTTAAGTTTTTAAAATAAAAACCTATACTAATTTTTTAATGAGAAACCACACCATATAAGCAGTAAGAACAATCAAAGCAAGGTTGACGCAATATTTTTTATCATAGTAAAATTCCAAATTAGGTAAAACATCCACGGTCACCTCTACGCCATAAAACAAAAATCCACTATAATGAATAAGTTATACAAGATTACATGCACACAAACAAGAACACAAGATCCTAAGACTAAGAATAGAAATATACCTACCAATATTTCTCATCCATGGTAATTCTATTATGACTTTGATCTCCCTGGCCGATTTTTGCGTCAAATCCTTGCTCCTTACTCCAATGAACTCAGTCAACATAAAATCTCTCAACAAGAACAACACTTTTTACCAAGTGATCGTGTGAGAGTATGTGACAATGAAGTGCCTAAAATGCAAATATGCAACTCATTTCTCTTAATAGATTTATACAAATAAATCCTAACAAATTACATAGATCAATATGACATGCAACTATTTGGATTTTCAAGAAAATCAGACTTCGAATATAAAAAATGAAGTTTTTGAGATCTGAAGTTCTAAATCTTTCTAAAAACCATATCTAAGTCTCAAGAACTTATTTATATACAAAATATGTTTCACAAACTGTAAAACACTATTTTATGGACTTAAACTTCTGATCTTAAAAATCAAACGTTTTAGAAGTCACTTTTTCAAGAAATCTAAACAAGATAAAATGGATCTAAACAAGTATATAAAATTATAGTAGATCCAAAATAGAACAGGAACGGAAATACTAAGTTTATACGTGAAAATGATTCTCAAATAAGTTTTTCACACTTTCTAGGAAGAAATGTGAAAAACTCTTAGAGAACATGTTACTAACAGAGATAATGTCTGAAGAGTTTTTCAAGTCAACCAAACCCCCCAAATCTCCAAGAAAACCTAACACTTCTAATCACTCAAGGTATGGTGGTTTGTTGCTTTTGGTTTATACGAATGAATAGGGTTTCATTTGAGAAAAAACTAAAATAATATCTCTAATATCTCCTTTCTCTCTCTATTCTCCATTCTCTTTTTTCTCTCTCTCTCAAATGGATGAAATGCCAAAATCTTTTAAAGCCTCAACTATTGTTGGTATTTATACAGGTTATGGAAAGGTCTGGAACATCAAAGGTAAGTGGAGGAATGAGATCAATCCAATGTTTCAAATTCATATCTAAGGGTTATAAAACGACTGCACAAGCTTACACTATGATTGGTCTAAGGTAACACACTTGAATCGTATTAAAACACATGCAGTCTATTGAATAGAATTGATCTAACGACTACAAATGATGCGCTGGTATGTGAGAGAAAACAAACACATAATGGGCAAATAACAAGGCAACATGTATAGTGACAAGGACGGTTGAAAAACACGTGTTTTTGAATTTATAAAAATCCCATTTTCTCCCCCACAATTCTCCATCGATTTGAGATTATACCATGAGAAGTTTTATTGCAATAAAAATATTTCCAATTTAGCCCACAACATTTTAGACCAATATTTTAAATTTTAAAAATCATTTTAAATGTTTTAAACACGTATAAAAAAATCTGAAAAATATTTAAACATTGTGTACATACTCACACTCAGTTACGCATGATTTATGTCCTATAGTGTGTTCAGTGCAATATTTTACTTCCTTTTTGATAGATAAGATGTCTTAGATAGGTTCATTGTTGATGAAGCTTTATAAATCATGGAGAATATTGTTCAAAAAAAATCTAACCTATTTTGTCACCATATCTAAACTAGTTGGAACTCCTATATGATATAAACTCAAGTAAGTCAATCATATAGTGTCTTATCAATCTCCCTCTTTGGGTATTGGAGAGAAAATTCCCTTGAGTAACCTCTACTCGTGGGTAAAAAATAAAAATCCTAGATTTCCTATACAAAAGAGCTATATACCATTTCCCATCCTAAAACAAAAAATAAGAGAGAAAAAAAATACATAACTCAACTATTATATAGACCATTACCCTAAATATAAAAAATGTACAATCTGATCGAAATGCCTGAAATAAGAACACTCAATGAGCATATTATTTGAGTCAAAAAATGTAAAGATAAAGCCGGTCACTCAAGTACTTCTCCCCCAATTTTTCTCAAATATACAAAGGGGGTAAAAGAGATATAAAAATAGGGATATGTAAAGAATTTATTCAAAACAAATTAAGTCATAAACAAGGGAAGATTCAAGGGTCTCCTACATTAAATAGATTAAGGAGACAGTTTTAGTCATTTGTGAAACGTCCGTGCCCTAAATCCTCAAAAACCAATTATTAATGTGAAACTACCGAGGTTATGACAAGTGTGCATAATTGATTACATGAGTACTATTATCCCTATGGCTTTTCTAAGGGATTCAAACCTAATATTGTCCAAAGGTTTTATGTTAGGCCAGTTAATTAATTTTCAGTGAGTAAATACTCAATATTAAGTTCTTTGGATTCTACAAGCTCACGAATACAATAATGCCTAATCTTAATGTGCTTAGTTCGTGAGTGCTATACAGGATTTTTAGATATATTTATCGCACTTTGGTTATCACAATACACAGTCAATTTTTCTTTAATGATACCATAGTCGCTAAGCATTTGCTTAATCCATAAAAGCTGGGCACAACAACTACCCACAACTATGTATTCAGCTTCAGCTGTTGAAAGGGATATGCAATTTTATTTTTTACTACTCTAGCCTACAGGTTATCTCCTACATAGTAACAGGCATCGGGCGTGCTCTTACCATCGTCTGAACAACTTGCTCAGTCGGCTTCTGTGTAGCCAACTATGGAACTAGTGGTGTCCTTAGTGTACCAAATACGAAAATTTAATATGACTTTAATATATTTAATTATTCATTTAATACATAGCATATGATCTTCTTTAGGTGCTCATTAGTATTGTGCACAGATACACACAGTAAAGGCAATATCTGGTCTGGAGGCAGTAAGTTATAACAGACTCCCTATCATACTTCTATTGAAATTCAGGTCAACATCTTTCCCATTTTCTTCCTTAAATAATTTCATGGACGTGCTCATGGGCGTACGTGCTATTTTTGAATGTTCAATCCCAAAATTTTTGACAAGATCATTAACATATTTCAATTGTGTGATAAAAAGGCCATCACTAAACTGTTTAATTTGAAATCCTAAGAAATATTGTAACTCCCTCATTAGGGACATCTGGAATTCAACATGCATAATATTTGAAAAGTTCTTGACTGGATTAATGGAAGTTGAACCGAATATAATATCATTGACATAAATTTGTGTAATTAGGACATTGTGTTATACCTTCATAACAAATAATGTTTGGACGTTGCTACCTCGCTCAAACCCTTTATTAACTAAAAAGGACGAGATTCGCTCAATCTAGGCTCTAGGAGTTTGCTTTAATCCATATAACACATTCTTAAGCCTAAAGACATGGTTAGGGCATAAGGGATCTACATAACATTTCGGTTGTTTGACATATACTTCTTTTATTAAAATACCATTTAAAAAAGAGGACTTAACATCCATTTAAAAAGGTTTGAATTGTAAATGACAAGATATGGCAAGGAGGAGACGAACCGACTCGAGTCTTGTGACAGGAGAAAAATTATTGTCAAAGTCTATTCCCTATATATTAGAATATCCTAGCGCTAGTAACCTAGCTTTATTTCTAATTACCTCCCCATTCTCCTCAGTTTTATTTTCAAAAATCCAATGGGTGCCTATAACCTTTTTGTCTTGAGGTTGCGGGATGAGATACCAAACATCATGACTTTGAAAATGGACAAACACTTCTTTCATAGCATTGATCCAAAATGATTCATATAGGGCATCATTTACAATTTTAGGTTCTACGAGAGAAACAAAACATGCAAAAAAAGACACATGTTGAAGTTGTGATCTTGTTCACACTGGCTCAGACGGGTTACCGACAACCTTTTTGAGAGGGTGGTCCTTAAAAACCCAGGTCGGTACCACAGGGACCTCAGGTGGCAGTGAATCAACTAGGAGAGTCAATCGTAAAAATATTTTTAGACTCATCCAGGACCACTGTTTTACTGTCACTACTCTCCACGCAAATGTCATTTATAATTACATTAATAGACTCCGCGATGACCTTGGTACGAAGGTTATAAACTCGATAAGCCTGAATTTTATAGGAATATCCCATAAAAATAACTTTATCACCCCGGGTATCAAATTTTGAAAGATGTTATCTATCTTTGCAGACATAATAGATACTCCCAAATGTTCAAAAATATTTTAAGTTAGGCTTTCGATTGTACCATAGTTCATATGATGTCTCTTTGGTATTTTCCCCGAGGTATACACGAGTAATAATGTGACACACAGTATATACAGTCTCAACCCTAAAGTATTTTAGCAGACTTTTTGTGTGCAACAACACCTTAGCCATCTCTTGTATATTCCTATTTTTATGTTCAACAATGTCATTCCTCTGAGGTGTCTTAGGTGCACTAAACTCGTGTTTATACCTATTACCGACATAGTATTCTATAACACCCAAATCATTGAACTCTCCCCCTCTATCACTTCTAATACGACATACTTGGGTATCCTTCTCATTCTTTATTTTTATAAGGATTTTTAAGAACTCACGAAAGGTGTCAGACTTATTTTTTATAAAAGCGACCCAGATAAATCGTATGTAGTCCTCCAATATAACTGTTATCAAATAGGCTTACAGTTCTAGATAAGTACAAGAGGCTTTGAGGTTAAAATGTCTTTAACTTTCTTATGAGCAGATTTACTTATCTTCCCCACTTGGCAGGGACCACAAACATAATTAGAGTAATTTTTTATTTTGGGTAATCCTCTAACTATTTATTGGGATAACCTACTAAGGTTATCAAAATTCCTGTGTCCCAATCTATTATGCCATAAATCAGAATCCTTTAATCTGGCAATCTTATAAGATTCAGTCTTGTGAAATCACTGTGCAACAGTTATTCGCAGTCCTGTATCCTGATATAATACATTACCCTATTCATTTAAAATTTTACAATTGGTTTTTGAGAAGGTAATGACATGATTGGAATAGGTTAGCCTTAAGACCTTTAACTAGTAAGAATTCATCAAAAGCAGGGAGTCCTTCTTCATACAGTGTTCCCTTACCTATGATCTGAGATGAGATGCCATCTCCAAACATGACACTACCTCCATGAAATCCTGCCTTGTTCTTCAATTTTATTTCATCTTCGGTTATATGTTTGGAATACCCAGAATCCAAGTACCAACCAGCTGAGGCACGTTGGGACTTAAAAAGCTGTTATCACCACATTGAACTTGAGCTGGGGCAACAAGTCATCTTTTCTCATCCAAATGGGCCTGGTTTTAAGATTTTTATTGACCTTGGATTTAAAAAAGGACCGAGGGATCTTTCTAAATGCTTTCTTCTTAGTCTTAGGTCCCATTTTCTTCTTTTAAGAATTAGAGCTACGTGTGGTCTACTTTGGGAGAACATACGTATTCTAACTCTTTCATGAATAGTTAAAGTTTTGATAAGTAAGCATATACAGTTTTTTTTGAAAACACTCAGTAATGGTATGCCCATAGGCATCGCAATAAGAGTAATGTTGGTGTAACGTAGGCTTGAATTTATCACTAAAGTCCTTAAAATGGGTGTTCTTGTAAGTCACGATAGTCTAATTACCACAAGTATTTGTTCGTGGTCTCTTGTAGGCGGACATACATACTTAGCTTTTCCATTAGGTTTTAGCGGTTGATTACACTGATTTTGCATTGCCTTAGAGACATTGATGTTATAAATTCCTTTATGATATTTTTGAAAATTCTGGCCTTCTTTTACAAAAATTATATTTTCAAGAGACACTGTTGTTTCGTTAGTCCCAACTTTTTCTCCAAAACCTAGGCCAGATTTATCTTCAGAATTCATCTTACTTCCTACAACATCTCTTCATAGGTTTTACCTTGAGTTTCAAAATGTAGGTATTTTTTAAAAACATTTGAAACCTTTTGTTTGGATTCTTCCAATTCAACTAAGGCAACCTTATATCTTTGCTTTAAAATAACGTTTTTTCGAGACATTTCTTTCAATTTTAATGTCTCTGCCTCATAAGCAATGCACTGTGCAGTGTAATCTTCAACGTTCTTCCTAATAGTTATACTAGGCTATTCAACACGTTCAGTCAATTGCTTAACCATTTTATTAAGTTTGACACTCTTTTTAAGCGTTTTGGTGTACAGCTCCTGAATATCAGGAAGGTCATTATCGGACTCGCTAAGTGCATTGTGTGCAGTGTCCCCTATCGATTCATTTTATGTAGTGAGACTCACACACACGTTCAGTTCGTCAATAATATTTGAACTTTGACTGACCCGTAAGCTAGGATTATCTACTTGATTATTAATAACAGTAGGTGCAACAATAGCACTAGCAGGTATGACATTAATATCAATAGGCATAACACATTAATTAATAGGTAGGCTTGCATTGTCATCAGAATATATAATCTTTGCATAAAAGACATGCATGGCTCATCAAACTGGGTTGACTCAGTTTCATCTTCATCAGAATCACTTGAGTCATTCCAAGTCTTACATATATTAGCCCTAGTATTATTATTGCTAAGTTTAACTCTGCACTTATTAGCAAAATGTCCCATCTTACCGCAACGACGACGTTTGACATTTTTAATGTTAGTCTTGGGTCTATTATTGTCATAGGTCTGTTTGTCATCATTTCTTGCATGAGGTATGTTATTTTAATGAATTTGATAACCAGGTCTGCCTTGTTTAGAAGCCACAGAGTTTCTAAATTTAATTATTTTCTCAAAATGTTTGCTTATAAGAAATATTTGGTTATCTAAGTTATCCAAATCACAGTCCTCACTCCTTATTTTTGGGACAATCACTTGGGAAAAACAACAACATTTGATCTAGAGGATCTTCTATTTTGGATAGTCAATTGCTTTTTATACTCCAACTCCATTTCTACTGTTCTTAATTTACTACTAAGTAATTCAGGAGTCAGGTTTGGGTCGTTCATCTCTTCCATGGCATATTTTATTGTCGAATTCAGCTGGCAAAGACCTAAGAATTTTCAGTACAATTTCCTTTCTATCATAGGTTATTCCATTTGCATGAAATTTTGTGATAATATTTATTAATTTTATATAAAAGTTATCAAATGACTCATTATCATCCATAATCAAGGTATTATATTGTTGGACTACATTTGGGGTTTTCCAACCTTAACACGTTCATCACCCTTATGGGCGGTGACAAGCGTGTCCCAAGCTTCCTTGGAAGTAGAGCAGATAGACATGCGTTTAAACTCATGCTCATTGTTGATACAAAAATTAGGTAGCTGACGTGGACTAATCATATAAAGACATGTGTCATCTTACGTGGCAAATGACTAAAAGCACCGAGCTACATAGCACGCCGACCTACTCAGCGTACCAACCTACTCAGCATACAAAGCATCTGGACAGGAAGATCAAGAGACGACTGCACATTCAATGAACATCGGATTTAATGAACATTATTATTGTACAGATGTATATGTCTATTAAACGACTGCATCTTGTCTATTCATACTGATAGACCCAAGGCTATAAATACATTGTAACACTCCCCATAAGCGGGAAATTAATCTTTGGTAATCATCATCGAGATTAAGGCACACATTTGCAATACAAGAACAGTGGACGTATTCCAGTTATGATTGGGCTGAACCACTTTAAAAATCTATTATCTTATTTTCTTTATTCTTTTCATCTGTGATTAATTAATTACATCAAATGTAGTTTTTTACATCAACAGATTGGTGCTGTCTGTGGAAAATGACTATACGTAAAGTTTTTCACCAAAACTTTATTACTGATGGCTGAGATCCCAAAATCAAGCGCCCGAAACAATACCGGGGGCCCTTCAAATCCCTCTTCTCCCCCAACTATCAATGAACTTACGAGAATAGTAGCCAATCTAGCCCAAGGGAAAACGGCTATGCAAGAAACTATGCGGCAACTCATTCAGACTGTTCGTAACGGGTCACCTGCTCAGTCAGGTCAACGAAGCGTTCAACATAATACCCATCTGCCATCCTCAAGAACCAGGCGTATACTATTCCATGATATTTCTCATCCTTGACGCAGTAACTCTCATCATACTGAGAGGCCCAGTGACCCATCATATCAACTTGGGCGGACGTTACCTATCAGAGCTACAAATTCTAGACAAAGTGTTACCTTAACTCCCGAGCGAACAAGCGCTTTGGAAAGGTTAAGCAGAGTCTCTCCCTTTGGCCGTTGGGGCCTTAAGAGGAATAAAAATCCCCCTAGGATATCGTCGAGGAATTCTCAATGACCAACCGATCTAAGGGAAGGTTTTGCCCAATCACACCCAGTCACTCGTAACGAAAGATCCCAAGAGGAGAACTCAGCGTGTTCTGTTGCTCGGGCAAATAGGCGCGAGGTGGGAAATGACGCGTGGAAAGGCTACATTCAAAGATTGGAGGATCGGTTAGGGGAAATGGCTAAGGCCAAGAACCCTCTCTAAAGAACTTTTACCCAAGGATCACCTTTTGTGCAAACGATAGTGGATTTTCCCACACCATCAAAGTTTAAAGATCCGGTAGTGACGCCCAAGTATGATGGAAAAACTCATCCCATCCTACACATAGAGAAGTACCAGGCTGCTGCATACATTTACGCAGTTCTCGATGAAATAAGGTGTAGGGCATTCTCAGGAACCATCACTGGGTCGGCCCAAATATGGTACAACAATCTTCCTCATGGAAAGATTGCTACTTTTCATCAATTGGCAGAGTTATTCATAGGGAATTTCTATTTCGGAGCAAAGCCGATTAAGAGAGTTGCACACTTACTAAGTGTGAGGAAGAAAATAGGAGAAAGTATCAGGGATTATATCACTCGTTTTAATAACGAGAAATTAGAGGTGTTTGACTACGAGGAGAAAATAACAGTAACAACTCTGATGAGTGTGAGAAACGTGTGTGCTCGCGTTCAAATGATCAAACTATATATAAAACCCTTTTAACACAAACAAACCCTAAACATGCAGCAGTATGTGATTGAATAAATAGATAATCTACGCAAGAACATTCAAACACATGCAATTAAGAAAAAATCCCCCTCAGGGGCAAAACCATTTATTTTCACTATAATTTGTAAGAAAACGGCTTACAATCGGATTACAATGAAAATACAAGTTGACTAAGAATTACCCTCGGGTATCGGATTCTGTAGTCGCGGCTGGAATTATCCCTTTCTAGTAGGACTGCAATCAAGAAGAAGAATGGTCTCCTCCACAAGGGTTGAACAAACCAAAGTTGTGTTCTTGGGTTGCAAAAGGATTCACAAAGGTTTGGCAATGATGTGTGAATCAAAACATGAGTCTTGGGACTCAAAAATATGAAGACTAGATGTATTTGGACTCTCAAATTCGTCTCCTAAAGTCTTGCAAAACAACTCCCCCGAAGTTGGTATTTATAGGAAAAAAATATGAAGAGTCCCACGTTCTTAAAACTCTAAAATTCTATCCAGCGTACAAAAAAAACAGCATTCTTTAAGGAATTTTCTCTATTTTCAAAAGGTCATAACTCCTTCACCATAGCTTGGATTGAGGTTCTGTTTTTTCCAGTATCTTCGTTACGGCGAGCTCTTCAACTTTCTAGTTAACCAGACCTCCGAACTATGGATGTGAAATTACGAAAATGCCCTTGAACTCTCCTATTGTGCCTTTTTTTTCACTGTTTTGACTTCCCTTGCGTACCACTTGCATTAAGTCCCTAAAATCTTGGAACGTGAAGTCATTGAGGCAGATGTGGGACATATTAGTGGAGATAATGCATGCTTGATTCCCGAAATTCGGATAGAGGCCGCCATGTGAGATCGTGAGGAGACGTGCCAAATGTAGCGGCGTACGACATAAATAAATGAAACATTTCGGACATGTGAAAAATGTCCTTACAAATCTCCCCCTATGTCTATGCCGGTACGTACATAAAAAATCTTAATTATCAAATATGAAATTGCCTATACAAATCTACCCTCCCATGAACCCAAAACTGGAAAAGGTACAAATGAATAGTCTTCATCGTTTGTTCTTTAATTCTTCAGGAATCTCAAAACTTTTCTCATCAGGGTGTGCAACATATAGATCTGCAATCTTCATACCTACACACATGAGACAAAGCAAATACCACGTGACATATCGAGTTTGAAATGAGATAACATGGATATCAATATATGATAAAAATATAAGCAACATCCCAAAAACTCCCCCAGAATTCAAACTCCCCCATAATATGATAATTCTTTCTCCCCCTTTTTATGATGTCCCCAAATGGACAAATTAGAGAAATAAATCAAATAAGCAAGTGCGGGGTGTCACTAGGATAAAAACACACCATGAATAAACAGAAAGCAACCAAGTCAATGATAGCGTAAATGAAGTGGTGTGATCAAATTCGATAGGAAAATCAATGCATACAAACATGACATATGTGCACGATGAATATTGGATATTCCTAGCGAATGAACTCAAATGATTCCTTTGGTGTAAAAGAGTGACAATATAAGATATTGACTCAATCAAATCAACAAATTAAAGCTCAAAATGATTTTCACACCAATAACGTCCAAAATGATTTTATGCTTTTTCAGGACTTTCAAGGAAGTGCAAACCCGTTTAGATTCTCCAACCAAACTCCCTCAGATATTGTATTGAATAGAGGCATTCTAAATTCTCAAACTTTGGAGAATTGATGGTGAAACCTAAGTGGCCCATATTTGGCATGAATTGCTTTCTATTGCCTTTAAATTTTTTCGGGCTCTTTTAACCTCTTTGGACCTCGGATATTAAAATTCCTCCATTTTTTAGGTCCTTTTTAATGGTGGCTTTTGCGCAAAGGATAGATGATTACCTTTCGCAGCCCCTCCCCGTTATACAAAAACACACAGTCTCACCAAAACGATTTTTACATGCATTCCAATCTTGTCAAGTTTTATCGCATATTGTACATTGTATAGACATGATTGGGATGAAAACACGCAAGCCAACATGAGATAGACAAGTGCAATAATCAAATATATCCGTGCATGTGTGCAATAAAGGATATAGGAGTCAAACATGTAGGAAGATATCACTAATTACATCTCAAAGACTCCAATCAATGTAAAGCACATGGATGAAATGATGTAGCCTCTCAAATCTCTATCAAACAGTCACATGGATAAATGGAATGAAGTTGTGACTTGGCTATCTTACATGCTCATCCATAAAAGAAGCAAAATACAAAAATCTTTTTGGATTTTTTCAAAAATTTGGAGAAAAAAAAAAAAAATCTTTTTGTGCTTTTCTCAAAATTTTTCTTAAAGGAAAATCTTTTTGTATTTTTTTCAAAAGAAATATAAAAAGCAAAAGGAATAAAACAAAGCTGTACAACAAAGTAATGGTACATATAAAATAGACTAGCAATAGGAAGCATATGATATGAACATGAAGAAGCATCCTATTCTAGACATAGATCAACCCCTCAGTCAACTGTGCAAATCCCTAAAGATTTCCTAAGACTCTCAAATCTAAGGGCATCTAAAGGTTTCGTGAAAATATCGGCTAACTGACGGTCGTTAGGAACAAAACTCAGGGATACGACTTTCTCTTCAACTAACTGACGAATAAAGTGCTCACGTATCCTGATGTGTTTTGTGCGCGAATGCTGAACTGGATTGCGGGATATGTGTATCGCGCTCGTGTTATCACAGGAAATGGTCATGGTGTCCTGTGATATCCCATAATCCTCCAGCATTTGCTTCATCCACAAGAGTTGTGTGCAACAACTCCCGGCGGCTATGTACTTAGCCTCCGCAGTGGACAAAGAATTGGAATTTTTCTTCTTGCTCAGCCAGGAGACAAGAGCAGAACCAAAATAGAAACACCCACCAGAAGTGCTCCTACATCCATCTACATCCCCAGCCCAATCGGCATCCGAGTAGGCGGACAGACGGTCATCGGTATCAAAGGAATACCAAATCCCGTATGAGAGAGTCCCACTTACGTATTTAATAATACTTTTTAGAGCAAGTAAATGTGACTCTTTTGGGGATGCCTGATAATGCGCACAGACTCCAACACTAAAGGCGATGTCGGGACGACTGGCAGTCAAGTAGAGGAGACTACCTATCATACTCCGATATAAGGTTTGCTCTACGTCCTTGCCTGAAGTGTCCTTACTAAGCCTGGTAGTGGTACTCATAGGTGTACGTGCATGCTTAGCGGAGTCTAAACCAAATTTCTTCACTAGGTCTCTAGCATACTTGGATTGGGAGATGAACATCCCATCCTCTAGCTGACGAACCTGGAGACCAAGGAAGAATGTAAGCTCACCAACCATGCTCATCTCAAACTCACTTTTCATCTCCTCCTCAAAGTGGTGAGCATGCTGGGAGCATGTGGATCCAAAGACTATGTCGTCCACATAGACCTGGGCAACCAAAATATCACCGTCATCTCTCCTGACAAACAACGTCATATCTACTCCCCCTCTCTTGAAGCCACGAGCTAAGAGATAAGAAGTAAGCCTCTCGTACCAAGCACGGGGTGCTTGCTTCAAACCATACAAGGCTTTCCTCAGATAGTAGACGTGCTCAGGGTGCTGAGGGTCTTCAAACCCTTTTGGTTGTTCCACATAAACCTCCTCCTGTAGAATGCCATTCAAAAAGGCACTCTTGACATCCATCTGATACACCTTGAAGCGCAGATGACATGCGATGGCGAGCAGAAGACGGACGGACTCAAGCCTCGCAACAGGAGCAAATGTCTCCCCAAAGTCTACACCCTCTATCTGTGTGTAGCCTTGAGCGACCAACCTAGCCTTATTTCGGATTATGGTACCATTTTCATCCATTTTGTTCTTAAAAATCCACCGGGTACCAATCACATTAATCTCACTAGGTTGGGGGACAAGTTCCCAGACATCATTCTTTTTAAACTGAAGCAACTCATCCTGCATAACAGATATCCAGTGTTCATCCTTGAGTGCTTCTTTATAGTTCTAGGGCTCGACTTTGGACGTGTAGCAAAGATGGCTAACAACGTTCTCTAGCTGAGCACGAGTCTTGACCCCTAGAGTGGGATCACCAACAATGGCAGAAGGGTCATGACTCTTGCGAACCCAAGCAGGTGTGTCCCCTAACACAGGAGTAGGGTCCACAGAGTGTGAGAGAGGAATAGGTAAATCACTGTCAGAACAATCCTCATCCTCACACTGAAGGTTAGGATCAATAACCGTCGGAGGTTCTTCATCTTGCACGGTGACGTTTATTGATTCCATAATCTTAGAGCTCTTCAGGTTAAAAACCCGGTACGCTCTGCTATTCGATGAATATCCTAGAAATATTCCCTCGTCGCTTCGGGAGTCAAACTTTCCTAATTGCTCTTTATCCCGTAGGATGTAACATTTACTCCCAAAGACACGGAAATATGCCAGGTTGGGCTTCTTTCCAGTCCACAACTCATAAGGAGTGTGAAGTGTGTGTGGACGCAGATACACCCTATTCACCGTGTGGCATGCAGTAGACACTGCCTCTGCCCAAAATCTCCTAGAAACTTTACGACCTAGAAGCATAGATCTAGCCATCTCTTGGATCGTTCTATTCTTTCTCTCAACAATCCCATTTTGCTGAGGAGTTCTCACAGAAGAAAACTCATGTTTGATCCCAAGGCTATCACAGTACAAATCAACCTTTGCTTCCTTGAATTCAGTGCCGTTGTCACTACGTATTCTGTTAATAGTGACACTGTGTTGATTTTGCAGGACACGGCACTTGGTCATTAAGAAATCTACAGCATCGGATTTCTCTCTCAGAAAACCTACAATGGAGTATCTGGAGAAATCATCTACCATCACGAGGATGTACCTCTTACCACCTAGACTCTCAGTACGAGTGGGACCCATAAGATCCATGTGAATCAACTCCAGAACACGAGAGGTGGTAATGGAATGTAAGCTCCTATGAGGACTACAAATTTGTTTTCCCAACTGACAGGGTCCACAAACGGTCGAAGTTGACTTTCCAAGAGATGGTAAGCCACGTACTAGGTCCTTTTTAGATAAACGATTGAGATCTCTAACGTTCACGTGACCTAGACGTTGGTGCCACAGATCCATAGGAGTGATCGTGACGCTGCTGCAGACAAGTGAGGATGTGAGCTCAGTCCCATAGCAATTATCCTCGGTCCTCACCCCTTGCATCAAAAGTTTACCGGCTTGATTGTAGACTTTACACGTGTCCCGGTCAAACTTTACTGCAAAGTTAATGTCGCACAGCTGGCTAATGCTGAGAAGGTTTGCTTTCAAACCTTTGACGTACAAAACATTTTCTAGCTTAGGAAAACCAGGTAACTCGATAGTACCTCGTCCTATAATGCTAGACTTACTCCCATCTCCAAAGGTGACTCTGCCATCTTGATAATCCTCAAGAGTAGTAAAAAATGAGGCATCACCTGTCATGTGTCTGGAGCACCAACTATCAAAATACCACTGTGAGGTATTATGTGCTTTGAGAGCAACATGAACAACAAAGGCCTTTTTATCTTTCTTAGGCACCCAAGCAAAGATGACCTTTTGTTTGCCTTTGTTGGTTTTAGCTGGAATGTAAGAAGCATTCATTAACGGCAAAGACATCCGTCGGAATTCTTTCATCAAACTCTGAGTCGTGGCAGCTAAGAACTCAACTCGCTCTCTCAGACTAGAAAACTCATCAGTATGTCGTGGTGGAGCAGTAGTACGTCGTGTCTGACCCATGCTATAGCAAGTTTCCCTAAGGTGGCCTTTTCTTTTGCAATAAGTACAAAAGAGCTCAGTCAAAGGCGGACCTTGGTTTGCTTTTCTTGGTCGAACTCTCCTTCGAGGTTTTTTACGGTGACCATAAGGAGTTGTAGTAAACTCAGGAACTGGTCCAGGTGCAATTTGGGACGTGGAGGCACCATCATATCCAATTCCTTGACGATCACCAAAACCTAAAGCGGGGCCGAGGAGCATCTTTCCCATCTTCCCAGATCTGTCCTCGATTTGTACCTTGACTTCCCGTGCTTTCTCAAGATCATGAGTCAGCTGGGCAACAAGGGCTTCAAGTTTCTTCCGAGTCTCCACGGAGGAATGGAGCTGACTCGTAAGACTAGCCACTTGCTTGATCAAGTCCCCTCTCTCTTTCTCTAGAGTACTCTCTCTCTCTCTCTAAACAAATTCTCATTCTCGACACAGGTAGATTCTCTCTCTCTCAGGTCGGTGCAGGTGGAGAACTCTCTTTCTCTCGCTTTCCTTAAATCTTCCTCTAGGCAAGTGATCTTAAGAACTAACGCTTTGTTACACTTTTTAGTTTTAAAAGACTCAGAATATAACTCAGCGTAGGCGCGTTGTATATCACTCTCGCTCTCACTTGTGTCATCCTCCCCCTCACTCACATCGATCTCACTGTCGAGGTGTCCCTGTGAAGCATCATCCTCATCGTCGTGAGGAGAACTAGGAGTGCTCACTTGGCTGGCCATGAATGCGGTGAAGTTACACTCATGCGGTGACTCATCTCCAGAATCCATCGTCTCGACCTCACTGTCGTCACTAAGGGTAGCATTAAGGACAACTTTCCCTTTCTCTCTATTCAGATGATTGGCACACTCAAAAGCTCTATGACCCCTACCATCACACTCAAAACATCTCTCAATTTCTTTCAGAGAAGGATTTTTGGAAACTTTTTCATTTTTCTTTTCAAACTTATTTTTCTCAAATTTCTTTTTATCTTTAAAATTGCCATTTTTCTTAAATTTGAGAATCCTCTTGAAATTTTTTGCGAAAAGAGCCAAATCATCTAAGTCAAAATCGCACTCAGAATCTGACGTGTCAGTCTCTCTCTTTCTAGATAACTCTACCCTCTTTCTAGCTGACCCCTCACTCCTTCTCTCTTGGGCTTTAAGAGCAATTCTCTTATCTTTAGATTTAGAATTTTTAGGGAACATATCAATTTCATAAGTTTGCAAATCTCCTACAAGTTCTTCCAATTTTAGCGTATTTAAATTACGCATAGAATTTAGCACAGTGACTTTAGGGATAAAACGCTTAGGCAAAGAACGAAGAATCTTTTTAAAAACTCTAGCATTCGGAATATGTTCACCAAGATTAAAACTAGTATTCACAATGTCAGAAAGTCTAGCATAAAATTCATCAAAGCATTCAGAATCATGCATGGTGATTGTTTCAAATTGAGTTGTCAAGTTTTGCAACTTAGACTCTTTCACAGCATTCGTTCCTTCATGGGTGAGTTGTAAAACATCCCATGCCTCTTTTGACGTGGTACACGTCATTATGCGTTTGAATTCATCAGGTGTGACAGACCCAGAAATAGCACTTAGACCCTTAGAATTAAAAGATGACCATTTAATTTCTTCATCAGACCAAGAAATGTCAGGTTTCAAGTTGGTCACATTATCAACAGTCACGGTGGGAGGAGTCCACCCTCGTTCAACCAAAATCCAGACACGTTCATCAATGGCTTTTAAAGCCGACCTCATACGGGCTTTCCAATAAGCATAATTTGTCCCGTCAAAAACAGGCATTTTATAATATGACTTCTCCATTTGAACACGCACTTTTTCAAAAATCAATTTTTTCAGAAAATTGATATTTTAGAAAAATTTTGCGGAAAAAAAGGAATACGCGATAGATTAGCGTAACCTGCTCTGATACCAATTTGAGAAACGTGTGTGCTCGCGTTCAAATGATCAAACCATATATAAAACCCTTTTAACACAAACAAACCCTAAACATGCAGCAGTATGTGATTGAATAAATAGATAATCTACGCAAGAACATTAAAACACATGCAATTAAGGAAAAATCCCCCTCAGGGGCAAAACCATTTATTTTCACTATAATTTGTAAGAAAACGGCTTACAATCGGATTACAATGAAAATACAAGTTGACTAAGAATTACCCTCGGGTATCGGATTCTGTAGTCGCGGCTGGAATTATCCCTTTCCAGTAGGGCTGCAATGAAGAAGAAGAACGGTCTCCTCCACAAGGGTTGAACAAACCAAAGTTGTGTTCTTGGGTTGCAAAAGGATTCACAAAGGTTTGGCAATGATGTGTGAATCAAAACATGAGTCTTGGGACTCAAAAATATGAAGACTATATGTATTTGGACTCTCAAATTCGTCTCCTAAAGTCTTGCAAAACAACTCCCCCGAAGTTGGTATTTATAGGAAAAAATATGAAGAGTCCCATGTTCTTAAAACTCTAAAATTCTATCCAGCGTACAAAAAAAACAGCATTCTTTAAGGAATTTTCTCTATCTTCAAAAGGTCATAACTCCTTCACCGTAGCTCGGATTGAGGTGACGTTTTTTCCAGTATCTTCGTTGCGGCGAGATCTTCAACTTTCTAGTTAACCAGACCTCCGAACTATGGATGTGAAATTACGAAAATGCCCTTAAACTCTCCTATTGTGCCTTTTTTTTCACTGTTTTGACTTCCCTTGCGTACCACTTGCATTAAGTCCCTAAAATCTTGGAACGTGAAGTCATTGAGGCAGATGTGGGACATATTAGTGGAGATAATGCATGCTTGATTCCCAGAATTCGGATAGAGGCCGTCATGTGAGATCGTGAGGAGACGTGCCAAATGTAGCGGCGTACGACATAAATAAATGAAACATTTCGGACATGTGAAAAATGTCCTTACAGAGTGGTCTATTACCTTACAAGTTATATTATACCTTGGCCAAAGTCCCCTAAGTCCATGGCAGAACTGATGGCAAAGGCAACCAAGATCATAAATGCCGAAGAGGCCATGGATGCAAAGAAGAACCCTGGCACTAAAGTAGAGACCAAGGCTGAAGGTACAGTCGAGAAGAAGGACCAAAAGCACAATGGGAACGACAAGCGACCAAAAGGAAAGGAGTCATTCGAGCTGTTCAAGAAGTATGGTAATTACACGCCCTTGAAGGTGGATATAAACCATATTCTGGAAGAGATCAAGAACATCGAGGAGATAAATTGGCCGGAGAAAATGAGGACAGACCCCAATAAAAGGGATAAGTCCAAATATTACGAGTTCCATAGAGATCATAGCCATACGACCAAGCGTTGCATAGCTCTCCAGAATGAAATTGAAGTGCTCATTAGACGAGGAAAACTGAGTAAATTCGTTGATCATCAGAATGGTGGGAAGACTAATGAGAAAGGAAGACAAAGGTCTAAATCTCCTCGTCGAACAAGAGAGGAAAAAAAGAGAAACCACGAAGACGATCCTGAGGATTACCCCGACCTCCCCAAAAGGCCAAGGCAACCCGAACGCGAGGTATTCTGAATCCATTTTGGGTCATTTGAATGTAATGTGATTATAGGTGGCGATGCAGGAGGATGAGATCATACCGCTGAGTGAAAAGCTTACCTCAATGAGGCACAAGCTTGTTCTTACATACAACATATAAATTTGACTGAGGATGATCGTCCGAGGAAGGTGAATAGGGACAAATTGGTTATCGGTTTCTCTGAAAATGATCTTGATGGTGTACTGTATCCTCACGACGATCCTTTAGTGGTCAAGATGAGAATGAAGGAGGTAGTGATTTCACGTGTATTGGTGGACAATGGTAGATCTGCAAACATCATGTTCTATCCCTGTTTTGATAGTTTAAATTTGAAGTTATCCCAGTTGGATCCATATCACCGTCCCCTCCTCGATTTTAAAGGAGAGAAGGTCTTTCCACTTGAGACGATCAAGTTGGATATGCTCATGGGCACTGGCCCGCCTGCAGAATAGAAAAAGTACACTTTTTCGTAATGGATAAGAATTTCCAATCAACCTATAACATAATCATAGGAAGAGTAGGTTTGAAAAAGTTAGAGGCCGTACTATCCACGGTACACCAATGCTTGAAGTTTCCAACCAATTTCGGAGTTAGAATTATGAAAGGTGACGAGAAAGTAGCTCATGAATGTTACAATACATCTGCCGAGCAGGAAGGACTGGAGGAGGCGAAGAAGAAATCCACCACCTACCAGGTGGATGAGTCTGAAGAGGCAAAAATCGAGACTTTGGACCCTAGAGATGAGTCTCAACTTGTGAAGGGACAAATCATCGAAACTACAGAGAACATCATTCTGGATGATGAACAACCCGAATGAACAACTAAAATCAGCGCTTCCCTGGATCCGTTCATAAAACCGGAGCTAGTGGCATTCCTACAGTGCAGAAAGAAAGCTTTCGCATGGAGTCATGAAGATATGCCAGGGATAGACTCGGCCTTCCTGTGTTACGATCTTAATGTTAACAAGGAGGTCAAGTCGGTAAAGCAGCGCAGAAGGGCATTTAGCCCAGAGAAAAATCAGGCAATCCAGGAAGAAGTCGAGAAGCTACAAAAGGCCTCCTTCATCGAAGATGTCAGATACCCCAAATGGCTAGCCAATGTTATGGTAAAAAAAAGAATAACAAGTGGAGATGTGTGTGGATTTCACTGATCTCAATAAAGCTTGCCCAAAGGATCACTTTCCCTTGCCCGAAATTGATCAGTTGGTGGACACTACCTCGGGGCACGAGTTATTGAGCTTCATGGATGCTTACTCCGGTTATAACCAGATTAAGATGAAACCAGAAGATAGGGAGAATACTTTGTTCGTTACCCCAAGGGGAACATACTGCTATAATGCCATGCCATTCAGACTTAAAAATGCAGGCGCTACGTACCAGAGGTTGATGAATAAAGTCTTCGCAGGGCAAATCGGCAAAAATATGGAGGTTTACGTCGACGATATGCTAACTAAGAGCAAAAAAGCCGCCAACCATCTAGCTGATCTCGCCCAGACTTTCGATCAGTTGGACAAATATCTGATGAAGCTGAATCCGATAGAATGCATATTTGGTGTACGAGAAGGCATGTTCCTTGGATATATTGTGAATCAACGAGGGATTGAAGCGAATTCGGAGAAGATCAAAGCCTTGCTGGAATTGTGATTTCCAGCTACGAAGAAGGAAGTGCAAAGCCTCACAGGCTGTGTTGCAGCTCTTAACAGATTTGTGTCAAGAGCAACGGACATATGTCTCCCATTCTTCAAGATTTTCAGGACAACTTTCAAGTGGAATGATGAATGCGAGCAGGCATTTCAAGAATTGAAGAAATATTTGGGGACTCTTCCACTGTTATCCAGGCCAATTATGGGCAAAAGATTGTACTTGTACCTGACTGTCTCGAAGAGCGCAGTCAGTTCGGCGTTGATAAGAGTGGAGGATAGAGTACAAAAACCCGTGTATTACACTATCAAAGCATTCCGAGGTGCTGAAGTTAGATATCCAAAGTTGGAAAAGCTAGCATTTTCTCTAATAGAGGTGACTAGGATGATGAAACCTTATTTCTAGGCCCATACCATAGTGGTGTGCACAGATATGCCACTTAGACAGGCCTTACACAAGACAGAGAAGTCCGAAAGATTAATGTATTGGGTAGTCGAACTGGGCGAGTATGATATTATTTATGAGCCGAGGTCCTCACTCAAAGTGCAGGCGATGGCCGATTTCCTCATAGAATTCTCTTACCCAGATACCCCCGACCAGCCAGAGCCTAATGCATAACAACCCTTGGGCATTACGAGATCATCAGGGATAGTACCCAATTAACTAGCATTGGTAGATTCATCAGAAAAGATGAATAATGAGCGACAAGCGTCATGGGGTAACAATCCAGTAATGGAGAACAATAAAAGGGTGTCCCAAATTTTCCATCAGGGAACCTTATCAGACCAAGAGTTTGATAATGAGATACCTGTGTGGAACTTGTATGTATATGGCTCCTCATGTGCAACAGGAAGTGGAACTGGAATAATTCTTAATAACCCTGATGGATTGGATGTCGAATACGCTCTGCGCTTTTAATTTAAAGCCTCCAATAATGAGGTCGAATATGAAGCCATGATAGTGGGCCTCAGTCTAGCAAAAACTTTGCACGCAGAGCAAGTAACCGTGTTGAGTGATTCACAACTAATTGTACATCAGTTTCTAGGGCTGTACACAGCGAAGGGAGACTTGATGTTAAGAAACTATACCAGAGCTAGGGAGATTGTGTCCACCTTCACTGTAGTTCGGTTGGTCAGGATACCAAGATTGAAGAATGCCAGGGTTGACGTATTAGCTCGACTAGCCTCAGCTACTCACACTAAGCTATGAAGAACAATTCCTATCGAGATATTGGCGGAATGGAGCATAGATGAAGATTTCATAGTCAAATTCTTTACCCTAGATTGGGGACCATCCTGGATGGACCCCATTAGGGCATATATCAAAGAAGGGACTGTACCAATTGACCAATTTGCATCCAAGAGGCTGAAGTTTAAGGCTGCTCGATACGTACTGAATAATGGCATCTTGTATAGAAGGGGTATCACCCCAGGTCTAGAAAGATGTGTGCATCCCTTGAAAGTTAAAGATCTGATTGAAGAGGTCCACGAAGGCTCTTGTGGAGTTCATGTGGCAGGTCAAACTTTACTACATAGGATAATAACGTAAGGATATTATTGGCCAACGATGAGAGCTGACTGCACAGAATACGCGAAGAAATGTGATATGTGCCAGCGTTTCTCTTCAGTCTGAAGAACCCCCCAGGCATTATTAACACCCATCACATCCCCCTGTCCATTTTCTATGTGGGGCATAGACTTGGTTGGCCCTCTGCCAACCATCAAAGGAAGGTTCAAATATCTGGTAGTAGTTGTTGACTATTTCACCAAGTGGGTTGAGGCAGAACCTCTTATTGATATGTCATATGAAAGGGTTTACCAGTTCATTTGGAAGAGCATTATCTGCAGGTATGGTCTACCACATGCTTTCATTACTGATCATGGTACCCAATTTGACAATGAGGAATTCGCTGCATATTATCTCCAATCCAATGTCCAAAAGATCCATTCTGCACCATGCCATCCCCAGAGCAATGGACAAACTGAAGTGACGAACATGACTTTGCTGAATGTCCTAAAGAAACAACTAGATCATACAAAAGGAAACTGGATTAATGAGCTATATTTTGTGTTATGGGCATATCGCACAAAGCCCCAAACAACCACTGGATAATCACCCTACATGCTTGCCTTTGGAAGCGAAGCAGTTATTCCCGTTGACCTGGGCTTGCCAACACACAGGGTGCTTAATTTTAACTCTCCTATCAGCGATTTGATGAGACGCTTAGACCTGGACATGATCGAGGAAGTTAGAGAGGATGCGGCAATCAGGAACGCAGCCTACCAACAGAGAACAACCATGTTTTACAACAAAAGAGTGAAGAAATGTGAACTTAAGGAGGGGGATTATATGCTCAAGGAGGTGATTCAGAAGCATAACAAGGTAGAGGCTAACTGACATGGGCCCTACCGAGTAACTACAGTTGTTCGCCCTGGGACTTACAGAATAACAACTCTAGAAGGAGAGAAATTTAAAAATGCATGGAATGCGGAGCATTTATGCAAGTATTATCAGTAATACAGACCTATATGTACATAATTTTCTTTACATGAATAAAAGTTTTGCTTTCCATATTCCTTTTTGTGGTTTAATTTTTGTTGGAGTACTAGTGTTACACACTACATCAATTCCGATTGATTAACGTCAGCAACGACCAACTAAGGTTGGTTGACATTCAACAAACGACCAACTCCGGTTGGTCGACACCAATAAATTTGACCAATAAAGTTGGCATAATAATCATACAAGGCAAAGCCTGTTTGATCATGGATGATCTCAAGAGATATCCCAAACTAGGCAAAAAGATGGGTGACCTCACAGGGCATCTACTGTCTAGGTACCAAGGTAATCCCAATGCGATTACTACAACTAAGCAGGAATATGGGAGGAAAATCACCTCATTGCTTAGGCATTAATAAGTGATTAGTCACTACAACTCGACAGCAAATGGGGCAAGCTCCATTGTTTAGGCAAAACAGGATAAATTGTCCCCCTCTCTCTATATATATGCATATATACATTCATCAACAAAAACGAGAAACCCATCTCACAAACTATGAAAAACCAAATTTTATTAACCACAAGAAGATCCTATAAACATGAATTTTGTTTCATTGAATACAAATTTCCTATTCTATGGGTTTCTTTCCCTTTGATTTTGCCACAGGTTCCATCCCGGCTGGAGGGTCGTCTAACGCATAAGGAGAATTGATAAAGTCCATATCTTGTAGCATTTTGATGTGGCTCGGACATGGTCGATCAAAAAAATATTGAGGACGAGATATCTCAAACTCTGAATGAAGCTGGTAATCACCAAGATACCTGGAGATCAAACATCGAGGAATGGCACGAGCTGGAATCCAACTGACATCAAGTTTAAAGGGAGGAACTGGCAAGTTAAGTAATTAAGGCTCACACTAATCCCATAAGGATAGTCCTCTATCAACTTTCATTACACATAATGCATTCAACCATCCCTGTTTGTATCCCTCATTGTTGGATTGTTACAACTGAGCATCGAGGTGGCATAAAGCTTCATTGTATCCTGCCATCCAGAATTCCCTAGGCTGCTTATGAAATTGATAGGTTAATCTCTTAATTTCCTTGTGGATCTTTTTCACCAATATTTCTTTATTCTCCAAGGTAGAGCTCTGGTTGGAGAGTTGGTCGGTAAGACTGAATTTTTTTAGACATCTGTGCCAAGGCTTGATTTTTCACTGTCAATTGAATGACTTGATTTTCTAAAGCCAGTTGGGTCCTCATCTCTTCAATATTAATCCGACTAGCCCTTGCTCGGCCCCGAGAAGAAGGCTTTGCTCTGCCACGTGAAGATGGAGTAGGTCCAGTTCGTTTCAAAGTCTCTAATTCTTCTCTCAAGGCAGCATTTTTGGTTTTTAAGAAGGAAACACTTTCATCGTTAACTCGAACCAAGGCTCCTGAAGAAGACGAGGCAGCAGATTTGAGTTGCTTTACTTCCTCTTACAACGCAATAATCTCTTGCTCCAATAGCTTGGCAATATTCCTGTGCTCTTCAATCTCGAGTTTCAGCACACTTTTTTTTTCTCATGAGCTGAGATGTACTTGTCATATCCCCTGTCAACACTCAACTGTTGGTATTTTTTCTCACAACCTCCGTGTAAGAGTGTAGTGGTTTCTTTGTGCTGAAGTTTCAGTTCCTCGATCATCCCTTAAAGGTCTTTATCATTTCGTAATAAGTCACATTGTTTGCTACAACACGATCAATCAAACACTTTAAGTATTGTTATGCATCAACTTCTTGCTCGGAAGCATTAGATCCAAGGATATCAGTTATTTGGGCTTCGATAAAATCTGCATGACCCGCTTTGAAGTAATCATTGCATTTTTTCATCAACTCTATGTTATGAGATGATAAAAGTTCCATCCTGAGAATAAACTAGCAAGGAAAAATAAAATCACATCAACAATGATACAAACAAGAGCAAATTAAGGAGAGATTCAGATCAGATAACAACCCATTTTATTATAAGAAGAGAAGTACAACCAAAGTTACAAGAAAGAAAGGAAAATACAGAAGAATAACATAAATATAGAGCCAAACAACGCTACACCTTCTCCTTATTTCCTATAACTTCATCAGTAGGTTTGGACGAGGAGGTCGGTTGTTCGGGAGGTGATTGGTGTTGCTTGATAAATGTTGATACTTGCTGAACCTGCTCGAAGGGCTGAGGATCAGTAGCAATAGAGACTTGTTCTACTATCATCATGGAAGGCTCATCAGATGCAGCTTCATCTTCTTATTCCTCGTCAATAGAAGGAGGAGGGCCATGAGTGTGTCTGTGAAATAACTCAGAATCGTTCGCAACACTCAACTCTTTTAATGCTGCGACTCATACATCCCTGAAGTACTTCAGACTTGCGTACTCCATCTGGCAAGTAATCGAGGTTAAAGCTCTATTCCACCCCTTATCCCAACCAGAGCTGAACGATTTCTTTATCGGGCTTTTCTCTTCGTCTTCTTAGAAGAAGCCCATTCCTCGGTAAGCCTTACCTTCTCCTCAAGGTCTTTCTTACACCGTTTAGCCTCTTCAAGCTTTCCATCAGCCTCCTTCTTGCTGACAACATCAACCTTCAATTTTTCCTCCAACTCCTTGGAGGCATTTACAGCTTGATCACGAGCTGACTCATCAAAAATAAGTTTCTTTTCCTAGGCATCCTTATCCTCATCGTATTTCTTTCGAGCATCCTTCAAGGCTTGAGATAACCCAGCAAAAGCTTCTTCAATTCCGCTGGACGAAGTTGCAACCTTAATGGCCTCATCTCTCTCCATGATCCTATTAAAGAACGTCATAAATTGGAAACAAGAAACGAAGCTCAAGTTAGAATGCGAATACATTATATGAGAAGAAGTGTTAGGAATAATGTCACTTACTGACGCGATATGTTGGGCCGAAAAATCAACGACCTTCTCCTCTGAAAGGGAACCGGTAGCTCGATAATCTAGAATGGTCCAAGACTTGATCAAAGCCATGGCCAAACTCAGAGTAATAAAAGCTGGAGCACTAGATGCCGATGAAGGACCCCCAAGGTCAGAGGGTCGAGTAATAGCTTCTATAGGTCTTTCTGCGAGACCTCTCCTCAATCTCCTTTAAGGAGCATCTTCAATCAAAGATGCTGCCTCTTCTTGTACAATAGCAACACCTTCAATCAAAGGTGCTGCCTCTTTTGGGACAGCAGGAGGTCTCCTACCGACTTCCTTGACAGGCGAAGTTGTTCCTGTGGAGGAAGTACCATCTAATTTCTTTATCCCTTCAACTGGGACATCTCCTTTGCTCTTCTTCGCCCCTTCAGTATCAGGAGCATCCTTGGTAAAGAATGCAGGCATTATTCTCTTCCTCATTATCAAATCAGCAATAGATGTACCCAAATCAGAGGAAGATTCTTCTATTTTCGCTCGATGTGTGGGTACTTGATCAAGATCAATTACCACGGGAGGGGAAATAGGATGAGCAATGAAGGAAGAGGTGGTATATTTGTATCTCAGTAAATAGGAAGCAACTCTAATATGCTCCCCAGCAATTGATTGGTGCAAGCCCCAGATAAGTTTTAAATCTTTCATATTGATATCGCTCTCTTTTGGGGGTTTTCTTTTGTTGTCAACTGTAAAAACAAACATGAATATAAGTGACGCATTTTATAAAACGAAAACAAAGCTAAAATGAATAATTGAAAACAACCTATCCCATTGCCATAAAGTGGACATCTGGGACCTTGGTACACACCTTTTCCTTTTAATCGAGGGTGTTGCCAATTTTTCATTACAACCCCATGATCAAAATAGTCCCTATTGGCATCGGGAAGATTGACTACTAAAGTTCTATTCGAAAACCTAGTTTTAAAATAAAATGTGGTATCGCTAGTGACCCATTTATAACAAAACATAATTTCAGGGATTCCTAAATGAGTCCCATGAATTTGGTTTAACTTATGTATGCCATTAACTACACTCCATGTATTTGGAGCTACTCTTGCAGGCACAATATCGAAATATTGGCAAAACTCTAAACACAAGGGATTAGGCGGAAAAGAAAATCCACATTTAGCTATGAAAAGTGAGGGAAACTAGTGCCCCTCTGCCAAAGAAAATAAATCAGATGGAGAAGGAGGTTCTTCTAGAATAACCTAAGAGGGAATTGCAAAATTGGCTCGAAATTTATCCAAAGATTCGACAAGATAAACCATGATGACTAAAGCAAAGAAAGAATAAGGAAGAAATTCTTAGAGAGAATTTAGAGATCTGCTAATGACGGACAATGGAAAGAACGATAATATGAAAATGGTGCGAGAAAACACAGATTGAAAAATCTGGAAGGAAAAAGTAGATGACGATTCTTTTCCTATCGCTTTTAAATGTCCTGCATTGGGAAGTAGGAAAATAAATGATTACTAGAAAAGATGATTGTGTTTCCGACGGTTAAATGATGAAAAAGACGCAAATACCCAAGCGACTGGTGCAGATTCATATATTTTCAAATTTTCCATTTCGCGCTCAAATGACGAGACTAGGGGTAAAAATCCTAAGTGTTGGAGATCTGTAAGTAATCAAGACGTACAAAGGCGCTCGAGCAACTTTCGAGTAAAATATTCCACACTCTCATATCAAAACTCAACTGTGAAACATTGGGGGCTTCTGTTGATACGAAAATTAGGCAGCTGACGTGGACTAATCATATAAAGACATGTGTCATCTTACGTGGCAAATTACTAAAAGCACAGAGCTACATATAACCCCAAGGAATATATCACGCCGACCTACTCAGCGTACCGACCTACTCAGCATGCAGAGCATCTGGATAGGAAGATCAAGAGACGACTGCACATTCAATGAACATCGGATTTAATGAACATTCTTATTGTATAGATGTATATGTCTATTAAATGACTGCATCTTGTCTATTCATACTGATAGCCCCAAGGCTATAAATACATTGTAACACTCCCCATAAGCAGGCAATTAATCTCGGGTAATCATCATCGATATTAAGGCACACATTGGCAATACAAGAACAGTGGACGTAGGCCAGTTATGATTGGGCTGAACCATTTTAAAAATCTATTGTCTTATTTTCTTTATTCTTTTCATCTGTGATTAATTAATTAGATCAAATCTAGTTTTTTTACATCAACACTCATTAATGGACATAAATTTCAATTCTTTCCCTTATTATTATTATTATTATTATTATTATTATTATTATTATTATTATTATTATTATTATTATTATTATTATTATTATTATTATTATTATTATTATTATTATTATTATTATTATTATTATCTAGTGACATCTTTGGTAAACTCGCTAAGGTTTTTCTTAACTCTTGTAAGGTTGGTTTCAGACAAAGGCTTAGTTGGGTGTACATAACTATTTTCAATAATGTCCTATACGTCATCACCCAGTGTCCATTGGATGAATGCAACCATCCTTACTTTCCAGTAAGGAAAGTTGTTTCCATCAAAGAGGGGTGGATGGGACATGTTACCTAACTTCTCAAATCTCTTATCCATTTTTAGAAATAGATTTCAAAAGCAGTATCTGGATAATTTTTTTTGATACACCCGCTCTCATACTGCTTGAAAAACTATTTACTAAGTCTTTAACTAAAAGTTAAATTTTAAGTAAACTTCGAAAATCAAACTCGTTGGATGAAACTCCTTTATAAATCACTACGCAAGATGTGTAAAAATAGATTAACCTTGGATGTTAGATTTGATAGATAGATTACTTTAAGTTTTTAAAATAAGAACCTATACTAATTCTTTGATGAGAAACCACATAATATAAGCAGTAAGAACAATCAAAGCAAGTTTGACACGGTATTTTTTAACGTGGTAAAATCCCAAATTAGGAAAAACATCCATGGTGACCTCTATGCCAAAAAATAAAAATCCGCTATAATGAATACGTTATATAAGATTACATGCACACAAACAAGCACACAAGATCCTAAGACTAGGAATAGAAATATACCTACCGAGATTTCTCCTCCATGATAATTATGCTCTGACATTGATCTCCCTGGCCATTTATTTGCGTTAAATCCTTGCTCCAACGGACTCAGTCAACACAAAATCTCTCAACAGGAACAACACTTTTTACTAAGTGATTGTGTCAGAGTGTATGTGACAGTGAAGTGTCTAAAATGCGAATGTGCAACTCACTTCTCTCAATAGATTTATACAAATAAATCCTAAAAAATTACAGAGATCTATATGACATGCAACGATTTGGATTTAAAAAAAATCAGACTTCGAATAAAGAAAATGAAGTTTTTGAGATCTGAAGTTCTAAATCTTTTTAAAAAACCAGATCTAAGTCTCAAGAACTTATTTATATACAAAATATGTTTCATAAACTGTAAAACACTATTTTTTGGACTTAAACTTCAGATCATAAAAATCAAACGTTTTAGAAGTCTTTTTTTTCAAGAAATCCAAACCAGATAAAATGAATTTAAATAGATATACAAAATAATACTAGATACAAAATAGAACAGGAACGATAACATTAAGTTTATATGTGAAAATCTCAAGTGAGTTTCTCACACTTTCTAGGAAGAAATTTGAAAAACTTTTAGAGAACGTGTTCCTAAGAGAGATAATGTCTTTCTTCAAGACATCCAAACTCTCAAAATCTCTAAAAAACGTCTAACACTTATAATCAGTCAAGGTATGGTGGTTTTCTAGTTTTGGTTTGAGAAAAACCTACAATAATCTCTCTCTCTCTCTCTCCTTTGTCTTTTATCTTTTCTCTCTCTACTCTGCTTTCTCTCTTTTTTCTCTCAAATGGATGAAATGCCAAAATCTTCTAAAGCCTTAACTATGGTTTTTATTTATATAGGCTATGAAAGGGTCTGAAACGTCGAAGGGAAATGGACGGTTGAGATCAATGCAACGATTCGAATTCAAATCCAAGGTTTATAAAACGACCGCATAAACTTACACTCTGATTGGTTATAAGGGTTGGATCATCTTAAAACACATGCAATATGTTGATTAGATTTGATCTAACGACTATAAATGATGCGCTGGTATGTGAAAGAAAATAAACACAAAATGGGCAAATAACAAGGCAACACGCGTAGTGATACGGACGGTTGAAAAATGCGTGTTTTTGAATCTATAAAAATCCCTTTTGCTCTTCCATAATTCTCTGCCGGTTTGTGATTCCTCCTTGAGAACTTTTATAGGAATAAAAATATTTTCAATTTATCCCACAACATTTTTAAACCAATATTTAAAATGTTTTAAAAATATTTAAAAAATTCTTAAAAATATTTAAACATTTGTGTATACACTCACACTTATTTATGCATAATTTGTGTCCTGCAGTGTATTCAATGCAATGTTTTTCTTCCCTTTTTGGTAGATAATATGTCTTGGACGAGTTCAATGTTGATGAAGATTTGCAAACCACGGAGAAGATTGCTCAAGAAAAATCTAACCTATTTTGTCACCATATCCAAACTAGTTGGAACTCATATATGGTACAGACTCAAGTAAGTCAACTACATAATGTCTTCTCAATAATTAATCGATATCCTTGATATATATATATATATATACGCGGAAAGTCTCCTGTAAGGACTCCTTATGGTGCAGATCCCGATATACCATTTTTCTAAAATAGTAAAAAATGAATTTTTTGATGAAACCTCATGGATATTATATTCATGGTGAGAAGATCATCTCCAATTTTTTCATCAAAAAATTCAATAAAAAACCCGTTGAGATGAGGTGATATGTCAAAAAATGGTATAAATATGCATTTTCAACTGTTGAAAGTTTGGGTTGGCGCCAACAACTTGATTCCTCGAATTTTTTATGAAAATTCATGGATATGATCTTCTCACTGTCCAGATCATATCCATGAAGTTTCATTAAAAAATTCAATAAAACGTGGGTGAAATGATTGTCAAATTTTCAACGGTAAAAAATGAATATTTATACCATTTTTTACTTATCACCGCATATCAACGATTTTTTTATTAAATTTTTTGATGAAAAGAAATTCAAGATGACCTTCTCACAGTGGTGATCATATCCATAAAGTTTCACCAAATTTTTCTCTTTTTTTACTATTTAAAAAAATAGTATTTACTGAGGTCTGCACCATAAGGAGTCCTTACACGAGGGATCATAAACTTAAAAGATTGAACATTTTAATGAACCTTAACAAAAAACACCTTGACAACCCATTAATTTTAATTCCTATGTTGTAATTGGTCCACGCCAGCGGAAACGGACACGAATGTGACACACGTTCTTTTTAATACACACACCTTACCCCCACCCCATCCGCGTGTTACACGCGTGTCCGTTATCGCTGGCGCAGACCAGTTGCAACATAGGAATGGAATGAATGAGTTGTTAATGTGTTTTTTTATTAAGGTTCATTAATATGTTTATCTTTTAGGTTCACTTTTGAACCTCTCCATATATATATATATATATATATATATATATATCAAGAAGATATGAAAATATGGTTGAAAACACAATCCAACTCATGTTTAGTATACTTGTTCTCATTTTATGCTTTTATACACTAAGTTTCCATTTAATGGCCCGAACATACTTTAATTTCTTCTTAGGAATTCAATTCTTAACATATTGGGTTTCCAATCCAAAAGACGATACATCATTTCAAGTTATTTAGAGTAAGATATGCCAAATTCTTTACTACATAACAAATCTGTCTTATAAGCTCCCTAAGTATGCACTCAACTTCCTCGATGTTTCATATTTTTTCCTTATAGTAAATAAATCTGATTTTCCACCACATATACATAAACATACTGAATAATAATCAGTTAAGTTTTATAATTTTTGTAGGCCATTTGGTATACCGAATGGCACACCAAACTCAGGTTATGTAAGCACAAACCCTAAGGACAACAACTATGTATAAACTTGAAAACATCACCCAAATCTTACCACAAGGAATTTGACCATAATTTTTTTAATATAATATGTATATGCAAGTATTGTTTAATATCCAGTTGGAATCAATCAATTCCAGGTTGCATATAAAAACGTATGAAAGTTTTAATACACAAGGGTTCTAAACAAAGCAATATAAAGGGTTTACACATTCAAATTTTTGTAAACTTGTATCTATTCATACATATACATCAAGGCATGAAATTTTAGTAAAAAATTGATGATTTCTATAATTTCAATTAATAATACAAAAAAATAAACAAGATTTATAGATAGAGTTACCTTAGGAACTCTTATATGATTTTTATGGATTTTTCTCCAATCTTTCCTCACACTTTTCTTCCTAAGCTTCAAAATTCTCTATCTTCAAGCCAAAGTTCTCTCATGGTCGAAATGCGTGTTAAAAGTGAAGAAAAATGATGGTTTTAGCAACCAAAGTCGGCCTAAGGGTGCCACCCACTCTAACCAATCAAAACATAACATTTGGATGTAATAAAGACAAAGAAAAAAACTTAAATAATGGACGACTTTACCCTTAGTTCATAATTTTGTTAAATCATTTCACTCATATGTCTGCTTTACACACCATTTATCGCGTTGACATTCTAACTCATAGGGCTATATGTTTTTAGTCACTCTTAGATCTAATTATTATGTATAACGCGTCAAAATGAGCCTCAAACTTGAAATTGTCTAACGAAACTTTAAAATTAATTGTTTATCACCAATTTTTGAAAATCATCGGTAATAATAGGTAAAATCAAACTAAATGATTGTTGATGTAAAAAACTAGATTATTCTAATTATTTAATCACAGATAAATAAATGAGACAAAAGATTTTAAAGTGGTTCAGCCTTATATGAATGGCCTACGTCCACTGTTATGTTATTGCTGAGTGTTTGGGAATTCTTGATTACAAGTGCTATTAAGAAATTTCGGTCCCATTGAATGAGGGTGATACAAGGTATTTATAGCCCTTTAGGCTGTACATGAAAGGGTGCTACATTAAATGATACACATATGAAAGGGTAATTCACTTAATGTTCTTCAAACGTGCGCGTCAAGATGATAAGCATTCAATGAATAGTTGAACTGTTGATTATCTGGCAATTAATGCTGTGGTCGAGATGCAGCTCGAACCGCCTTAGTTGCTCGTCGTCCAAGAGTTCCTCGGAGCATTAGAGTTCCTCGGAGGGTTGGTGTTCCTCGAAAGACCAGCGTTCCTCGGAGTATACCTGTTGCTCGGAGTGAGTATGTTGGTCGGGGGAATGATCATCCTTGTTGCTAATGTGCCTCGTAGATTGACACGTGTCTTCTTATTATTCGTCCACATCAGCATATTAATTTTGGTATCAACAGAAGCCCCCAATGTTTCATATTTCGAACTTTGAGGAGTATGGAACATTCTTTCTCGGTATATGGCAATATTAAATGACCTTCCTGGGTTTTAGGAGCCTTTTCTTCGTATTTGAATTTCCTTCCAAATTCGCAGAATCCGCCTTTTTGCTTTTTTTATAGGCACTTCGATCTTCGTGCCCTTTTTTGTCCTTTTAGCCGCCGGTAGCGTAATAGTTTCCTTTTTGTAATAATTTCTTTCGCCGTTTCCCAAGGCAAAGTATTTAAGCTTCAGAGGCAATCCCATCGTCTTCTACCTTTTCAATTTCTGCTTTCGAGTTTTCTATAGCTTTTCTCTCTCCTGTGCGTCCATCCTTTTCTTCGTTTGTTTGTCAACAGATCTCCTTTTTCCCTGTAAGCTCTTCTTCCTTCTTCTTTTATTCATCATGGTTTACATTATTGAGTCTCTTGAGAAATTCTGTTCTGATTTCTCTATTCCATCTTGGGTAATTTTGGAGGTTCGTTCTGATCCTTCAAGTTATTTTGATTTGGCTGAGGGACATTGGTTCCCTAGCCTCTTTATTGCTGAATGTGGATTTTATTTTCCACCAAACCCTTTATGCTTAGAGTTATGTCAGTATTTCGACGTTGTCCCTGCAAAAATAGCCCCCAACACCTGGAGAATAGTTAATGGGGTGTATAGGTTAAATCAAACTCATAGAACTCGTATAGGAATTCCTGAGATTATGTACTGTTATAGATGGGCTGTTTTAGACAATGTTTATTATTTAAAAACTAGATTTTTGAATAGGGCTCTAGTAGTCAACCTCCCTGATGCCAACATGGATTATTTTGAACATGGAGTAGTTGTAAAAAATTGGCAACATGCCCCTCTGGTTGGAGACGAAGTATATGAGGGTCCCAAATGCCCTCCATATGGCAACGGGATAGGTTATTTTCATCTTATTTTGTTTTTTGAAACTATGATTTCATTGTGTTTGACAAAATAGATGACTGATATTTCACTATGTTTTTATTTGCAGTTGACAGCAAGAGAAAAATTCCAAAAGAAACAGAAGTTAATATCAAGCATTTAAAACATATCTGGAGTTTGCATCAGAAGGTTGCAGACGAGCACATTAGGTCTGCTTCATACTTGCTGCAGTACAGGAGCTATACATCCTCTTATACTGCTCGTCCTGTGGCTAGCATTAGCGAACCATTTCCAGCTTCAGAAGACTCTTCACCAGACTCTCACATTCTTTTGAGTCAGAAGATGGGCAAGAGAAGAGTTCCTGCTCTCTTTGAAGAGACCTCCTCTGCTGGAGATGGAAAGAGAAGCAAAGCCGATGTCCCAAAGGGGACAAAGAAAGTTGATGTTGCCCCTTCTGCTGCTCCTCAGAAGGTCGTCAAGAAGCCCCCAGTGGCTCCTGTACAGAAGAATGCGCCAGTGGAAGTAATCACTATCTCTCCAACCAAAAATTCTTCTTTGGTTGAGGTTGTTGAGAAGACACCGAGGAGATTGAAGAAGTCTTCCTCGGTTAGTTTTTCTGAAGTCATTCCCCAGCTCCAAACTAGTGGAGCTGGTGTTCCAACCATTATTCCCCCGAGCTCTGCAATGAGCTCGGTAATGACTTGGATTATTCCTGAAGTCCAAGGCATCGAGGAAAACATGCCTAGGGATATGCTGACATCCCTAGCTACTCGTCACATCGCTTCAGTAAGTTTCTTCTTATCTTGAATTCTTATTTCCTTCTATTAATATATGTATCTCGGCACTAACTCATCACTACCTTCTTTTTTCAGCTGGTGAGTTGCTTTAACACTATTGTGAAGAAAGATGAAGCACTCAAGGCTTCAAGCTCCTCGTCTGGAGTAGAGGATGCATTCCAGGGTTTGGCCCAATCTCTGAAGGAATCCCGTCAGAAGTACGACGAGGATAAAGGTGAATGGGAGAAGAAACTGGCTGCATCTGAAGCAAAGAAGGTGCAGTTGGGAAATAAAGTGAAGGACTTGGAGAGGGAAAATAAGAAATACTCCGAGAAGCTCACCACATTCGGGGAGATTGAAAATAAGCTGAAATCAGCTGAGGAAGAGCTGATCCTTCTGCGCGAAGCAAATCGTCAGAAGGAGGAGTTGGAGGCCAAGTTGAAAGCCTCCGAGGACCTTCTATCCGAGAAGCTCTCCTCGGAGAAAACGAAAAGAAAGAAGGCAATAAAGAAGTCTTTCAGCACAGGTTGGGACAAAGGGTGGAACAAGGGAGTAGCTGCTATGATGACTCAAGTGCAATATGGAAGTTTGAAATACTTCCGAGATGGCTGGGTTGCAGCTTTGCAAGAATTGAAGGTGAGCAAGGACTCCGAGCTATTTCAACAGCATCTCCCTGGTCCTCCCCCATCCATCGAGGATGAAGAAGAGGACGAAGCTGCCTCAGAAGAATCTTCATTGGTAGTGGGTGATATCATCCTTACCCAGCCTGCTGACGAGGAGCATTCATCTTTGCCATCTCCTCCAGAACAAGTTCCAGCTCCCACCGACCAACTCATTATCTCCACCGATCAACCAAGCTCCTCGTCCTATTTTCTGTTATAATCTTACCTCCCGACCAACATAAGTTGGCATTTGAGAGCATATTTTGTTTTCAAGCCAACCGAGATTGGCATTTTTAAGAATATTGTTCTTGCCCTTTTACCAACCGGAGTTGGTCATGGGTTTGAACTATCATGTCCACTAACTCTTTTACCAACCGAAGTTGATCACATTAGTGTACGCCTCCTATCCAAAGGAGTATAGTTTGTTCTCGCTATTTTACCAACCGAAGTTCATGACGCTCGAACTATCTCCACTAGTTATTTTACCAACCGGAGTTGATCACGCTAGTGTATGCCTCCTAACCAAAGGAGTATAGTTTGTTCTCGCTATTTTACCAACCGAAGTTGATCACGCTCGAACTATCAGTGTCCACTAGTTATTTTACCAACCGGAGTTGGTCACGCTAGTGTATGCCTCCTAACCAAAGGAGTATAGTTTGTTCTCGCTATTTTACCAATCGCAGTTGATCACGCTCGAAGTATCAGTGTCCACTAGTTATTTTACCAACCGGAGTTGGTCACGCTAGTGTATGCCTCCTAACCAAAGGAGTATAGTTTGTTCTCGCCCTTTTACCAACCGGAGTTGGTCGTGGGTCTGAACTATCGTCTTCTTTTTGCTGTCATGCAGCGTAGTGTTGTACACTAGTATTCCCCAAAAAACTTTCAATAAAAGGAGAGAAGATGGTGAAACATCATCGTTTTATTCATATTGATAGAACTGCTTTACATTTTACATTACTGATAATATTTGCATAGGTGTTCAGTATTCCATGCATTCTTGAATTCCTCTCCTTCTAGAGTTGCTATTCGGTAAGTTCCTGGTCGGACAACTTCTGTAACTCGGTAAGGTCCATGCCAATTTGCTTCCAATTTATTGTGCTTCTGAATGACCTTTTTTAGCACGTAATCTCCTTCTTTTAAATCGCATTTCTTCACCCTCTTATTGTAGAACATAGCTGTTCGTTGTTGATATGCAGCATTCCTAATGGCTGCTTCTTCTCTAACCTCCTCGAGCATGTCCAAATCTAATCTTCTCATCAAGTCACTGACTGGGGAATTGAAATTCATCACTCTGTGTGTTGGGAGACCCAACTCAGCAGGTATTACAGCCTCACTTCCAAACGCCAGCATATATGGTGATTCTCCAGTTGCTGCTCGGGGAGTTGTTCGGTAAGCCCACAATACTGATTGTAGCTCAATAATCCAATTAGCTTTAGCCTCACTTAACCTCTTCTTCAAACCATTTAATAATGTTCTGTTCATCACTTCAGTCTGTCCATTGCTTTGAGGATGGCCTGGTGCTGAATGAACCTCAAAATGTTTGACTGATGACAATAGGCGGCAAACTCCTCGTTATCAAACTGTGTTCCATGGTCTGTGATGAAGGCATGAGGGAGACCATATCGGCAGATGATATTCTTCCAAACGAATTTGTATACCTTCTCGTATGTCATATCAATCAGAGGCTCAACTTCTACCCACTTAGTAAAATAATCCACTGCGACGACGAGGCACTTGAATCTTCCTCGGGTCGTTGGCAGTGGTCCAACCAGATCAATTCCCCACATGGCAAATGGCCAAGGGGAAGTTATGGGTGTCAACAATGCTTGTGGAGTACGTCGGATGGAAGAAAAATGTTGGCATTTATCACATTTCTTAGCATAGGCTATACAATCAGCCCTCATCGTTGGCCAGTAGTATCCTTGCGTCATCACCCTTCGCAAAAGTGTTCGACCTGCTACATGGGCTCCACAGGACCCTTCATGGATTTCTTCAATCAATTATTTCACCTCGGAAGGATGTACACATCTTTGCAAACCTGCCATAATTCCTCGTCTATACAAAACACCATTAGTTAGTACATACCGAGCAACTTTAAACTTTAATTTCTTGGCAGCGATCTTATCCTCCGGTAATTCTCCTTCCTCGACATATTCCCTGATGGGATCCATCCAAGATGGTCCTAAATCAAGGGAAATAACATTCATCGTCAGGCCTTCATCTATGCTTCGACTTTCTAACACCTCAATTGGTATCGTTCTTCGCAACTCGGTACGAGTAGCTGATGCTAGTCGGGCCAGTGCATCTGCTTGTGCATTCTCCATTCTTGGTATTCTTATCAACTGAATGGCATCAAATTCTGCCAACAACTCCATCGCCTTTGCATGATACTTGACCATTAATTCTCCTTTAACTGCATACGTTCCCATCATCTGATTCACAATTAATTGAGAATCACTGAATACCATCACTTGTTGAGCTTCCATAATCTTTGCTAAATTAAGACCTGCTATCAAGGTTTCATACTTAGCCTCATTATTGGAAGCTTTGAATTGGAATCGTAAGGCATATTCCAGGTCAATCTCGTCTGGGGTGTTCAAAACAATCCCTGCTCCACAACCTGTTGTACAAGATGACCCATTTACATACAATCTCCACGTAGGTAACTCGTCTTCAAAATTCTTATCTGACAGCGTTCCTCGGTGAAATATTTGCTGTTTTGTTTCATCCTCCCCTGGTATTTTTCGCTCCTCGTCGACCATCTCTTCTCGCCCTTTTACCAACCGGAGTTGGTTTGGGTTTGAATTTGATGATCTTTCTACATCCACAAGCCCTTTTACCAACCGGAGTTGGTCTGGACTTATGTCTGTTGATCCTGTAACATCCACGGTGAAATATCTGACAGCGTTCCTCGGTGAAATATTTGCTGTTTTGTTTCATCCTCCCCTGGTATTTTTCGCTCCTCGTCGACCATCTCTTCTCGCCCTTTTACCAACCGGAGTTGGTTTGGGTTTGAATTTGATGATCTTTCTACATCCACAAGCCCTTTTACCAACCGGAGTTGGTCTGGACTTATGTCTGTTGATCCTGTAACATCCACAGGTTGGTCAGCGAGCAACTTTTGTTCCTCGGGGGTATCAGGATATGTAAACTCTGCTATAAAGTCTGCTACAGCCTGCCCTTTTAATGACGATCTGGGTTCATATACAATATCATATTCACCAAGCTCTATTGCCCAATACATCAGTCTTCCTGATTTTTCTGGCTTATGAAGGGCTTGTCTCAATGGCATGTCGATGTATACGACGATGGTATGGGCCTGGAAATATGGCCTCATTCTTCTACTTGCTTCAATTAATGCTAATGCCAATTTTTCCAACTTTGGGTACCTGATCTCTGCACCTCGGAAAGCCTTACTTGTGTAATAAATTGGCTTTTGGACTCCATTCTCCAATCTGATCAATGCCGAGCTGACTACATTCTCTGATACTGCCAGGTATAAGTATAACTTTTCTCCCATCACTGGCTTGGACAGCAGTGGAGGTGCTCCCAGATATTTCTTCAAGTCTTGAAAGGCTTTTTCACATTCATCATTCCACTCGAAAGTTTTTCGGAGTGTTTTGAAGAATGGAAGGCACCTATCAGTTGCTCGAGATACAAATCTGTTGAGCGCTGCAACTCGTCCTGTAAGACTCTGCACCTCTTTCTTCGTCGTTGGAGATCGCAACTCTAAAAGAGCTTTGATCTTTGCTGGATTTACCTCAATGCCTCGCTGGTTGACGATGTACCCGAGGAACATTCCTTCTCGTACTCCAAAAGTGCACTTCGTCGGGTTGAGCTTCATCTGGTATTTATCCAGTTGATCAAAGGTTTGACCTAAGTCAACTAGATGATCCGCAGCTTTCTTGCTCTTTGTCAGCATATCGTCGACATAGACTTCCATGTTGCAACTGATTTGTTCGGCAAAAATCTTGTTCATCAGCCGTTGATATGTCGCTCCTGCATTTTTCAAACCAAAAGGCATAACATTATAACAATAAGTTCCCCTAGGGGTAATAAAAGAAGTGCTTTCCCTGTCTTCAGGTTTCATATTGATCTGGTTGTAACCAGAGTAAGCATCCATGAAGCCGAGCAGCTCGTGCCCCGAGGTAGCATCCACTAGTTGGTCAATTCTGGGCAATGGGAAGTGATCCTTTGGGCAGGCCTTGTTGAGATCAGTGAAATCAACACACATTCTCCATTTATTATTTTTCTTCTTTACCATCACCACATTTCCCAACCAGTCTGGATACTTCACATCTTCAATGAATTGGGCTTTCTGGAGCTTGTCGAGCTCCTCTTGAATAGCTTGATTCTTCTGAGGGCCAAATACCCTTCTTCTCTGCTTTACAGGCTTGATCTCCTTATTCACATTGAGCTCATGACATAAGAAGTTTGGATCTATTCCTGGCATGTCTTCATGACTCCACGCAAAAGTTTTCTTTCTGTTTTTCAATAAAGTTATCAACTCCTATTTTATTGAAGCATCCAACGACGAACCTATCTGGGCTACTCATTCAGGGTGTTCGTCGTCCAGAATAACATTTTCTGTAGATTCTACCACCTGTCCTTTTACAAGTTGGGATTCATCTCTCGGATCAAGTGTTTCAATTTCTGTACTTTCATCCACCTGGTAAGTAGTAATCTTTTTCCTTGACTCTTCAAGCTCCTCTTGCTCGGCAGATGAATATTAGCATTCTCGAGCTACTTTTTGATCACCTTTCACCACTCCCACTCCGAAATTTGTTGGGAATTTTAAACATTGATGTACTGTAGATGGGACTGCTTCGAACTTCTTCAAACCAACTCTTTCCATGATGATGTTGTAGGCTGACTGCACATTCTTATCCATCACAAAGAAGCGTATTCTCTCTGTTCGACAAGCAGGCCAAGTTCCAATGAATATATCCAACTTGATCGTCCCAAGTGGAAAAACTTTCTCGCCAGCGAAACCCAGAAGAGGTCTGTGATAAGGCTCCAGTTGAGATAATTTCAAATTTAAACTGTCAAAGCATGAATAGTACATGATGTCTGCCGAACTGCCATTGTCTACCAGCACCCTTGAAATCACTACTTCTTTCATCCTCATTTTGATCACCAAAGGGGTCGTCGTGAGGGTAAAGAACACCTGCCAGGCCATTTTTTGAAAAGCCAATAACCAGCCTCTCTTTGTTTACCTTCCTCGGACGATCCTCCTCGGCCAAATTTATTCGCTGAATGTACGAGCAAGCTTGTGCCTCTCCGAGGTAAGCTTTTCTTTCTGCAGTAAGATCTCCTCCTCCTGCATCTCCTCCTGTAATAACATTACAATCAAATGATCCAAAACGTATGGAAAATACCTCTCGTTCTGGCTGCCTTGGTTTCTTGGGAAGATCGGGGTCATCCTCGGCATCATCTTCATGGCCTCTCTTTTTTTTCTCCTCTGCTCGACGAGGAGATCTCGATCTTTCTCTAGTTCGATCATTATTTCTTCTTTCACCTCCCCGATCAACATACTTTGCTAGCTTTCCTCTTCGGATGAGTGTTTCAATCTCGTTCTGAAGAGCTATGCAATTTTTAGTCATATGGCCACGATCTTTGTGGAACTCGCAATATTTATCCCTGTTCCTCGCATCAGGATCTGACCTCAATTTCTTCGACCACTTTACCTCCTCGCTATTCTTGATTTCTTCCAAGACATGATTAATACCCATTTTCAAGGGAGTATAATTATCGAATTTCTTCAAGACTTCCCATGATGACTTATTATTTCTGGAACGCTTGTCACCGCCATTGCCCGTATGCTCTTTATTTTTAGACTTGTCGACGTCCACCTTGGTGTCTTTATCCATATTCTTCTTTGCAGCCATAGCTTCCTCGACATTCATGATTTTGGCTGCTTTTGCCATCAACTCTGACATAGTTTTAGGTGGATCTTTCGCCAAGGTGTAATACAACTTATTAGGCAACAACCCACTCATCAAGGCGGTGATTGCTGTCTTCTCCTCGTAATCTATGACTTCCAGCTTCTCGTTATTGAAACGAGTTATGTAATCTCTAGTACTCTCACCAGATTTTTGTCTAACACTTAACAAGTGTGCTACTCATTTTACTGGCTTTGCTCCAAAACCGAAATTACCGATGAACAACTCGGCCAACTGAAAGAAAGTTGAAATCTTACCCCGACGAAGATTGTTGTACCATATCTGGGCAGCTCCAGTAAGAGTTCCTGAGAATGCTCTGCATCTCATCTCGTCGGGGACAACATAGATATCGGCGGTAGCTTGATATTGCTCTATATGAAGAACAGGATCTGTCTTTCCATCATATTTGGGGGTCACTACTGGTGCTTTAAACTTTGACGGTGTAGGAAAATTCACAATGGCTTGGACAAAAGGTGTCCCTTGAACAAAAGTTCGTTGTAGGGGATTCTTCGCCTTAGCCATTTCTCCCAATCTATCCTCCAACCGCTGAAGGGATCCTTTCCACGCTTCATTTCCTTCCTCGGGCCTATTGGTTCGAGCAATAGATCGTTCTGAAGTAGCCTCCTGAGATCTATCTTGACGAGCAACTGGTCGTGATTGTGCTGATCCTTCTCTTAGATCTGATGGTTGTCGAAAACTCCTCGACATGGTCTTAGGTGGACTCATATTCCTCCTAGGGCCTAATCGACTGAAAGGAAACACCCTACTCAGTCTTTCTAAGGAACTAGGTCTTTCTGGAGAGAGAGTGATACGTTGATCAGTATCGGTAGCCCTTATTGATGAAGTTCGCCCAGGTTAATAAGAGAAATCATCAGACTCCTCATTACGATATGACTCAGTACGCCTGGATCGTGAAGAAAGTAAATAAGTTTGCCTCTGACCACTTCGCTGTCCTGAACGTGCAAGTGCACCGCCATGAAGGGTTTGTATGAGTTGCCTCATTGTTTCTTGCATGGCGGTTTGTCCTTGAGCCAGATTCGTCATAATCCCGGCCAGATCTGGAGGTGCAGAGGGATTTGGAGGATTTCCAGCATTTCCAGCGTTTCGATTGCTAGATTCTGGATTATCCGCCATTGATGATGAATGATTTTTGGTGAAAAATGATAATAACCATCGATTCCCATAGACGGCGCCAATCTGTTGATGTAAAAAACTAGATTATTCTAATTATTTAATCACAGATAAATAAATGAGACAAAAGATTTTAAAGTGGTTCAACCTTATATGAATGGCCTACGTCCACTGTTATGTTATTGCTGAGTGTTTGGGAATTCTCGATTACAAGTGCTATCAAGAAATTTCGGTCCCATTGAATGAGGGTGATACAAGGTATTTATAGCCCTTTAGGCTGTACATGAAAGGGTGCTACATTAAATGATACACATATGAAAGGGTAATTCACTTAATGTTCTTCAAACGTGCGCGTCAAGATGATAAGCATTCAATGAATAGTTGAACTGTTGATTATCTGGCAATTAATGTTGTGGTCGAGATGCAGCTCGAACCGCCTTAGTTGCTCGTCGTCCAAGAGTTCCTCGGAGCATTAGAGTTCCTCAGAGGGTTGGTGTTCCTCGGAAGACCAGCGTTCCTCGAAGTATACCTGTTTCTCGGAGTGAGTATGTTGGTCGGGGGAATGATCATCCTTGTTGCTATTGTGCCTCGTAGATTGACACGTGTCTTCTTATTATTCGTCCATGTCAGCATATTAATTTTGGTATCAACAATGATGATAATATAAGATATTTTATACTAACAAGACATTATTTAAAATATGATATAATCATGATTAAAGTAATAGAGGTTGCGAGTATGATCATATTCTCACAACTCTCCCTCTTTTATAAATTTCGTCCTCGAAATTGACATACCTTGGTTGCTTGAGTGAACCAAATACGGATAACGTGGCTTCATGCTATACTTGCTCTCCCATGTATCTTCTTCCTGGGAATGCATTCTTTACATAACTTTTACAAGTGGGATCATCTTAGATCTCAACACTTATTCCTTCCTATCCACGATAGCAAGTGGTTCTTCCATATAACTCAAGTCGTCCTTCTACTCAATAGGCTGCTCCACCAATACATGTGAAGGATCCCATATATACTTTCTTAACATAGAAACATAGAAAACATCATGTAATCGGGCTAAGTCTGGTGGTAATGCTAACTTATAGGCGACCATCCCGACTTTCTTAAGAATTTTATAAGGTCCAATGTGCCGTGGACTTAACTTCCCTTTCTTTCCAAACCTCATAACTCCTTTCCATGGTGATATCTGGAGAAATACATTATCCTTATTATGAAATTTTAAATCTTTTCACTTTTTATCCGCATAACTTTTCTGTCTGCTTTGAGCTATTCTCAATCTATCTTGAATAATCATCACTTTTCAGTGGTGACTTCAATAAACTCTAGAACCTCTATCTTCCTTTCACCAAATTCACCCCAATATATCGGTGTATGACACCGTCTACTGTATAATGCTTCGTATGGATCCATACCAATATTAGACTAAAAATTAATATTATATGCAAATTCTATCAAATGCATATATTCATCCCATTTCCATACAAAGCATTATACAGTAGACGGTGTCATACACACCAAATTTTATTAAATGCATATATTCATCCCAATTACCTTTGAAATCAAGTACACGAGCTCTAAGCATATCTTCCAAAATCTATATTGTCCTTTCAGACTGCCCATCTGTTTGAGGATGAAAAGTTTTATTAAACTTTAAGTTAGTACTCATAGTGTACTGCAAACTATCCCAAAATCTAGATGTTAAAGTAGGGTCCCTATCTGAAATAATAGATACAGGCGCTCTATGTAATTGAATAATTTCATTAACATATAATCTAGTATACCTATCAACTGTATACGTAGTCTTGACTGCTAGAAAATGAGCTCAATGGTTAACCTATCCACCACTACCCAAATTAAATCTGACCCCTTCTGATATCGAGGAAGCCCAACCATAAAATCCATCGTTATATAATCCCACTTCCATTCTGGTATTGACAATGGTTGAATCAAACCCGCAAGTTTTTTATGCTCCACTTTCACTTGCTAACATATAAGGCATCTAGCAACAAAATAAGAATTTCCTTCTTCATATTATTCCACCAATAATTCTCCTTCAAATCCCTATACATTTTAGTACTACCAGTATGCATAGTATAAATGGAATTATGAGCCTAATCTAAAAATTTTGCTTTCAATTCATTCACATTAAGCACACATAATCGTTTCTTATACAATAAAGTGCCATCATTAACAATACAAAAATCATTAGACTTACCATCTCTGATATCCTATCGTTTCTTCTTAAGAAATGGATCCTGACTTTGCACACTACACCAAACTGGGTGATTAGTCACGGACCTTATCTCTGACAAGGAGGTGTGGGTCGTGGATTTGGTCCGTGACCAAATCGAGCGTGACCAATTTCGATGGTCACGACCCAAATCCCTGACCCACAGCCTCATCACGGACTTCTCATAGTCACGAATGTCGTCACGACCCATAGCCCTGACCCCCTTCAAAAGACTGGTCACGACCCAAATCCGTGACCATCACCCGATTAAGAAAGCATTTGGTCACGACCCATAGCCGTGACTATGTTCTATGTAAAATCAAACTTGGTCACGACTTTAAGCCATGACTATTATTCTTATGATTAATATTCGTCACGGCTGTGGACTGTGACTATGTTTTTTTGTAGAAATAAACTTAGTCACGACTTTGGGCCATGACTATTTTTTTGTAGATATCAACTTAGTCATGGCTTTGGGATGTGAACAAATTTGCAGTATGCATAACATGGTCACGAATTTGGGCCGTGATGATTTGAAATAATAATAAAAAAATCCTCAAATCCGGAGGCTAATTAGTCAGTTGCTGCAAGTGATCCTTGGGTGACCTCGAGAGGGTCCCGTGCTCTCAAATTGGGGGTATGGTCACCACGCGGTTGATTCATGAGGGATAATTTGGTCCCGAGCGAGGTGTTGTCGCCACCCACGGGACCTTTTGTGGGGTATGGTGGGGTTTCACCCCCCGGTATTCTCTATTTTAGGTCATGCTCTCAAACCAAGGGTCCCGTGACCACGCAGTCGGTTCGTGCGAGTTACATTGGATACGTGCGAGGTGTTGGATCCTCTCACGGGGCCATGGGGGGGGGGGGGGGGGGGGGGGCGCTAAGGGGTTTTCTTCCCCCCGATGGCACGTTTTCAAGCCTAAGTGTGGATACTCTCTGTTTTGGGCCATGCTCTCAAACCGAGGGACCCGTGACCATGTGGTCAGTTCCTAAGAGTTACATTGGTACCATGCAAGGTGTTGGCACTGCTCGGGGTGGGGGGGTGGGGGGGTGGAGGGGAGGGGACTAAGGGGTTTTGCCCCCCCGATGGCACATTTTCAAGCCTAAGTGTGGATATTTTATGTTTTGGATCGTTCTCTCAATCCGAGGCTCTCGTGACCACACAGTCGGTACATCGAGCTATGTTGGTCCTAAGTGAGGTGTTGGCGGTGCCTATAGGGCCGTTTGGGGGGCGTTGCAGGGTTTCTCCCCCCCGACGATACATTTTCAAGCCTAAGTGTGGATATTCTGTATTTTGGATCGTGCTCTCAAATCGAGGGTCCTATGACCACACGATTGGTTTGTGCGGCCTAAGTTGGACCTGTGCGAGATGTTGGCACTACTCACAGGGCCGGGGGGAGGGAACGCTAAGGAGTTTCGCACCCCAACGACAAGTTTTCAAGCCTAAGTGTGGATATTCTCTGTTTTGGGTCGTGCTCTCAAATCGAGGGTTCCATGACCACGCGATTGGTTCATGCTGGCTACGTTGGTCCTGAGCGAGGTGTTGGCACCACCCATGGGACCATTTGGGGGCATTGTGGGGATTCACCGCCCCCCGATGACACATTTTCAAGCCTAAATGTGGATACTATCCGTTTTGGGTCGTGCTCTCAAATCGAGGGTCCTGTGACCACGCGATCGATTCATGCGGGCTATGTTGGTCCCGAGCGAGGTGTTGTCATCAGCGGGGTTTCATCCCTCGACGGCACGTTACCAAGCCTAAGTATGGATATTCTCTATTTTGGGTAGTGCTCACAAACCGAGGGTCCCGTGACCACGCGATCGGTTCGTGTGGGCAATGTTGGTCCCGAGTTGTGGGGTTTCATCCACCGACGACACGTTTTCAAGCCTAAGTGAGGATAATCTCTATTTTGGGTAGTGCTCACAAATCAAGGGTTTCGTGACCACGCGATCGGTTCGTGTGGGCTACGTTGGACCCGTGCGAGGTGTTGGAGCCACTCACGGGCCCATTTGGGGGACGTTGCAGGGGTTTTGACCCCCCGACGATACGTTTTCAAGCCTAAGTGTGGATATTCTCTATTTTGGGCCGTGATCTCAAACTGTGGGTCCCGTGACCACGCGATTGGTTCATGCGGGCTATGTTTGTCCCGAGTTGCGGGTTTCGCCCCCCGATGGCACTTTTCAAGCCTAAGTGTGGATATTCTCTATTTTGGGTAGTGCTCACAAACCGAGGGTCCTGTGATCACGCAGTTGGTTCATGTGGGCTACGTTGGACCCGTACAAGGTGTTGGAGCCACTCACAGGGCAGTTTGGGGGCGTTGCGGGGTTTTGCCCCCCCACGACACATTTTCAAGCCTAAAGGGGATATTCTCAATTTTGACTCGTGTTCTCAAACCGAGGGTTCCATGACCACACGGTTAGTTCATGCGGGCTACGTTGGTCCCGAGCGAGGTGTTGACACCACCCACGGGGACATTTGGGGGAGTTGTGTGATTTTGCCCTCCCGACGGCACGTTTTCAAGCCTAAGTGTGGATATTATCTGTTTTGGGCCGGGCTCTAAAATTGGGGGTCCCATGACCACCGATCAGTTCGTACGGGCTATGTTGGTCCCGAGCTAGGTGTTGATGTCACCCACGGGGCCGTTTGGGGGAGTTGCGGGGTTTCTCCTCCCGATGACACGTTTTCAAGCCTAAGTGTGGATACTCTCTATTTTGGGTAGTGCTCACAAGCCGAGGGTTACGTGACCATGTGATCGGTTCGTGTGGGCTACGTTGGACCCATGCGAGGTGTTGGAGCCACTCAGGGTTCCGGTGGGGGGACTAAGGTGTTTCGCAGCCCAACGATACGTTTTCAAGCCTAAGTGTGGATATTCTCTGTTTTGGACCGTTCTCTCAAATCGGGGGTCTCGTGACCACGCGATCGGTTCGTTTGGACCACATTGGTCCCGAGCGAGGTGTGGGCACCGCCCACAGGCCTATTTGGGAGGCGTTGCGGGGTTTCTCCCCTCGACGACACATTTTCAGGCCTAAGTATGGATATTCTCTGTTTTGGGTAGTGATCTCACACCGAGAGTCCCGTGACCACGTGGTCGGTTCGTGCGGGTAACGTTGGAACCATGCGATATGTTAGCACCACTCACTGGTACCCAGGGGGAGGGGGAGCTAAGGGGATTCGCACCCCAATGGCACGTTTTCAAGCCTAAGTGTGGATATTCTCTGTTTTGGATCGTGCTCTCAAACTGGTGATCTCGTAACCACGCGGCTGGTTCGTGCGGGCTACATTGGACTCGTGCTAGGTGTTGGCAGAACTCACGGGGTTGTGGGTTGGGGGGGGGGGGGGGGGGGGGCGCTAAGGGCTTTCGCACCCCCATGGCACGTTTTCAAGCCTAACTGTGGATATTTTTTATTTTGGACCGTGATCTCAAACCGGGGGTTCCGTGACCATGCAATCAGTGCGTATGGGCTACGTTGGTCCCGAGGGAGGTATTGGCATCGCTCACGGGTACCCGGGGTGGGGGGTGGGGGGGAGCTAAGGGGTTTCGCACTCCAATGACTCGTTTTCAAGCCTAAGTGTGGATATTCTCTATTTTGGGTCGTGCTCTCAAATTGAGGGGCTCATGACCACGCTATCGGTTTGTGCGAGTTACATTGGACCCGTACGAGGTGTTACCGCCGCTCATGGGGGTGGGGGTGGGGGGGCGCTAAGGGGTTTCACCCCCGATGACACATTTTGAAGCCTAAGTATGGATATTCTCTATTTTTTTTCATGCTCTCAAACCGAGGGTCCCATGACCACGTGGTAAGTTCCTACGAGTTACATTGGTCCTGTGCGACCGCTCACCGGTATGGGGGGCTCTAAGAGGTTTCGCCCCCCGACGACATGTTTTCAAGCCTAAGTGCAGATATTTTCTATTTCGGGTTGTGATCTTAAACCGAGGGTCCCGTGACCACGCGGACAGTTCGTGTGGGCTACATTGGACCCGTGCGAGGTGTTGGAGCCACTCACGGGGCCGTTTGGAGGGCGTTACAGGGGTTTTGCCCCCTGACAGTACGTTTTCAAGCCTAAGTGTGGATATTCTCTGTTTTGGGCCGTGCTCACAAATCGAGGGTCTCGTGACCACGCAGTCGGTTCATGCGGGCTACGTTGGTCCTGATCGATATTTTGGCGGCACCCACAGGACATTTTGGGGGGCGTTGTGGGGTTTCGCCCCTCCCTACGACACATTTTAAAGACTAAATGTGGATATTATCTGTTTTTGGTCATGCTCTCAAACTGAGGGTCCTCTGACCACACGATCAGTTCCTGCAGGCTATGTTGGTCCTGAGCGAGGTGTTGTCATCACCCATGGGGCTGTTTGGGGGGAGTTACGGGGTTTCGCCACCCGACGGCACATTTTCAAGCCTAAGTGTGGATATTTTTTGTTTTGGGTAGTGCTGACAAATCGAGGGTCCCGTGACCACGCGGTCAGTTCGTACTGGCTATGTTGGTCTGGAGTTGTGGGGTTTTGCTCCCCAATTACACGTTTTTAAGCCTAAGTGTGGTTATTCTCTATTTTGGGTAGTTCTCACAAACTGAGGGTCCCATGACCATGCAGTCGGTTTGTGTGGGCTACGGTGGACCCATGCAAGGTGTTGGAGCCGCTCACGGGGCCGTTTGGGGGGCGTTGCAGGGTTTTGCCCCCCTGACGGTACGTTTTCAAGCCTAAGTATGGATATTTTATGTTTTGGGATGTGCTCTAAAAAAGGGGGTCCCGTGACCACGCGATTAATTCGTGCGGGCTATGTTTGTCTCCCGAGTTGCGGAGTTTCGCCCCCCGATGACACGTTTTCAAGCCTAAGTGTGGATATTCTCTTTTTTTGGTAGTGCTAAAAAATTGAGGGTCCTGTGACTACGCGGTTGGTTCGTGTGGGCTGGGTTGGACCCGTGCGAGGTGTTGGATCCGCTCATGGGGCCGCTTGGTGGGCGTTACGGGGTTTCGCCTCCCGACGGCACATTTTCAAGCCTAAGTATGGATATTCTCTATTTTGACCCGTTCTCTAAAATTGAGGGTCACGTGACCACACATTCAATTCGTGCGGGCTACGTTGGTCCCGAGCGAGGTGTTGACACCACCCACGGGGCCGTTTGGGGGCGTTACAGGGTTCCACCCCCCGACGACACGTTTTCAAGCCTAAGTGTGGATATTCTCTGTTTTGGGCCGGGCTCTAAAATCGAGGGTCCCGTGACCACGCGATCGATTCGTACAAGCTATGTTGGTCCCGAGCGAGACGTTGGCGTCACCCACAGGGCCGTTTGGGAGGAGTTGCGGGATTCCCCCCCCCCCCCCCCCCCCCAACGACATGTTTTCATGCCTAAGTGTGGATATTATCTGTTTTGGGTAGTGCTCACTAACCGAAGGTCCCATGACCACGCGATCGATTTGTGTGGGCTACGTTAGACCCGTGAGAGGTGTTGGAGCCGCTCACGAGACCGGGGGAGGGGGGGGGGGGGGCGCTAAGGGGATTCGCACCCTAACGACACGTTTTCAAGCCTTAGTGTGGATATTCTCTGTTTTGGGTCGTGCTCTCAATTTGGGAATCCCGTGACCACGCGGTCAATTCGTGAGGGCTACATTGGACCCATGCGAGGTGTTGGCATAACTCATGGGGCCGGGGGGGGGGGGGGGGCTAAGGGCTTTCTCACCCCCACGACACGTTTTCAAGCCTAACTGTGGATATTCTCTATTTTGGGTTGTGCTCTCAAATCGGGGGTCCCGTGACCACGCAATCGGTTCGTACGGACGAAGTTGGTCCTGATTGAGGTATAGGCACCGCCGACGGGGCCGTTTGGGGGGAGTTGCGGGGTTTCACTCCTTGACGACATGTTTTCAAGCCTAAGTGTGGATATTCTTTGTTTTGGTTCGTTCTCTCGAATCGAGAGTCCCGTGACCACGCGGTCGGTTCGTGCGAGTTACATTGGACCTGTGCGAGGTGTTGCCGCCGCTCACGGGGGTGGTGGTGGGGGGCGCTAAGGGGTTTCGCCCCCCAACGACACGTTTTGAAGCCTAAGTGTGGATATTCTCTGTTTTTGTCCGTGCTCTCAAACCGAGGGTCTCGTGACCACGCATTAGGTTCCTACGAGTTACATTGGTGTCGTTCAACCGCTCATGGGGATGGGGGTGCTAAGGGCTTTCGCCCCCCGACGACACGTTTTCAAGCCTAAGTGTGAATATTCTCTATTTTGGGTCGTGCTCTCAAACTAAGGGTCCCATGACCACGCGATCGGTTCATACGGGATACGTTGGACTCATACGAGGTGTTAGAGCCGCTTACAGGGCCCGGGGGGGGGGGGGGGGGGGGGGGCTAAAGGGTCTCACACCCCAATGACACGTTTTCAAGCCTAAGTGTGGATATTCTCTGTTTTGGGTTGTGCTCTCAAATCGGAGGTCCCGTGACCACGCAATCAGTTCGTTCGGGCTACATTGGATCTGCGCGAGGTGTTTGCACAACTCACGGGGCCGTTGGGGGGGAGGGGGGGGGGGGGCTAAGGGGTTTCACACCCCAACTGCACGTTTTCAAGCCTGAGTGCGTATATTCTCTGTTTTGGGCCATGCTCTCAAACTGGGGGTCCCGTGACCATGCGATCAGTTCGTACGGGCTATGTTGGTCCTGAGCGAGGTGTTGGTGCCACCCACTTGGCCGTTTGGGGGGAGTTGCGGTATTTCACCCCTTGACGACACGTTTTCAAGACTAAGTGTGGATATTCTCTATTTTTGTTCGTGCTCTCAAACCGAGGGTCTCGTGACCACACGATCGGTTCGTACGAGTTACACTGGACCCGTGCGAGGTGTTGGCACTGCTCATGAGGTCGGGGGGGGGGGAGGGGGGGGGGGCTACGGGGTTTCACCCCCGGACGACATGTTTTGAAGTCTAAGTGTGGATATTCTCTATTTTTGGCTGTGCTCTCAAATCGAGGGTCCCATGACCACGCGATAGGTTTCTACGAGTTACATTGGTCCCGAGCGAGGTGTTGGCACCGCTCACGGGGTCGGGGAGGGAGGGGCGCTAAGGGGTTTCACCCCCCGACGACACGTTTTCAAGTCAAAGTGTGGATATTCTCTATTTTGGATCGTGTTTTCAAACCGAGGGTCCCGTGACCACGCAGTGGGTTCATGCAAGTAATATTGTACCCGTGCGAGGTGTTGGCATCACTCACGGGGCCGGGGTGTGTGTGCGCGCTAAGGGGTTTTGCACCCCAATGACACATTTTCAACTCTAAGTGTCGATATTCTCTATTTTGGGTTGTGCTCTCAAACTGGGGGTCCCGTGACTAGGTGGTCGGATAGTGCGGGCTATGTTGGTCCCGAGTGAGGTGTTGACGCCGCCCAGAGGGCCGTTTGGGGGGGTGTTGTGGGGTTTCTCCTGACGAAGTCACGTTTTCAAGCCTAAGTGTGGATATTATCTGTTTTGGGTCTTGCTCTCAAACCGAGGGTCCTGTGACCATGCGGTCAGTTCGTTCGGGATATATTGGACCCGTACGAGGTGTTGGCATTGCTCATGGGGTCCGGGGGGAGGGTACTAAGGGGTTTGGCACCCCAATGACACGTTTTCAAGCCTAAGTGTGGATATTCTTTATTTTGGATCGTGCTCTCAAACCGGGGGTCCCGTGACCATGTGATCGGTTCGTGCGAGTTACATTGGACCCATGTGAGGTGTTGGCACCGTTCATGGGTCCGTGGGGTGGCTGGTGGGTGGTTGGGGCGCTAAGAGGTTTCGCACTTCAACGACACGTTTTTAAGCCTAAGTGTGGATATTCTCTATTTTGGCCTGTGCTCTCAAACTGGGGGTACCGTGACCACACAGTCGGTTCGTGTGGGCTACGTTGGTCCCGAGCTAGATGTTGGAGCTACCCAAGGGGTCGTTTCGGGGGCGTTTCGGGGTTTCGCAGACCGACGACACATTTTCAAGTCTAAGTGTGGATATTGTCTATTTTGATATAGGGTTCCGGGACTACGCGATCAGTTCGTGTGAGTTACATTGGACCCGTACGAGGTGTTGGCACCGGTCATGGAGCCATCGGGGGCACTAAGGGGTTTCGCACCCCCACGACAGGTTTTCAAGCCTAAGTGTTGATATTCTCTATTTTGGGTCGTGCTCTCAAACTAGGGGTTCCGTGACCATGCGATCGATTTGTGAGGTCTATGTTGGTCCCGATGAGGTGTTGGAGCCGCCCAAGGGGCCGTTTGGGGGGGCATTACGGGGTTTCGCCCCCCGATGGCACATTTTCAAGCCTCAGTGAGGATATTCTCAATTTTGGGTAGTTCTCTCAAATCGAGGGTCCCAAGACCACGCGGTCGGTTCGTACAGGCTACGTTAGACCCGTGTGAGGTATTATATCCCCTCACGAGGTCCGGTGGGTGGGGGTGGGTGGGTAAGGGGTTTTGCACCCCAACGTCACGTTTTCAATCCTAAAGGTGGATGTTCTCTGTTTTGGGTAGTGCTCTCAAACTGAGGGTCCCGTGACCACACGATCGGTTCGTACGGGCTAGGTTAGATCCGTGAGAGGTGTTAGTGCCACACATAGGGTCGGGGGGGGGGGGGGGCGCTAACTAGTTTTGCACCCCAACGGCACGTTTTCAAGCCTCAGTGAAGATATTCTTTGTTTTAAGTCATGCTCTCAAATCAGGGGTCCCATGACCATGCGGTCAGTTCGTGTGGGGTACGCTGGACCCATGCAAGGTGTTGACTCCCCCCACAAGGCCTATTGAGGGGTGTTGCGGGGTTTCTCCCCCCGACGACACGTTTTGAAGCCTAAGTGTGGATATTATTTGCTTTTGGGTTGTGCTCTCAAACCGAGGATCCCATTACCATTCGGTCGGTTCGTGTGAGTTACATTGGACCCGTGCGAGGTGTTAGCGCCACCCACTAGGCCATTTGGGGGGCGTTACGGGGTTTCTTCCCCTCCCCCAACGACACATTTTTAAGCCTAAGTCTAGATATTCTCTGTTTTGGGTTGTGCTCTCAAACCGAGGGTTCTGTGACCACGCGATCAATTTCTGCGAGTTACACTGGACCCGTGCGAGGTGTTGGTATCTCTCACAGGGCCTGGGGGAGGGGGGTTGCGCTAAGGGGTTCGCTCCCCAATGGCACGTTTTCAAGCCTAAGTATGAATATTCTATGTTTTGGACTGTGCTCTCAAACCAAGGGTCCCGTGACCACGCAGTCGGTTCGTAGGGGCAATGTTGGACCCGTGCAAGGTGTTGGCGTCACTCACAAGGCCGGGGGGGGGGGGGGGGGGCTAAGGGGTTTCACACCCCAGCGACACGTTTTCAAACTTAAGTGTAGATATTCATTATTTCGACTCGTTCCCGTGACCACGTGATCGGTTCGTGTGAACTACATTGGACCCGTACGAGGTGTTGATGCCACCCACGGGGCTGTTTGGGGGGCGTTGTGGGATTTTCCCCCTCAATGACACGTTTTTGAGCCTAAATCTTTATATTCTCTATTTTGGGTCGTGCTCTCAAATCGATGGTTTCGTGACCACGCGGTCAGTTCATGCGAGTTACATTGGATCCGTCCGAGGTGTTGGATCCAGTCACAGGGCCGTGGGGGGAGCTAAGGGGTTTCGCACCCCCTGCACATTTTCAAGCCAAAGTGTGGATATTCTCTGTTTTTGGACGTGCTCTCAATCCGGGGGTCCCAAGACTATGCGATCTATTCATACGGGCTACGTTGGTCCCAAGCGAGGTGTTGGCGCTGCCCACGGGGCCGTTTGAGGGGCGTTGCGGGGTTTCAGCCCCAGACGACCCGTTTTCAAGCCTAAGAGTGGATATTCACTATTTTTGGTCGTGCTCTCGAACCGAGGGTCCCATGACCACACAAGAGGTTCCTACGGGCTACGTTGGACCCGTGCGAGGTGTTAGGACCGCTGAAGGGGGGGGGGGGGGGGAGGGCACTAACTGGTTTCGTACCCCAATGACACATTTTCAAGCCTAAGTGTGGATATTCTCTGTTTTGGGTCGTGCTCTCTAACTGGGGGTACCGTGAACAGTGTTCAGTTCGTGCTGGCTATATTAATCTCAAGCGAGGTGTTGTCACCACCCATGGGGTCATTTGGGGGAGTTGCGAGGATTCGTCCCCCGATGACACATTTTCAAGCCTAAGTGTGGATATTTTCTGTTTTGGTTTGTGCTCTCAAATCGAGGGTCCCGTGACCATGCGGTTGGTTCATGCGAGTTACATTGGACCCGTACGAGGTGTTGCCATCGCTCATGGGGGTGGGGGTGGGGGGGCTCTAAGGGGTTTCACCCCCAAGTTTTTTGGCCCTATTCTTCTTTTTCCCCCTTTGCAGCATTTTGGAGTCCTTCGCCTCATTATCCAGAAAATCATTCCATTGAGAGACTGACATCTCAACGTTCGAAGGGACTTTATCTTTGAGCGCCAAAATGTCGGATCTCGATGGTCCCTTAGGGAAATGCTTCTGCCTAAGGTTTCTCCGATATATTCGGAGTTGTTCAGCAACCCAAGAAAGCACCTTATTTTTTGAGTTGAGGGAATATGAAAATCATTTGCTAAGTTACGTGTAGATGTCATCTTTAATAGATTTATCTATGAGGTTCCAATTGTCAGCTCCTCCCACTCCCACATTCATTTTTGCCAAGAACAAACACTGGGCTTTAAACTGTTGATAGTGATTCTTATCCCCCATGGGGTTATTTTTTAATAAAGAGAACCCAATGGGCTTCTTCTCAACTGACCCGACAGTTTCAGGAGCGTTGGGCATGTCTGTTGGATTAGTGGGAGTACCTTGCCTCCCGCAACTCGGAGTAGGGGAATGAACGGAATTTGGAGTAGGGGAGTGAAAATGTGTGGAGTTGAGTATTGCTCACCAATTAGTGATGAGAATTCTCCTTATGGTTGTATCACGTTGTTGGTTGGAGCGTTGCTTCCATTACCACCCAACATTAATGTGTATCTTTAATAATAGATGCATAATTTTAAAGTTCAATATGAAAATATAACTAAAAAAATAAATTTTTTTCCATATATTATAATCTACTTGTTCATGGTAAGACTTTAACAAAAGTTTAATGTGTCTAATCTCCATCCATTCTGTATTTGTTTTTAAAAACCTATGGATTTTCGCACGTGGACAATTAGGAGGAAGCGTATCTATAATGGATGCATAGATGTCAGTAACATGAACTCAAAATCTCATCCTCTTCAGCCTATTGGTAAGATTGAGTTTGGCGTGCATATGTCGTGAGACATCACAGTCTTCGTCAATGCTCTTTGTACGTAATTCTATCCATAATGGGTGATTTTTTTGCCTTCTCTAACAACGTAAGCAATTCTAGTGGTCTATCAGTATTATGTACGCGATATATATATTGTATAACTTCATCCCAACATTGTGGCAGGGAAAACATAATATGATCAAACAAGTACTCTTGATGGAGATGAACTCTACGGTTTAAAAGGTAGTTAAATTATTCGATCTTCCTATTCCCATACCGATAAACTGGAGTACCCACTTTATGAGGCTCATTAATGAAAGATGTACGCGTGCGGTCCAATTGTAACCTTTTCCACTCTTGTTGCCATTTATTACCACCGTGACTGATTTTTCTTGAAAAAAATGAATGAGGGCGTGATTATAATTCTTATAAATAATGGATTTAATGAATCATTAACGAATTATTATGTACGTGGGTGTGAATATGATTCCTATAAATTATGGCTCTAATGAATCATCAACTGTTAATTTATTAGGTTTTGAATACCTACTTTTGTCATTTAAGCCAACAATCCCTAAAATCGACCCTAAAATTAACCCTTACAAACATAACCCCTATAATCAATAGATTATGCATATTTGGGACTTAATTTTAATGGATATGCATATTTTTATATTTCAGCCCTAAAATTTACCCTAAAATTAGTCCTAAAATTAATTCCAAATTTAACATCAATATTAATGGAGATGTATATTTTTATATTTCAGCCCCAAACTTAAACTAACAATATCCATTAAATTAAAATTTTCCCTAGTTCGAAACTTAAAACCAACAATATCCATTAAATTAAAATTTACCCTAGTTTGAAGCTTAAACCAACAATATCCATTAAATTAAACTTTGTCCTAGTTTGAAACTTAAACCAACATTAGTCATATTTTCTTCTATAATACACACACACATACACATTTACAGTATACACAATACATAATACACAACTACATACATATACAAAATACACACAATGATAATGTATATACATAACTACATATACACAATACACAGACGTATAAACACACATACACACACACACTTATACACACACGCATATACACATACATATATACACACACACATACACGTATTTACACACACACATAGAGAAATACGCACACACATGTATTTACCTTTGAGATTGAGATTGAGAGAAGTAGAGAGCCGAAATCGCCGGATAAAGGGAGGGAAAAATAAGGGTTTAGAAGTTTTCGAGGGAAATGAAAAACCGTTCTGCATTTTTTAAGTATAAAGACCATGGTCACGACCCTATATGACATGACCCCTTTATTTTTACAAGTTATTGTGGAAATAAGGACATGGTCACGACCCAAATCCATGACCACAAACCTCATTACATAGGTATATGGTCACGACTTAAGTCCGTGACCATATCGATGTGTAATGATGTTTGTGGTCACAGCTAATGTCCATGACTCCTTCCTTGACTAAAATTGGAGGGAAACTTGGCGCCATAATGGTCATGGATGGGTCAGGGTCTAAAGCTGTGACCCAAAGAAGTCAGGGTCTAGAGTTGTGACCACACACAAGACTACCCATGACCACATAGAGTCATGGATTTGGTCATGCCCATTTTGGCTGTGGTCACAGTTTTAATCCGTAACCAGCTGGTTACGGCTTCCAGCCGTGAACCCTTCTCCCTGACCATTTTTGATATTTGGTGTAGTGGAAAATCTCGAATACGGGTAGCTAACAAAGGACTCACGCTCACATGAGCAAAGAATCTGGCCCCACTTTCTAGTTGCAATTACACTCCTATAATCCCAACTCCAAAATGTGAGAAACTCTTGCACACTGAATGCAAGATAACCTACTTGAAGTCGCTCTACTCAAAGCATCTGCAACCACATTCGCCTTAACTGGATAAAAGTGAATTGTACAATCATAATCTTTTATTAACTCCATCCACTGCCTTTGCCTCAAGTTCAACTCCTTTTGAGTAAATAAATACTTAAGGCTTTGATGGTCACCAAAAATTTCACATGCTTCACCATATAAATAATGATGCCACAATTTCAAACCAAACACAATAGCAGTAAGTTCAAAATCACGTGAAGGATAATTACATTCATGTGTACGCAATTGCTTAGAAGCATAAGCAATAACCTTACCATGCTGCATAAAAACACAACCCAACCCCTGATGTGAAGCATCAGTATAAACAATAAAACTATCCCCACCATGTGCAATAGTAAGAACAGGTGCAATTACCAACCTCTTTTTCAATTCTTCAAAACTATTTTCACAATCAGAATTCCATTCAAACTTAACATCTTTTTGGGACAATTTAGTCATTGGCAAGGCAATCGAAGAAAATACCTTAATAAATAACCTATAATACCCAGCCAAACCTCGAAAACTCCTTACCTCAATCACATTATTGGGACTTTACTTTCTTTGGATCAACGCATACACCATCCCCAGAAATAACATGGCCTAAAAATACAACTTGTGATAGCCAAAATTCACATTTGTTAAACTTAGAATACAATCGCCTATCTTTTAAACACATTCAAAATAGTTTTGAGATGTTTTTCATGTTCAAACATATCACATGATTAAATCAGAATATCATCAATAAACACTATCACAAATGAGTCAATAAAAGGGTGTAGTACCTGGTTCATAAGTTCCATAAATACAACTGGAACATTAGTCACTCCAAAAGGCATCACAAGAAACTCAAAATGACCATACCAAGTACGAAAATAAATTTTGAAAATATCACTCTTCTTCACCCTCAACTGATGATAACCTGATTGCAAGTCTATCTTTGAAAACACTTTAGCACCCAACAACTGATCAAACAAATCATTTGTACGAGGTAAAGGGTACTTGTTCTAAATTGTAACTTTATTCAGTTGCCTATAATTAATTCACAAATGCACAATACCATATTTCTTTTTTCATAAATAAAACCGGATACACTAGGCTGTATGAACCTCCTTATCAAGTAAATCTTACAACTGAATATCGAGTTCTTTCAAAACGTATCGGGAGGTAACCTAGGCAACTCACTAGGAAACGCCTCTGAAAAATCCCGTACAATAGGAACATCGACTAATTGTAAAGCCCCTTCTTAATGTCAAGAACATATGTAATAAAACCCTCATAACCCTTACTCAACAATTTACTTGTCTGAATAGCAGAAATAATGCAACTAGGAATAATTTTCCTTTCCCCCACAAATTTAAATTCAAAGTCACCAGGAACATTAGAAACAACTTCTTTATAAAAAAACCCATAGATCCATGAGATTTTAGATAATCAGTCCATTACCAGAATTATGTCAAACTCAGATATATCCAATGTAAGTAAGTCTATAACTCTATCTCCAACCCCCACAGTCAAAACACAATCAGGAAAAATATATTTAGCTATAACTATATCCCCCGTAGGCATATAAATACCCAAACCCACATCTAAACAAGTATATAGTCTATTCAGATATATAGAGAAAGCATAAGACACACAAGAATGTGTGGAACCGGGATCAATAAAAAGATAAACACTTATATCAGTAACAAAACGTGTACTTTCCACCACATCTGAAGTAATCCGAGCCTGTTTCAACGTAAAGACTCATTAAACTAGCTTGAAACTACTAGCTTGTCCTCTTCCCACACCTTTCACTCCTCCGTTCGGAGATAACACTCTGCTTGCTGTTTCACTAGGTGCTACTGGAGTCTCTACTAACTGCAGAAAAATCTTCTTAACATTCCCCACTTGATGATAATGGTAGCATTCCAGCTCTTTACAAAAGAAATATGTAACAGCTCCCACTAGTGCCTCACCTCTTCCTGACCTTTTAATTGGACCAAAAGATCCTCCACCCCTGATATATCTACCAAATCTTCCCTGACCTCTACCACTATCTCCACCACCTATCTGAAATTTATAAGGTTCCACATTAACACTTCCACCCTCACTTTCCTTAGACTAAGATGAGATAAATCTACTTTTTTAAAACTCTCTCTACTCGCCACCCCTGGGTTCATTTGCCTTTTAGAAAAATCATTCCCTCATAAAACTTACTACATTTCTCTTCCTCATCCTCCCCATACTCAGGGGAAAATCTACACAAGGCTATAAATTTATCCTCATACTCCCGCACATACATTTTTCCCTGGATTAAATTTATAAATTCCCTCACCTTCTCCCTCCTACAAACTTTAGAAAAATACTAAACATACAAAGATTTAATAAATTCATCCCAATTAAACATCAATACCTTCCATCTTGGGCACCAAATGGTTGCTGGCTTCCCACCAATATTTGACCTCTCCTTTCATCCTAAACACAACTAAATTCACTTTCTGGTTATCTAGAACTTTCATCACTGTAAAGATAGTCTCTCGATATCTAACCCACATCTCAGCTTCTGTAGGTTTAACTAACCCTGAATATTCTGGAGGATTCATCTTCAAAAACTTTTCATGCATGATATCTTTAATTTCCTTCTTTGCCTCTTTATCAATTCTTGATACAGTCTTTGACTATAAATATTTATTCTGCTATTCTGCCATTAAAGCCATATTCATTTCCTGTCATTCTTCCATCCTTATCATTACTTGTGCCATTAATTTCATCTCTTTAGGCTGCTCATGCCATCTAACTCTCCCCCTACACTCCACTCTATTTCAGTATCCTCGTGTGTATGAGAAGATACTCCCTTTTCTCTATGTTGTGCATCTCTAAGTTCCATTTATAATAACAGAGTTATAATAACCAACATAAACAATTTATAATCCTAAATCCGTGGTTAGTACATAAACAATTCAATAATATCAAATCAAACCAATAACTGCCATCTAACTGTGACAACCCAAATATAATTATGATAAATTATATTTAAATCATGATTAGCTTGTGTGATATTTATAATATGTTATTGGTATATATAATGTTAATTCATTATGTTTAGTCTAATCCTACCTTCATAAAACATGAAAAATCGAACTAGTTACAAATGTGAAATTTTGAAGTTTTCGGTAGGAATGTTCAAGTTTAAGACTAGTTTTGACCTTTATGACATAACAATTTACTTGAGGTGTAAACTAGATAGTTGTAGACAAGTGAGTTATGGTTGTAACACAACAAACGGTGTATGAAACAGAGGTTCGAGTGAGAAGTTATCCCAAAATTACGAAACAAGGGCAAAGTAGTCCATCCGTTAAAGAGTATTTTGTCTTAATATGACAACAAATGTTTTATTCTCATTGGTTGGGAAGGGTGGTGGCTTTGGCCGACTTTAAACCCTTAGAATTACCTCTTTATTCATCCAAAAAATGCATCTATGAGATATTTTAAGCTTAAGGAAAGAGAAGTAGGAAGTTAGGAAGAAAAAGTGAGGAGAAAATTGAAGAAAATTCATAGAAAATTACGAAAAAGCCCCTAAGGTAATTCCAACCATGAATCTTGCTATTTTTCTTTCATTTACGATTTATATGATATAAATCCTTGATTTTTTATTGAACTTTCATGCTTGGGTGCATATGTATGGATATATGCAAGTTTAAGTTAAGTTGAATGTACAAAACCCTAAAATTGCTTTGTTTAGAAACTCTGTTTATTCAAACTTCCATATATTTTTGTGTACTTACTGGAATTGATTTATTACAATTGGAGATTAACCTGGACTCATATAGGTATGACATATCTGAAAATCATGATAAAATACCAAGAAATGAGTCTTTGGTGAGAGTTTTAAGTTCGGGTATGAAATCTGCCCTAAGGGTGAAAATATGCCCGCCATGTGTTCGGTGTTTTGCTTGACATAGCAAACGAACCTTAAAAATTATGAAACTTTAATTTTGTATTTTTCAATATGTTTACTGATGTTGGGTGAAATATCACATAAATTTATGATGTAGAAAAATTATGGAAATTCGTGGAAGTTGAATGAACGATAAGAGGGCCTATAGGGCAGATTTGCCATGTGGTAAAGAAATGAGCATATCTTGCTCTACGAGACCTAAAATGATGTACCGTCTTTTTTATTGGAATACTAATATGACAAGGATTTAATTTCCAAGAATAAATGAATTTATATTTGGTCTATGATTTGGATATGTTGAATATGCTAGCATGGATTTGGATGGAACTTCACTTGTGATAAATGATTTGAATGGAATCATGTGATGCTTATGGATTGAATTATGTTTAAATCGTTCTTTGGATTATTGATATTATTGCGATGATACTAATATTTTAAGAATGATAGGAAGGGAAGAAGATCTGATTGAACAAGTACTGGATAAAGGCAAGGGCAAAGCCAGTTAAACTGCCAAGGTGAGTGTACTCATGATTTGTTTCATATATAAATATGAATATAGCTCTAAGAGCGGATTTGTTTGAATACTTCGGTATTCAGGATTTGTTTGGATATTAAAATATCCAGGATTTGTTTGGGTCCCATGATCCAGGATTGGTTTGAATACTTCGGTATTCAGGATTTGTTTGGATATTCAAATATCCAGGATTTGTTATTGCCAACGGGCAGAATTATTTGGATATTCAAATATCCAGGATTTGTTATTGCCAATGGGCAGAATTATTTGGATCTTATGATCCATGATTTGTTATTGCCAATGGGCAGGATTGTTCGAATTTTATATCTACATATTCGATATAGAATTGTTATTCTATTGTAGGGAAGGAGTACCTCACTAAGCTTAATGCTTACGGTTTATATTTTAACAATTTCAGGTTCACACGCTGCCAGCTAGGATACCATATGACCGGTAGCTTTGAGAGTTGCACCGTTGGAGAGAGCTGGGATTTAAAAATGGGATTTTATCGTTGTCACACTGAAGATTTTAATATACTCACACATTGTATATATTGATTTGTATGGATTGGGTTGATCATAGTTAATCACGGTATTGCATGTTTGCTTAATTATGACTCTGATATTGAATTTTATGATATAAGAATAATATTAGGTTCATTATGCACATTATGTAGGAAAATATTGATGAATGAATCATATTTCCAATGGTCTCAAGATTATGATCTAATTATTCCAATAACAAATGATTAGTATGGATATTGGGTTTTGGGGTGTGACACTAACCGTCACACACGTCCAAAATTTATAACCTAGATGCACTGATAACACTAATTGTCATACCCCAAATCCAAATCCATTCTAATCATTTTTTTGAAAATTAACTCATAATATCCAACCAATTAATATACAATTCATTTCAGAATTATCATGTATAATGTATAGAATGAACATAATCCTGTTCTCTGTACTATAATGTAATTAACATCAGAGTCATAATTAGAGAACATATAATACTATGATTAACTATTACAATTGTCAAATCAAACCATGATAACTAAATATATACAATGTATGAGTGAAATAAAACCATAACTGTTACAACAACAAAAATTCCATATCAAAACCCCAACTCTCTCTAACAATGCAACTCTCAAAATCACCTATCATGTGGTGCCTTAGCTGACAGTAACACAAACCTGAAAAATGTTAAAACATAAATATTAAACTATAAAATTAGTGAGGTAATCCTTCCGTATGATAAAATAACATTTCTATATCAAATCTTTTGATATAAAATCCAAACACTCCTGTCCATTAAGGCAATAACAAATACTGGAACAAAAGTTTCAGCAAATCCTTGTCATAAGACAAAACAAATCATTGAATCTTTATCCAATTTCAATCCTGGATCATAAGACCTAACCAATTCTGGATATTTGAATATCCAAACAAATCTTAATTAATGAAGTACTCAAATCGACATGCTCTTAGATCTATATTCATATCCGTCATATCATCCACATATTTGTATATATGAAAAATCATCAGTACACTCACCTTGGCAACTTAATGGGATTTTTCTTTGCCTTTATTCGACACTTGTTCAACTGGATCTTCTTCCTTTCCTATCATTCTTACAATATTAATATCATCATAAGAATATTAATAATCTAAAGAATAACTTAAATGTAACCCAATTTATAAGCATCATATGATTCCATTCAAATCATTCATCATAAATGAAATTCCATCTAAATTCATGTTAAGATATTTAACATATTTAAATCATACTATAAATCATAATCAACCGCTTTAATTAAATATTATAAATTACTAAATCATAGTTAATCTCTCTCTCTCTCTCTCTCTCTATATATATATATATATATATATATATATATATGATATGGTTAGCATACTTATTTATGCTTCGCATACTTATTCTCATTTGATGCTTTTATGCGCTAAGTTTCCATTTAATGGCCCCAACATACTTTAATTCCTTCTAAGGAATTCAATCCTCATCATATTAGGTTTTCAATCTAAAAGACATCACATCATTTCAAGTTTTCTAGAGCAAGATATGCCCATTTCTTTATTAACATAGAAAATCTACCCTATAAGCTACTCAAGTATGCACTCCCTTTCCCGATGTTTCATATTTTTTCCCTATGGTAAATAAATATGATTTTCATCCAAATATACATAAACATACTTACTGAATAATCAATTCAAGTTTCATAATTTTTATACGTAATTTGTTATACCAAATGGCACACTAAACTCAGGTTATGTAAGCACAAACACTAAGGACATCAACTATGTACAAACTAAAAAACATCACCCAAATCTAACCACAAGTAATTTGACCATAATTTTTGAATTTAATAAGTACATGTAAGTATTTTTTAATATCCAGTTGGAATTAATCAATTGTAGGTTGCATACAAAAATGTATGAAAGTTTGAATATACAAGGGTTCTAAATAAAGCAATTTAAAAGGCTTACACATTCAACTTTTTTTAAACTTGTATCTATCCATACATATATATCAATGCATGAAATTTTAGTAAAAAATTGATGATTTCTATAATTTCAATTTTTAATATATAAAAATAAACAAGATTTATAGATAGAATTACCTTAGGAACTCTTATATGATTTTTATGGATTTTTCTCCAATTTCTCCTCACACTTTTCTTCCTAAGCTTCATAATTCTCTCTCTTCAAGCCAAAGTTCTCTCATGGCTGAAATGTGTGTTAAAAGTGAATAAGAAAGGTTGATTTTAGCATCCAAAGTTGACCTAAGGGTGCCACCCACTCAAACCAATCAAAACATAACATTTGGATACAATAAAGATAAAAAAACTTAAATCATGGATGGCTTTACCCTTTGAGAGTGCGCCAACAATCAATGAACCAACTTGTATAATTAAATTCCAATTTTAGTCCCCAAAATCCTAACTCTTGCAACTAATTGTGATTGACTAATTAAATGAAATCAAGCATGCACACAATCACAAATATGAGGAAAAATCCCCCAAATGGGCAAAACCTCTTTATTTCACTGTATCTTGTAATAGTTACAAATATAGAGAAATACAACTTGACACACGAATACCCATAGGTGTCGGTTCGTTGTCATCGATAAGAGATCCCGTAAGAGCTCCAATCGTCGGTAATGGAGACTCAGCTTTCTTCTCCACAAGTGTACTCCAGATGAGTAGAATAAGTAATCTAGGGTTTAAATGACTCACATATGAATTTGGGAAATTTTGTTGAATTAAAATAGGTTTAAAAGTCACAAAAACGAAGTCTCAATTTGCATCTATTTTTGCAGAAAACGGAGTTGTGTGACTTGAAAATGCGAGTGCAGAAAATTGGATTTTGTAAGAATTTTAAGGCGGTGCTATCGCTCGAACAAAGTAAGGACGTCGATCGAATGATATTCAATGTTGTTTGAACGACTTCACGCAAGATGTGTATGTTGTTTGGACAACAGTACGATCTCCTTCGATCGACGCAAACGTCAAATCAATCCACCTCAATACATATAAAAAATTCTACCATTCTGAAAAATATTTCAGGAACTGAAAACTGTTTATAAAAAAAATCCCAAATAAATATGTAAACCTTTAAAACTCCAAATTAAATATTTTACCATAATTGTAAGTGGAGTAGTGGGAATGTTGAAGATGCAGTTTCACGTTGAGGTTGCACTACGCACGCATGAAGATGATGATGGATGCATGAAGCTTTGGATTTAGATCGAGATCGTCACGGATGATCGTGTTGACGTGCCGAATGTAGTGGTATAAGACATATATGCTGTGATCTAAGACACTTAGAAAAGTTTGTAGATACTAAGACGAACATTTATAAAATCATGTACTTACACCCTTAGTTCATAATATTGATATATATTTTCACTCCTAAAGCTGTTTTACACACCGTTTCTTGCGTTAAAATTCTAACTCATAGAGCTACATGTTTTTAGTTCACTCTTAGATCAAATTACTACGTATAATGGGTCAAAATGAGTCTAAAACATGAAACTATCTACCGAAACCTCAAAATTAGATGTTTATCACCAATTTTTGAAAATCATCGGTAATAATATCTAAAATCAAACTAAACTATGATAATATAACATATTTTAAACCAACAAAACATTATTTAAAATATAATATTATCTTCATTGAAGTAATTGAGATTGTGAGTATGATCTTGTTCTCACAAAAAAGGTCTCACAAAAGATTTTTGTGGAAAGTTGATGAAAGTTAAACATTTTGGAAAGGTTGTTGCGAGGCCTAAAACCCAAATGATTAGACTAAAACCTTTTAAATGTGATCCTTGTCATAAAGTTGGTCATTTGAGGAAATTTTACCTTTTACTCAAACCAAACCTACCTTTGCACCTTGGTAAGAATGGTAATATGTTTATGGGGAACAATAACGTTCAAAAGGTTTTTGATTCTTGATATTTTCACCTAAATTCGTTAAAGAAAAATTTTGATTAAAAAGAGTCAAAATATTTTAATTAAATGGGTCAAGGAAGAGAGGAAAATAAAAGAAATATATGACTAATTCCCCATTTAAACCCGAGGCTCTTCTTGTTTGGATTAGGAAGGTCATTTTAGATGGAAGATACTAAGAAGATTCCAAAATTGATTTTGTTTAACTCTAAACGCTAGAGGTTGTTTTATTTTTGGTCATAGCCTTATTAATATTCTAGTTCATGTATCTCATGCTAGGATATTTACTTTTATTTCATATATGAGTTCATTTTTCATATACATCATCTTTGAAAACTTATATGTGATTTTTTTTTCTTCTTGATTTGTTCTCAGTTTGTATCTTGAATAATTCAAAAGGATTTTGTTTTTGAGAGTGCCTTGTTTTGGTTTACCAAATAATTGCTTTGGATTTTCACATCTAGTTGATCTTTTATTTGATCCATGAATATTATATTCTTATGCAGATTAAAAGTGTTGTCATTTTGCCTTGGATATATATTTTTGCATAAGTTTGTTATCCTTGGATTTTTTCTATTTTTGTACTTGGGCTTACATTCTTTCTTAACCTTAACCTTGTGTTTCTCTTGATTGATTATCTTAAAACTTATTTGGTTATTTTCATGGATATTTGAGCTTGTTGGAATATGTTTAAGATCATGTGCCTAATATATATCTTTTAATCCTATTACATGCTCTTTTTAGTTGTACATATCTTTCATCGAGAAATTTGAAATGATTTTTTGGTACAATCACATTTATGACTTTTTAGATGATATACTCCATGACATATTTTTGTATATCAAAATGAATTATTTGATCATTTTTTCCTTTGTTTTGGAATATGACATGTGCTTGATGATACAAATTCAATTTTCTTTTAAATCTTATTAACTTTGAGAAAATTTATACTTTGAGAATATATTATCATATCTTGTTGCACTTTATACCGCACTATACATTGATTTGATGCCACTTTGTATGAAATTCCAAAGATTTTAGATATTATACAAAGAGTTCAAAGCTTCATCACACTTGTGAAAGTGTGTCTAACTCCTATATGTGTATGTGAGGATTTTTGTTCATGATTTGGAGAAGTTGAAAAATATATGCTATATCTAAAAAACAATTATGAGTGATGATGTGGTTCGGACTACAACTTTGATTAAATGATGTTACTTTTTAAAATTAAAAATAGTGTCCCATATTTTTACTTGAGTGAAAGATGCTAAACACAAAATAATTTTAACATAACAATGTCTCAAGATTTTCATTTATCTAAAATTGGGTAACACCAAAGATATAAGACAAAATCTTTTAAGCAATTGCTAATTGAGGGGAAAAGATGGTGTAGTTAAAAATGATCCTAAATAGGTTGTTGAATATTTTACTTGAGTCTAAATAGCTTTGCATTATTTATTTTATGATTCATTACCTTAATTTAACTTGAGTTTGGACCTTTATCTCAATGGCGTTCATTTTATTTTTTTGTTTTGGACGATCGATATATGATCTTATGTTTTTGGTTAAAACTCTGATCATGTTATGTATATTTTTTCTTGATTATGAACATTGCACATAGTACTCTAAGTTTGGTAGTTAGATAATGTTTATTTTAAGATGGAAATAGTAAAAACATGGACATAGTACTCGAGTTTCTAGAAGTTTTATTTGGATCATTTTCTTTGGATATTATTCTCTTTCCTCATGTAGTATATCTTGCACGCCTCTTAAAAGATTTATTTAAAATTCATAATTAAGGATATCCCTTTTTGTTAAGTGATAATTTTTTTGGTACATACTTGCTCTTGTAAACTCTTAATTGACTTTAGGCTTGATGTTACTTATTCATGTTCTTAGACTATGTTATGTGCTTTTAAATAAGGAAGAGTTAATTTGTGACAAATGAAATTTATCTATAAGATAGAAAGAGAAAAAAATTGTATTCTTACATCATACTAGAAATTAATCATATTAGGATTAGTTTAAATAGAAAAATAGATTATTGGAATTTTGGTGGAATATATATATTTGGCCATGCTTTTGACTGAGTTATCTTTGATGCCTTATATATATATATATATATATTGTTATCATATGAACATATCTTAGTATAAATTCCATCTCAATTATATAAAGTGATGTATTAATTTCAATCTTTACATTATCTTTTGTTAATTCACTTCTATAAAAACATATTCATTATGTTCTTTATGACGCTTGTTACTGATTATAATGTCCTTAAATTTGTTGATTCCATGATAAAAGGGGGATAAATGTTCCATCATACAAGTAATATTTCCTAAGAAGATAAATCTTTTTGGGAGCAAGACTCACTTAAGGGAAAAAATATTCAATATTCCCTAAGGGAGAGATAAAATGATCAAGAGAAAGCGACATTATGTGATATTATGGAATAATTTATATGAAAATAAAATGATAATAGATAAATTATGGAATGAAGTTTATATATTACATTATATTGGCTAAACTTGATATATGTTCCCGAGTAATTTGATGAACCGTATTTACATATATTATATCCCGTCTTCATCTTATTACTCTTGTTCTTTTATCAATTATTTGAGCATTATATCTTAATGTTTTTATTAGTGTTTAACCTGAAAACAAGTTATAAGAGTTATGAATGGTTATGTCATTTCTATACTTGTACGCCATTAAGGCGAGCCGTGTTATAGGTGATATATTTGATTCATTTATTTGTAATATTTAGTTTTGTCACGGAACAGACAAAGGTTAAGATTGTAAGAGCACGAGTATGCTCAAAATCTCCATAGGATTATATTGTCTTATCCTTTTCCAAAATACTTTGCGTCATAGTCTAAGTTGTCCCAAAAAGCTTCATGTTCAAGACTACTAGACTGGACTTATTCATCTTCATCCAAAAAGTACCTCATGCCATGACCAAAGATATTGCTGCTTTTGGATAAAGGTAAAGGACTTAGAATGACTTAGTTTTACCACCTTGTTTTAACATAATTTAAATTATATTTTCTTAAATCGAAAAATGTGTTAAAATCGTGTATGAGTTGGTTTGGACAATTTAAATAAATACATTATGCAATATACTTTTCTTATAGAAAAATATGTTCATAAAAATTGAATTCTTATGTGTGTGTTTTAAGTATGAGTGTTCTAAATTGTGAGCAAACATATTTGGAGTATTTTTCAAAATTCTTTTAAACTCTTGAATAGAAAATATTGATTCAAAAACCCTGGATAAACCCGCGACCTACCTCATGCCGAATTGATGCAACGAAGGTCCTTCGTTGGTACTTTTGTCCAAGTCCAAAAAACCCTGACTTTTTATACGACCTGGCTTCACCGCTTGCTTACTACATCGATGCATTTCCTCGCTGCAACGAAGCTCTAGCGACAACATCAGTTCTGATGCAAAAAGGCAAATTTTCTTAAATATTGCACTGTAAAATGCTAAGATTATCTTTTTGAAGCCATATTTTTTGTTGTGTTCAAGAAGCAACCTATTTTTATGAAGAATGACTTAAATGGTCAGAGATCTTGTATATAATATTTTAAAATACATATTTAATTCTTCTTCTTCTTCTTCTTCTTCTTCTTCTTCTTCTTCTTCTTCTTCTTCTTCTTCTTCTTCTTCTTCTTCTTCTTCTCAATAACAAATTAAGTTTGAAAAAGATTAAAAAAGGTTTTCGTTGTTTTATCAAGCTAAATCTGATTTTTTTAAGAGCAAAAATCTTATTTATATTTTTTTAGATATTCATTATCATCATTCTAGTTTGAAGTTATTTGAAGTTTGATTAATTCCTCTCAAGACTTGAACAAATTATTTTTGTAAAATTTATTCTTGAGAAACTTTATATATTTTTGGTATCTCAGAAAATAATTTATTAGTTTATTTTGATTACTCAAACACTTTGAAGAATTCCCTCGACCTTTAGGACTCTCACATCGTAGGAAGTTAGATTTAAAAGAGTGTATTTTCACTTTCTCCTTTGGAATAAAAATTATTCTTCAACTTTAAAAAAGATTTGGAGTTTGGTGCAAACATGACATTATCAATGGAAGTTGACACCTGCGACATGGCAAGTGGTCGAAGAGCGATCCATGCTTGACTTTTCAACTAGAAGATGGAAAAAGTTTTTTGTGGATGCTATGCATTATTGATTCCAGGAGTGATTCAAGTTTGAAAGTCATTTCTTCGTTTTGTAAATTTTTACCTATACATTGGAAAGGGTCTATTTGGCCTGTGGTTTTTTTGCAAGGATTTTTTCCTCGCATAAATTCTCTTCTCGAGTGCATCATTTATTATTTCCAAATTTTGATTTATCTTATATACTTCATGAACATATATTGCTAAGTTAAATCAACATGTAAATCAATTTTTTGTCACTTAGAAGCTAGGATTAAAATTTGCCTGAATTTGGAATAAAAATAAACATTACCTTCATTTTGGTAAAAAAAAATTAAGTTGGGTAGTTGATCTCTTCACACACATTCTCTCAATTATAATTAATTTCACTCAATAATTATAATTTCAACCCCACTCCCTAATCCAAAATTATATTTTGACCTCTTTTTTATTAGTTACTTAATTCTCCCCACGTTAAGGTTACGGTACTCGTTAATAAAATAAAGGGATTTTTTTTACTTTACTCCCATTTTTTGATGTGATATTTGACTTAACCCCCACTTTGCTAATCTATTTGACATACCCCCTGCATGAGGGGTTGTCTCAAGATATTGAATGAAAATAGGGGGTTAATTATAAGAATTTATTTGACTTTGCCTCCTATTAATAATGTCATATTAGATTGAACCCCTATGTTAGGGGCAAAGTCAAATGATTATAAAAACGCGGGGTTAAGTCAAATTATGGATTAAAATTTTGGGATTAAGTCAAAATGGTCCTAAAATTAAATTACTAATAATTTATTTGATTGACTTATTTAAGTCCTTGAGCAATCTAACTTGACATATTTGTAATGGAGGATTAACATAATCCACATAGAGGATTTGACAAATATAAAACTTATATACATCTCAAGGGGGTATCACCAATCTCCACACCTAGACGTGGATTCCATCCATAAAAGACTTTCACCATACATCAATCACTATTACCTAATTTATCAGGCTTATTAATCCAATATTAAATGTCACCCGATAGGTCAAAGAAATAAATAACTAGTACAGGTGTTCATTAAGCATATCAGGACTAAGATCCTTAAGTAAATCTAATAATCATGAGATGTATACTATCTTATAAATCTAGTACAAAGATAATGACCTCGAGGTGGTATTGTGAAATATATATAAAGTGCACTATCATAACTAGGGGTGTGCACGAACCTGAATAGACCGAATGGACCGAAAAAATCGAACCGAACTGAACCGCTTTTATGGTTTTTTTGTAATTCGGTCTTAATTCGGTCTAAAAATGTATAGGACCGCATAATTCGGGTCGATCTCGGTCTTTGATTGTAAAAACTGGTTTTGGACCGGACCGGACCGCTTATATTATATATATATATATATTTTTTTTAATTTCCTAAAACTAACACACGCACGCACACGCTTATCGCACACACACACACGCTGGCAGCTTTGCTTTTCAATCCAATGCCCAAATATAACCCTAACCTAATTTCATATTTTATTTTCTCTCTCTACGAAGAACACCAGCTGCCCGCCCCTCTCTTTCAAGTTCCCTCACTCTGGTCTACTGCTCCATCTGAATACAGGAGGAAGAACAATAGATCAAATATCTTACTGTACAAGTTTGTTTTTATTCACATGGATTACATTTATTTTGCCAAAACTTAACAAATAAAGTTTCGATCTAGTCTAAGACAAGAAAATCCATGATTTTGAATGAAAAGAAGACTATGCCTTGATTTTGTGAATGAAAATAACCTACCAACAACAATAACATGAGATACTGTTATTTGTAATGTTTATCAGTGTGTGCGTGAGAGAGAGAGAGCCCATTAGACAAAATATATACAGAAGATAGAGTAGTCTTAGGAGATCCTTGATTTTATGGGTGAAAACTAAATACATAGAAATAGTTTATCAGTGATGTTTATCTGTGATGTTTATCAATAATGTTTATAAATACAAAGAAATAGTTTTTTTGCAAATATTTATCATTGATGTTTATAAATATCCATCTTTCTTCCACGCTTATTTGTAATTTTTTTTTGTAATTATTTGTTTACTTTAATTGTAGGTTGAATCTCACCTCACAAGTATCCGGGTAGCCTTTTTATGGAGGAACCACACTCAAAATCACATGTATGGATCGGATATCTTTTTTTTTATCAGTGCTGTTATTTTTTTTTATTAGTGCTGTTTTTTATAGTGTGTTGTTTTTTTTACAAGTGCTTTTTTTAAAGGAGAAATGTTGTTTTTTAAAAAAAATTGTTTTTTAATTTAAAATAATGTGTTATTTTCAATAAAAAAAATATGTGCTGTTTTATAGGGATATGGACCGAATCGGACCGAGACCGAACATGGACCACTTGAAAACCGAATAGGACCGAAATCGATTATTTCAGTCCGGTCTCGATCCATAATTTTTTAGGACCGATTAATGCGGTCCGGTCCTAAAAACACCCCAAAACCGGACCGGACCGCGAACACCCCTAATCATAACAAGTTAAAACTATACCGTTTCTAGTAATCAAGATAGACCTACTAAAATATTGTACTACAACACTACCAACATTGTGTCCAACTCTATCTAAGACTGTGAACGATAAGACTTATATTCCACAACAACTGATGATCTGATTCTCCATATGTAAGTCGTACTCTACACATCGGATCATATACTAAGTATAATAAAATAGACCGATAATATATAAAATAATGTAAACATTATGCTTATACACGATTCTCCTTAAAATAGAAAAAAACTGATTTTATTAAATAATAAATCCATAACTAAAACTATTACATAAAATCTGATTTTATTCTATTGCTTTAACACTAGTTTGACGTGCTTATCTTTTTTCTAGGGACAACACATAGTCCCTCAAATACTTTAATATTGATTTGATCTAATTAGGAGCCTTTTCCATGCCTAGCACATAGTCGGCATCTTGTTTCCATTGGATGCTCATCTCCACTAGATACTCCACATCTATCACTTTCTTGAGGTCAGACTTGACAACCTAAGCGAACATGGAAAAGGTGTCTGTATGGATATTATTTCCCCTTGCAAATTTTTTTATTTGGACATGCTAGAATTCGGCGACCAATTTTTGCGCCTTTTCAAGGTAGGCTGACATACGTTCATTTTTGGTGTTGTAATATCCTGATATTTGATTAGATACCAGCCTTGAGTCGCAAAATATGTCAAAGTTACTGGAGGCTAAGGATAAGGCTTTATTTAGTTTACCTATGTGATCTTCATACTCTCCCTCATTGTTCGATGCTCAAAACCAAGTTGTATAGCCTGCTCGCAGATTGTACAATCTGGGGTGACTAACATTATTCCAACTTTGGCATCCTTTGTGTTCGATATTCCTCCCATATTAAGGGTCCATCTATTATGATGTTTCAATCACTCTAACTTCGTTTGATTATTAGACTTAGGGTTTTCCTCAAGTCAACGTTCTCCGATAAACTCTCGGATGAAATCTGCTAAAACCCATCCTTTGAATGTTTTTCTTGGCTGATAATGGATATCAAACCTCCCTAGTTCCACTGACCATTTGGACATCCGTCCACAGAGGTTGTCCTTTTTTAGGAATGCTTTTAATGGAAAAAGGTTATGATTATGCTAGAATATAACTCAAAGTAGTGTTTTAACTTGCGCGAAGCTATCACTAGCGAATAAGCCAACATTAAACATCCAACTCTATTTTACTGACATAGTAAATTGGGACTAGGATTCCTTCCTTCTCGCAGACTAAAGTCGAGCTAACCTTATGGTAAGAAACTAAGGGGGACAAGTAAAGTGGATTCCCGTGGTTATGAATCATGAGCAAGGCAATCGACTTTTTGATCTCCTCCAACACCATTGAACATTCATCATTCTAAACTCCAATTTTCTTATTTATCAGTAATTAAAATAAAGGTCAGCATCGTTCGAAAGATTTAGAAATAAATAGATTAAGCGCCGCAAGCATTCTTATCAGCTTTTGAACATCCCTAATGGTATTAGTAGGTTTAATTGTCCTTATCGCTCCAGCTTGATTAAGATTCAGTATGATTCCTCTGTGACTAACCAAGTAGTCGAGGAATTTACCGAATTTTATAGAAAAGGATCATTTAACCTCATCAAGACTCATTTTGTAATATCAAAGGACATAAAATGTCTTCGAATGATCTCAGAGGTGACCATCCTTCTTCTTACCCTTTATAAACATATTGTCAATGTAAACTTCCATAGTATCCCTCAGTTGTTATTTAAACATTTTGGTGACTAACTGTTGGTAGGTTTCTCCTGTGTTATTCGGTCCAAAGGGAATAACTATGTAATAGTAAAAAGAAGTCTTCTCTTAGTTGGGTCCAAATAAAGGGATTTGATGGTAGCTGAAATAAGCATCTAGAAAATTCATTTCCTTATAGCTAGTTATGATGTTGACCAATTAATCATCTTTGGAGTGAAATAACTTTGGTGTTGGGGTTTTACTCTAAAAACCATATATGATATTTAATTTTTAGTAAAAGGGTGTCAGTTCATTTTGAAATGAGAATCATGGTTTCGAGAATGACATATATTTATTCTTTAAATATATTATAGACATGTTGTTCAATTGTACTTATTAACAATTATGGTGAGTTGGTTTTCGCTTGATCATAAGAGATCGAAATTTCGGTTCTAATATAATTGAACAGTTCACAACCTTGATATAGAGTTGACATCTTATCGAAACGATTGCAATGTGATACTAGTGGTTTATCTCAAATCAAGAGAACATGTCTAATGAATCAAGAAGTTGTGAGATAGTTCAAAAGACGATTATGATCGGTACATCCAGAAATGTATTGAATATGACCATCCATGAGATTTTAAATTTAAGGACTGTCTTGGTTAGACTTAGGTAATCTCACAGCATTTGCAAAGGGTGCATATACTCCTAATCCCAGGAGTTATGAGGATTGAAGTGCTTGTGCAAATGTCATTTTGGTTGTTATAGGTGCGATCTAATTTTATACTCAGTCAAATGATCCACACAAAATGGGTAACAGTGGTATGAGTAGGTCTGAGATCATAATTCAGAGTAATCCACGTCTAGAAGATATCATGGATTGTGATACCCTTCGACAGACTTAAATATTTTGTTTCCACCAGTAAAATCCGACCGATGGATTATTTTATAATCGTGGTAGAGTAGCATAAAATCGATTAATAGTAAATTAATTTGAGAAACAGGTATCGTAAACTTAACATCGGGAATCATATTATGTACCATAATTAACTTTGCAAATAAGACCTCCTTATTTTGAGTGATTTAGAGATAATTAAATTTGAGTGCAACATGATTATTTAGTGGAGTTAGTCACAATTAAATAAAGAAAGGAAATAATTACGATAATTGTAATTGAGATTTTTGAGTATTTATTTAGAAGCTATTATAGTCCATTAACTAAGTAGTAGGTCCAAAACACTCTAAAAGACTAATTTGGCTAAAGCCCATGTCCAATTGTATTTATATTGGTGTAAGCTATTAGGTTAGGAGAATGATTAATTATGGAGGGTTAAAGAGGGGGATAAAAACATTATTCATGTTTATGTGAAGGGGCGAGGAGATAAAGATCAATTCTATCATATTTCACCGTTGTGTCATCTCCATAAGTTCCCACACACAAAGCTTAGTTTGGGTGGATCACATGCTAGAAGATTCGAGATGTTCGGAGCAATCTAACATGGTCTTCGTAGACCTTAAAGGGAAAAATTATCTACACCATTTCCAATTTATTTCTCATTATACTAATACAATAATATTCGCAATGGTACGGATTCTTAAAGTCCTAGGTTTAATCTTTAAACCTAATTCTTGATTTCTTTTCATTGCATTATTAATAAAAGATCTTAGGTCTGGAAATTTTTCGTGTTTTTTAAATGTGAATACCAAGTTATTTTCCACAATAATTGGTATTAAATCCCTCAGTTATAAATTGATCATATTTTTGGAAAGGTTTATGTTGTCCACCATTTAAACCCTAGGTTGCTTCTTAGAAAATGTAGGCATGAATATATATGTTTTGTATTAACATGGTTTTGTAGGGTTTCGTTGTTATTCCCTCCATAATGGTCCAATGTATGCTTGCATTTGTGATTAAATCCTACATTGGTTTATCCATGGTTACATTTCTATTATATTTGATATTGTTATAGTAAATAGGGTTCTTAAATTATTGCATAAACTTTGATGTATATAGAGAAGCTGTGAGAATATGTAAATTTTAATTTATTCAAAACCTTATATTGTTTGGTTTTGGTTTGGTGGATTCTTGGGTGCAAATTTTATTTGCATGAAGATGTTTGGACTCCTATGATGGTAGTGTCTTAGATGTAATTTTATTGCATGGAATTTGGCATTTTTCAGCATGTGTGGGCTAAATTATAGATGCATGTAGGTTACATGGAACATGTTTTAGGTCTTACAGTTTTTCCTTATCATGTAAAAAAGGTCAGGAAACACAGTTTTTTATTTAGAGCTTAACCATGAGCGTCAGTGCAAGATTTCATGGCTTGCATAATGGAGACTGGCACTAAGGAAGCTTTAATTCAATGGGTCTATTTTTTACTACTGGTTGGTTTGTGATGAAAGACTCTTCAGAGTTTCAAGATCAAGAACAATAGAAGAAGATAGAAGTAGGAGAATGAGATTAATTCTTACATTTCTCATTAATCACAGTATAATACATCATTACATATTTATATTATCATTACAGAGAAGATTTCAACATAATCAACTAGGACTAATAACATAATTAGTTACAACTAATCTTCTTAAGGTTTGCTGTGGTGTGGTGCACTGTACTGAAGCTTCTGTGTTCTTCTTTCTTGGACCATTGATCTCTGTTGAATAATGAGAGATGGTGATATTGTTTACATCCTCCCTCAAACTGATGGGATTATTAAACATCAATTTGGACCTGAAAGCCAAAAAAGGAGCTGCATTTACGCCTTTAGTAAAAACATTAGCAAGCTGGTCTTTGGAATAGACAAACTAAATAACAATATCCTTATTAATGCCCTTCCCTCTGATGAAATGATAATCAATTTCAATATGTTTTGTTTGAGCATGAAAAATTGGATTATAGGGCAAAGCTGTTGCATAAATGTTATCACAAAACATGGTAGGAGGTTGGAATAGGGCAATTTTTAGATCACATAGAACTAACCTCACCCAGATAAGCTCAGTAGTGGTAATAACCAAGGCTCTATACTCAGCTTCAACCTCAGTAGAAGACCTAGCCATTGTGTGCTACTTCTTGGCAGCCTAACTTATAGGCTCTTGGCCTAGTAAAATGACAAAACCAGTAGTGTTCCTCCTATCATTAGGGTCCCTAGCCCAGTCAACATCATAGATTGAAGTGAGATGAAGATTAATTTTATGACAATAGAGACCACATCTAGGTGATCCTTTGAGGGACCTGAGAATTCTCTTCACTGTAACCTAGTGGACATCAATAGGGCAATGCATATATTGGGACACATTATTAACTGAGAAAGAAATGTCAGGTCTAATGAAGGTGAGATATTGAAGGGCTCCAATTGTGCTTATGTGTGTAGTACGATTAATTTGGGAGTACCATCTCGTTTAACCATCCTTGCTAAAGTGGAGAACAGATTTTTGTAAGGTTTGCAATCAGCCTTGTTGGATTTGTGAAGTAGATCTCTGAGGTACTTGTCATAAGAGAGTTTGATGCCCTGTGGAGTGTGATGGATTTTTACACCCAAAAAATAATTAAGGGAACCCAAATCGTTCATATAAAAAATGGAACTAAGATCATGGAGTAATTGCATGATAAAGAGAGGATCACTACCAATAAAAATGATGTCATCCACATAAAGTAGCATCACTGTGTGGGAGGAACCCATGTGTTTAATAAACAGTGAACTATCAGTAGTAGATTGCAGAAACTGAAGCTATAGAAGATAAGTGCTTAAATTTTGGAACCAAGCCATGGGGGCTTGCTTCAGCCCATATATGGACTTTTGGAGTTTACACACATATGTGGGCATGTATTCATCAATAAAATCCCGTGGCTAAGTCATGTAAACCTCCTCAATGAGATGCCCATGGAGGAAGGCATTCTTAACATTTAGTTTCTTCAAGTGCCAACCATAGTGAGCTGTAAGTTTGAGGAAGAGTCTAACAGTGGTATACTTAACCATTGGACTGAAAGTATCTGTATAGTCTAAGCCCTCTTCTTGATGAAACCCCTTGGCCACTAGTCTAGCCTTATTTTTATAAAGTGTACCATCAGCATTGTATTTCAATTTGTAAACCCACTTAAAACCTACCAAGTTCTTGCCAGGGGGAAGATGAGCCAAGAACCCGGTACCTTATCTATGAAGGGATGAAAACTCCTTTGCCATTATTAGTCTCTATTCCACACTCTTGCATGCCTCAGTGAAACATGTTGTACCCATGGGAGAGGTTTGGGCTTGAAATGCTTTAAGATTAAAAATACTAGATTTACTCCTAGTTTTCATAAGGTGAAAGTTCGAGGGTCGAGCATTGGGAGTGGAATTAGGAGTAATACAAGGAAGGCCTAAAGAGACATAGGGAGGCTCTATTGAGATAAGGGGGAACTAAGGTAGGTACTAAAATAGAGAAGATTATACGTAGTAGAAGTACAGGAGGCAAGGTAAAGGGGGTAGAGATGTGGGGGTGGTGTGTCATGGAGGGGAGTCAGGTAGCCAATCTGATAAATAAGAGGCAACTGAGTAAAAGTATTGCCTAGATAAGTAGATTCATTAAAGTGGACAAGTTTGGAAACTTGGATTTTGTTAGTGGTAGGATCAAAGCAGATGTATCCTTTGTAGTTGATAGGGTAGCCAAGGAAAATACATGGATTCATTTTAGCTTAAAGTTTGTTTGAGTTAAAAGGAGTGAGAAGAGGATACCAAGTAAACCCAAAGGTTTGGGGATTGGTATTGTCAGGTTTGGTGTGGAACATAAGCTCAAAAGGAGATTTGGATTGAGTATTTGAACTTGACATCCTATTGATGAGGAATGTGGTTGTGGAGAAGGCATGCTGCTAAAATTTAGTAGGTAAAGAAGCTATGGACAGAAGTGTAAGTCCAATTTCCACTATATGTGTATGTTTCCTCTCAACTCAACCATTTTGCTGAAAGGTCGTAGCATAGGATTTCTGGTGGTAGATGCCTTGAACTAAAATGAAGGTTTGAAATTTTATTTTAAGGTACTCTCCCCTCCACCATTTGTTTTTAAAACCTTAATTTTGTGATTAAATCGATTCTCTATCAAGTGAAGAAAGTGGGATAAAGTAAAAAAGGTCGGAGATCTATAAGTCAGGGGGAAGATCCAGGTGAGCCTACTATAATCATCCACAAAAGACACGTAATACTTGTAACCATTGCGAGAAAAAATAGGAGAAGGTTCCCACAAGTCACTATAAATTATTTGCAAAGGCATACAAGATCTAATGAAAGCAGTAGGAAATGGCAGTTTGCACATTTTGCCTATCAAGCAGTGTTCACATAACTTAAAAGAATTAGAAACAGTTTTATTATAAGGAGAGGAGAAATTATTTAAAATTTAATGTAGAACAACACTTCAAGGGTGCCCTAATCTGTTGTGCCAGAGAGTACTTGTGACCTTCCCTTAAGTGAGCTGAGGGATAAGAGAACTGAGGAACTGGCTGTGATAATTTGGTGATGAAGTTGTTGGGAGATAAGGATCTTGAGGAAGGGATGGGATATAGTCAATTAGAGCTAAGGCCCTGAAAGAGGACCTTCCCTAATGGATTGTATTATAGCTTGAGAGAATTAACATCAAAGATACAAGAGCAATTATTATCTTTGCAAAGTTTATGAACATACAGTATATTCAAGGATAGTGAAGGCACACACAAAGTATAATGGTGTAAGATTTTATGAGACACAAAGAGGCAATACCAGAGTGTAAAATTGGGAGATGCTAGCCATTATCAACTGAAATCGATTCATCACCTTGATATTTTGTACCAATTGAGAGGTTGAAAAAATAATTTATCATGTGAGAGGACGCTCCAGAATCAGTGTACCACACATTATTAGAGTATTAAGAAGGCACATATGAGGTGGACATAGAAGTGAGTTGTTTAGGAGGAAGACGACATTGGTAGCTATAATTCATGCGGTGATAACATTCAACAACGGTGATTAATTCGTCCACATATCTGACATGGAATAGATGGTGTGTAAGGACGTGAATTCATCTGAGGTCGAGGATTATTATAGGTGGAGCCATTGAAGAAGGTAGGGGATGAATACTGACGTTCTCCTTCAGATCTACCTCCATGAGGTTAGAATTGATCTTTTTCTTTGCCTCGAAATTATCCAGAAGAAAAATTATTCCCACAGGACTACGGATGGTTCATCGCCATCATCGCTGTTGAGATATTAGTAGGAGACTCAGAGGGATGAGAAATTGACTATTCTTTAGTCTTGAGGAGTTCATGAAGTTCTTCAACCGATATTGGTTGAGATCTTGTTCGAATCGAGGTTTTGAAGGTGCGGTATGACGAAGGAAGGCCATTTAGGGCATAAATTAAGATCTTTTCATTTTCGATTTGAACTACAATAGCTGTGATATTATCATGCGCTTCTTCGATCTTCTCTATGTATTGATTGATGGAATCGAAACCTTTAACGATCATTTGAAGGTTTGTTTTCAGCTGAAGAACATTTGATCGAGAATTTTAGAAAAAGCGTCATTCGAGAGCAAGCAACACTTCTCGAGAATTGGTGTGACCAATGAAATGGGAAAGTGTTGTGACTGATAATGTAGCATTGATGAGAGTAAGTAGATCTTGATCCATTGTCATCCACTAGAGAAATACTAGATTAGGTGTACCGTTTTTAACAGTTGTAGGAGACGGAGCTGGATTCATACCATCAACGAATCCAAAGAGCGAGTGAGCTTTGAGAATTAAAGTGATTTGATATCTCGAGGTGATATAATTTGTTGCATCACGTCAAATTGAGATCAAATTGTAGATATTAGAAAGTTGGTAGATCGGTGAATATGGAGTGTGAGTGGCACCAAATGCCATGGAAGCTTCAGATTGAGCTTTCAGAAGAAGACGAAGAGGACATTAGGTCGGATCTTTGAGATGTTTAATCTCTCTGATTCCACTTTGATACCATGAAATATTCTTCAGAGTTTGAAGATTAAGAATAGTAGAAGAAGATAGAAGTAGGAGAATGAGATTAATTATTCAATTTCTCATTTATCACAGGATAATACATCATGACATATTTATAGTGTCATTACATAGAAGATTACAACAGAATCAGTTAGGAATAATAACATAATTAGTGTCAATTAGTTACAACTAAGCTTCTCGAGATCTGATGTGGTGTGGAGCACTGTACTGAAGCTTTTGTGTTCCTCTTTCTTGGACCGTTGATCTCAGTCAAAGAATGAGAGAGAGTGATATTGTTTACATATGACAGTTAATTTTCTTATGTTGCGTGGTAAATTATACTAGGATAAGTCTATATTATTTGGAGACTTGTTCATATAAGGACTACGAAAAAACCTGTGTTTTTTTAACATCATCGCATAAGATATGCCGGCTGGTATAACCTTGGATTTTTTTGTAGAGCTGTTTGGAATCAAGTGGAGATCACATAATGAGGTGGGCTCAGTTTTCTTGAGTTGCCAAATGAATATAGATAACTTATTTATTTGGTAAAAGGCATGGTGCGTATTGATGTGAAAAAGAAAGGACAACTGTTGCTGGGTGCATATTGGTTTGGTATGAATGTAAAAGGAGCAGTCAAAGTTTTCCTTTATTTTTTCTCAAGAATTGTGTGTTGATTCAGAAAAAGAGAAGGAAGATGACTTTTTTCTTAACCTTTGTACAAGTATGCGTGGTGATGCTCAACACACGTAGGAGTTTTTTTATTTCCCTTAACCGAGTAGGACCCGAAGTGAAGTTTTTTTGGGGTTCACATGTGTTGCATGGTGATCATGTTGATTGGTTCTTCATGGGCTAACAACAACTGTTGTAAGTGGTTTCAAGTGAAGTATACCATAACGCTCCAAAAATTACTCCAAGACTCCCGGGAATTCTCTTGGATTTATTTTCAAAAATTTATATTTGAATCCAAATGGGACACTAGGCGATGATGGATGAGATTTATATTCCATTTGATCTATAATTTCATGTATTTTGTTTCAATTACAAGTGTCTCATTATTATTTATGTCGCTTAATTTTTCACGCTAATAATTAGTTTGGACACCCAATTTTGTGGACAACATGGTTTATTAGTTTATGACCGACCTAGATTATGATTGTTTTTTTTTCTAAAAATCCATCTTTTATTATTCTTTTCTAAATTGAATTTAACCAGTTTACTAATTTAAAGGAATAAATAAAATTTTGATCCCGTTAGTTTTATTTTAATTTAAAATGGTTTCATCTTGGAAAATTAAAATAGAGAGATCAAGTAATTTAATTTGTACAAGTAAACTGAAAAATTACCAAGGATTTAATTTGGTCTTTTGTAATTAAATAATTATTTTTTTAAATCTTAGAGTTTAAAATATTAAGCGAGAGAGGTGTTTCCGCACAAACCTCGCAATTCTCATTAGTGTTTCGAGAATGTGATGTGGTTACTTCCTTATATCAGCCCATAAGATTGATTTAATAATGACATCTATTATTCTTGAGATTCTTAAGTGTTAGGTCATTGAAATTTAATGTAAGGTACTCCCAACGAGGAAGTTAACAGGAGCGGGTTTGATTTAAACGAATGAACCGATGGTATATACTTAAACACAAATAATGATATCTTCCCCATCCGAGTCACTGTCATTATTAGTAGAACCAAAAGACATCGGCTATTCATTATGTTGGACAGAAGTCTCATTCTAAGATTTCAAAAATTAATTCAACATTTCACACTATTTTAGTGTTAAAGTTTTAACTGTAATAAGTTTTAAGGTCTGAAATTGAAATTTACTTTGTTCTAACTTAAGGGGATAATAAACTGGTTTAACCTAAGATTCTCATTGTTGAACCATGAATATGGTATGACCCAAAACTAGTTAGAAGGGTAAAATCGAACTAGTTATTAACCAAAATAAGGTCGGATCAAGTATTAAAGAAATTGGCCCAAACATGAATTAGGTCAGACTTATCATCCCAAAAAGAGCATGTGCCATATATATCCACTATTAAAGAATCAGGTAGTAGGATGACGTCATAAGAGCACTCATGCACTAGAAACAAGTGGACATTCTCCCAATCACTTCCTCTCATGCTAACTTTATAATTATTCCCCCACTACCTTGTAAAATGGGTATTTTTTTATTCTATAAAGACAAAGTCCCTGACATATTCTAGTGAATCAGCTGGATAAGTCCATTAATAAAGACTCCCATAATCATATTTAAGGGAGGGGAACAACCCCAAAAAAGGGCAAGCAATCGACCAACTATCCTATTGAGACAGAGAGATACTCTGACGTTCTTATTATCTGGGTAGAGAAACGATACAATCGTAATAATTTGGTACTAGTGCTAAAAATAACCTATGGACGTAGGTTCATTCTTGAGAGTTGAACCACATAATTCTTAGGGTAAATATTTTTATCCTAATCTCTATCTCTATTCAATTGCATACATTACTTATTTATTGTTTATTATCTCAGACTGAATTTCAACAAGATACCAAACCTTGAATCCATTTTTAGACGATAACAGAACAGTGTCGTCTATGGGAACGATGAAGGACTAGTTCTTTCTCATCCAATTCCTAATTTCTAATTGTAGAAATTATAGAATTTTCTATAAACCCTCCTTATAGACACCCCATCCTGGTACCCCATAAATACCTCCTTAGATCCCTAACACTTCCCTTCCCACCATAAGACCATAGGTCCTACTCCTAGATCTAATCCAAAGGCCACTGAGCATTCCCAAACCCTGTTTGACCTTGCTCAACTCTTTGAACTGAGTGAAACCCATTGAAACCTCATAGGGCTCTGAATTCCCTTTTTATGATCTATATCGTGCACTAATCAACCTCACGGTTGGCATATACTCACCTTTTTACTCCGAACCCTAATCTAATGGCCATCGAGCGCGTCTAGGCCCCGTTTGACCTCTCTGACCTGCAAGAAGCACATTGAAATCTTGTAGGGGTCTGAATTCCCTTTCCAACAGTCCATACCATGCGCAAATCAGTCTCACGATTCGCACATATGTACCTTTTTACTCCGTGAGGCCACTAGGTAGTCTCGGGACCTGTTTGACCTCGAAAAACTATCCAATCTGAGCGAAGCTTAAAACCTCATGTGGATCTAAATCCCCTTTCCAACGGTCCATACCGTGTGTGAATTGGCCTTACGGTTCGCGCGTACTTGCCTTTTTACTCCGAGACCCCCCGTTTAGAGACCATCAGGTGATTTCAAGCCCCAGTTAACTTTGGTCAACTCTTGAACTGGGGAGTGGCTCAGTAGATTCTTATAAGGCTCTAAATATCCTTTCCAACAGTCCTGACCGTGTACGATTCGAACTTACGGTTTGCATTTTATTCTCATTTTTTCGAAAAAATCCATTATGGACTGCCTATAGGCACCCAGACCCATGCCTATAGGTAGAGTGTACTTTTCTTGGTTAATAAGGCAGGGCTATACCGATCGGCAGTCCAAGGTCCATGTTAGGGTTGTGTTTTGGCGGTATCGGATCGAAAATGGCCCTTTCGAAATTTTTTTCAAAAAATTCGGTAAAAAAAATAATTTTCGAAGCCAATTCCGATTTTTTTCGAAATAATTTTTTTTCTGTTTTCGGAAAAATCAGAAAATTAGGAAAAAATCGAAAAAATTCGGAATTTCAGAGAAATTCAAAAAATTATAATTTTTAAAATTAAATTATTATATATATATAAATTTATAATTTTTTAAAGGATCAAATACCAAAAAGTCCCTCAAATATTTTTTAATACACATTTAGTCCAACCCTTTTATTTTGTACCAAAAGTCCCTTATTCTCTTATCTTTTAAGGTCCGTGCCAGCGGCATGAGAACGTCTTTTTCACACGGTGAAGGACTTTTTGGTGCAAAATAAAAAAGCTTGAACTATACATGTATTAAACGAAGTTCAAAGGACTATTTGGTATATGCCCTTTTTTTTTAAATTTAGGAGCTATTATATCTATTAACTCCAATTGTGTTCCAAATATGGAGGTTTTGACTCCAATTTAAGATTTAGAAAAAGTTATAAATTATGGAGGTTTTGCGAAATATAGGTACCCGAAAATATGAACAGTTATAACAATTATAAAAAAAAAACTCCAATTAACTCCAACTATAACTGTTATTATGGGTACTTATAATTAAATTATAACTGTTATTACAAGTACCCATATTTTGACTCCAACTATAATTGTAACTATTATTACAAGTGTAATTGTTATTACAAGTACCCATAAATTACAGCTGTTATTACAAGTTATAACTACTCCCTTATATGAATACAATTAAGAATAAAACTTGTAATTATATTATGGGTGAGCAGAATCCAAATTGCAACTATAACTGTTGCAATAGTGATGATATGCATGATTTATAACAGTTATAATTGAAACAGTTATGCTGCATAACTGTTATAATTCCAACTATAACAGTTATAATTCCATTTCCAAATCAGCATTTTTCAAAATTGTTCAAAATTAATTCAAAATGACCATCTATGCCGAGTTCAAAATGTTAAAATATCCAACAATAAACAAATATAATCCAATAACATTGTTCAAAATTTTAATTAATTGATCATCAAGCTGCTTAGACCAAGAATGACCATCTTCATCCCAATGATAATGCTTTCATATCCTCGTTCACAACTACAATCAAAATAATAGAAATTAGTGAAAATGAACACATAATAAGAAATTGAAAAAAATGAATCTAAATAAATTAATATTATAATACAAAATTGCAATAAAATATACCTTCTTCAATAGATTCTAGAACTTCTATTGTATCTTCAATACTAATAGGAAGCATAGAATTTCTAAGACAATCTTGTGTGCATAATAAAGCTTCCACAATAGTAGGTGTCAAAGAACTTTAAAATTGATCAAGGACTCTACCGGCCATACAAAAAGCGGACTCGGATGCAACCGATGTCACCAGAGTAGGTAAAATATCACGGACCATTATGGCAATTGCACGATATGTTATAAGCTTTCCTTTACACCAAGCAACAACGTCAAAATGATGATCATCAATCTCCACAACACTATCGGCTATATATTTATCCAAGTCATTGGAAACTTCACTACACTCATTTCTCTTCAAAACTCCTCTAAACAAGTCTTTTTACTTCGGGTTTTTATCATTTTTTCTACAGCATTAGAATCATTGACTTGATCCCGTTGGTTGAAAAAATAATGTTCCAAATAAGGACTCTCTCCCGCTTTGTAGTAACTAGAAAGTCTGCTCATTAAACCTTTCAACAAGGACTTCCATTTTGTAAGTTTTTCAACATCGAAAAGATCGGGGCATTTCTCTTAATATGAGAAATACCGAAACTCGATAAATTGTAATTTATAACGAGGATCCAACACTATTGAAACTACTAATATCGTATTAAGAGAATCAAAATTGCAATACTTGTCAAATTTGGTATCCATTTTAATGGCCATAGAATGAAACAATAAATCATCACTATGTAAATGCTCAATGAGAAAGTCCTTAAATTGGGCAAGTTCATCAAAATAAGTATTAGAAGTGAAATATTGAGAACCCGACACACTCTTTATAGTTCAAAGAATTCTTCTTAAAACATTTGCAAAGATTTTAATTTTTTCTAATCATAATCATCCAATAAACCTTCCCCTTTCACATTACACTCGATTTTATAATTGGGATCAACCTCGTCTAAATGATCAAATACCCTCTCAAACTCCAATGACGCATTTATCATTAGGTAAGTTGAGTTCCAACGCGTCTTTACATCCAAGCATAGCACCCTCTTTGTTTCCAACATTTCATCCACCACACATTATTTCAAAAGTTGCATGCATGATGGGCCACTTCGCACATATTTGACACTACACCTAAGGCGTTTGATTGTGTCTTTAACCTCCACGATTCCATATCTCACAACAAGCTTTATTATATGTGCAAAGCATATAATATGAAAGAACTTACCTCCCAACAACAACCCATTTTTTTTATTTAACCATTTTCTCAAATCCGCAACACATGTGTCATTATTTTTAGCATTGTCAAGTGTTATAGTTGTGACCTTTTGTAATCCCCACTCCATCAAACAACCCTCCACGGCTTTGCAATTGCCTCACCCTTATGTGGATAAGGAAGGACTCTAAAATTTATTATTTTCTTATGTAGAACCCAATCTCTATTAATAAAGTGCGCGGTCAAGGCCATATACCCAAGGTTTTGTAATGAAGTCCACATGTCAGCTGTGAGGCATACCCTCATATTAAAACATTTGAAGTAATCTTTCAACTTTATCCTTTCCTCATGGTACATCTTTAAACAATACTTAGTGAGTGTGGTTCTACATATCACGTGAAATTTAGGTTTTAAATCAACACAAAATATTTTAAAACCTTCTTTTTCCACATGATCAAAAGGTTGTGAAATTTAGGCTGTTTTGCTCTTTTTATGTTTGACTTTACTAGTTACTCCATTGATTTAATCCATTGTCAATGACCTACAATTAATAGTTAAGTGGGCATAATATACCTCAAGATGAAGAGATAAATTTTTTGTATGGGGGTTCTGACTTGCGCAGTATATTAAATCTACATAAAATAAATTATTAAATCCACAATCAGTAGTTAATATATTAGCTTAACATGTAATGTAAAAAATTAGCTTAACAAGTATATATATATATATATATATATATATATATATATATATATATATATGTAAACAAATCTGTAAACAACACATCAAAATATTGGAACCAATAACCCCCCAAAATTAGCTTAACAGGTATATAGACATACAGTAGTGAATATATGTTTGTAAAAAGATATGTAAACAACACATCAGAATATTGAAACCAATAATCCCCCAAAACAACACATCAATATATAGACATGGGATGTATAGCTTAACTGGTATATAGACATACGAACCAATAAGCCCCCCAAATTGATCTCGATTTATGTAAAAAAACGATCTCGATTTATGTATAAATTGATCTCGATTTATGTACAAAATGACCTCGAACCATAACAAATTGTTGTTGGATCCCAAACATAACCCAAAACAACGAAATAATAACCCCCAAAGAGATCTTGATTTATGTACAAATTAAACGTAGAAAGGACATTGATCTCGGTTATGTAGAAATTAAACCCTGAGAGGATGAATTGCCAAGAGTAGAGAAATAGATATGTTACCTTCACTGGAAGAGAGGATGAATCGCCGCGAGTAGAGAGAGAAATATATTACGGTTTGGACTTGGTTAACCCTAGGTGCTCAACACTAAGCATACATATGGGGTAAATGAATGGTTGAGATTAAACTGATCTAATCTAAAGGGTTATATAATTATCTTACATTGTAATTGTAAACACTATTATTAGATAAGTGAATATAAGGTAAAAAAATATATAAAATATTCGGAATATTAATCGAAAAAATATTAGGAAATTATCCTGGAAAATTTGGATCGGCTAATATAAATCATAAAATCGGATAAAAAAATCGAAAAAATAGAATTTAAAACATAGTTTTAATTTCCTATCCAATTTAATTCGAAAAAATCAGAAATTGAAAAACTCTATATACGTTCCAAAATAAAAAAAATATCGGATCAGATATCGAAAAAATTGGAATGTTCGAAAACAAACACAACCCTAGTCCATGTTGATTGGAACCCCCTGAAACCCTAATTCTTTACAATTTAAGGAGACTATGACCTCATTCCTAAGGGTTCCTTTCTGAAGTCAGAACATTTCCCTCGAAATCAGTGCACCAAAATTCTATTTTCCAAACATTCTCTCCATTTTCTTATATCACTCTCATCCATTTTCACCCCACTTTCCATCCTGACCTCACCACCATCCAACCACACTAAAATCAGCCTCCTACTATTGCAGAATCATAATTAAAGTTCTCTGGAAGGTCTACCCTTATTCTTTTATAACTCACTGTTTAGTAGTAATTGTTTACTTTACTTTCCATTTTTGATATATCTCTATTTCATTTCTTCATTCCAAAAATAAATCTCATTTTTCATTATTTAGTATACACAAATCTTATTTTCATAAAATCTAAAAAAGGCAAAAACACGATTATCTTATAAACCCTAAATTAGAATTTCCTCATTTATCACACTCTCTACACTTGCACACAATTTCTAAAAGAAAAAACTAAAAGAAGTTCTATCTTAGGATTTATGGGTTATACACCACCCTTGTGTGTTATCGGACTGCATGGACTTTGACGCCCTTTGGGCTATGTAGGCATCCTGAGCCAATATTAGGATTCGAGTCCTATTTTATCATTCGTTCATTTTATGTTTTCTTGTGTTTATTAATATTGCGAGTACGCATACTCCTACATATTCGTGTTCCGTTCGATAGACACATTTTTTTCTTTATAGTGATTTGTGATTTGACTGATATTCATATTACCATTTTTTGTGTTATTTCTCTTGTACACTCCTTAGGATGATTCCACTCCTTCTTTCCTAAGAGATGAATTGGATGATTTCTTTCTCTTATTATTCACACCGCAATCATGTACACACGTATCACATTTTGGAGAAAATGAGAATATTATCATAGCCCATGAGAGACTAAAAGAGTGGATTGGGTTCTAACACCTGCCCATTTCTAACTTAGTCTATGGATCCTTGATTCGCGTATTTTCGTACCACTACACCAAAACTGTCGACTTGTCACGGTCTTTGACCATGACAAGTCCAACTTATCAAGGTCAATGATCGTGATAAGTCTGGGGGTGACAACTTCTTTTATCACAGACTTGTCACGATCCTGTCACGGTCTATGACCTTAAAAAGTTTTATCACGATCAAACCCCGTGACAAAAACAAAATAAATTGTCAGGGTAAAAAATGGTGACAAGTTACTTTGTCAAGGACTTGTCACGGTCTTTGACCGTGACAATTTTGAGTAGAATTTACAAAACAACTGCTGGGTAGTATGGCCACTTCCATTGCCCAACAGTATATTTGTACTTGTTATAGCAAAATTGTACCTGTCTAAACAACATATATCCAAATAAAATAAAAATGCAAATATCCATCATATCCAAACTAATATGTACCCAGATCAAAAAAATACAAATACAATCCAATATCCAAATATCCAAATAAAAAGATAAAAATAATGTCATGAAGAAGGAGCAGGTCGGAGGAGGAAGGAAGGCCACACGATATAAGAATTGAGACACCCCTCAATATACTGAACGCCGCATTGTTCGCGCAACCACAAAGGTGAGTTATCCTTTCCCTCCACCACACGTGTGACATGCACTCTTGCATCAATGTCTTGGAGGGGACGTCCATGAATCGGCATACCCGAGAGGAAGCTTGGATCCCTCAACCCCTCGCTATCAACTCTCCATAATATATGTCGAGTAGTAACACGCTCGGTCAACTGATTGTTGACATAGGCCGCTCGACGGGGGTCACGATGGGAAATGAATCATCATATGGCGTCGAGTCCGTGCATATCGGCGATGAAGCAGTGACTTCCTCGTTTCCCTCTACCTCCTTTTCCTTTCCCTTGCCCAACTGATGCTTCGTGAAGGCGTATATATCTAATATCGTTGCCTCCAACCTTGATAGATTATCATCATGGCTGTCCACCTTATATGCTAACCCGCTATTGTTCGTCTCCATTCTAATGATCCTAGACTTCCCCACCCGTGATCTCACCCCGTAGTCCTCCCCATATGATCCAGCCCAGGCATTTGTCTAAGTGCGTTCGAAGACAAAGATTCTTTGTCGGCATCGGGCCGCGATTCTTGCACTTCCTTAAGCTTTGCTTGAAAAGACAAAAAGTACATGGTTAGTTAATTAAGTAAATAAAAAATTGTAACCTAATTAAAAATTAAATATTTATAACTTACAATGGTGGCTGCAACGCTCGGGGCCACCTATTTGTCCTTACCCTTTTTCGTCCGAATTTCCGCGTAGGCATCGAGCCTATGTGGCCTACCCCCAGGGCCACTTGCCATGTGCTGAAATAAAATAATATAGAATTAGTAAGTAACGCAAAGTACTGCTAAATTAGAATAACATAAAACTAAAATTTAAGAAAAATAAAAACTTAGCATCCTGTGCTCCACCTCGGCGTAAGACATCCGCCCGGAGTAGTGCACGTTCGACGTTTTCGCTCGATTTTCCCTCCCCAATTGGCGAGATGCCAATTTCCACTCAGAGATATCATTGTCGATAAACTTTTGACACTATGCCAATGAGATTGGCTCCTTTGGGGGGATGGTGTCACGTAGTCTCAGAATGGACTCCTGGGTCTTTCTAAAGTACCGAACCCACAAATTCTTCTTCCACGTCTTATATTGATCCCTCAATATTCCAACACGGAGTCGTGGAGTTGTGGGGGATGGCTAAATTGTTCCTGTCAAACAAATAAAAACCAAAAAGAAAGTAAGTGTTAGTTTCTTATAACTATAACTATAACTATAAATATAAATATAAATACACCACGTGTAGTGCCCCCCAGATGTTCATCTTGAGGTCAATAGGCACAGCTCTCCAATCAGTGTACCCTGGACTGACGATTGCCTTCAGCAACCCTAGTGATCTAGCCAATAATGTCGTCTTATTTTCTACGACGGACCCCAATTTGTCCCATTTTGGACTGGCTGAGGAGCCCTCGCCGCCTCTGCTACCGCGCCTGAATGAAGTCATTTTCTGCAAACATGGTTATTATTAGTACAAACGTGTATATGGAGTTTGAATTAATGCTCAAATTCTATAATAACAATTTATACCAATACCAAATTCAATTTATACCAATACCAAATTCAATTTACACACACACACACTGCCCCCCACCACGCACACACACACTCCCGGGTCATGGACTTTGAATATATGCTTAAATTAATTAAAATGATCAAGTACAAATGAATAAAAAATATTAAATTATCGTCAGTTAATAATAAAGCACTAGAATAATACATACACTCGTCATTACAAATAATTTGAATACTTATTACAAATCTAAAAATTATTTCAAATTCGGGTTATCATAAAAAATGGATTGATATTCGGTAGGTGTAGCCAAGTCATCCACACTACTATGTGATTGACCAAGACTCGTTGTTGATATACTCCGAGTAAAACACTTGCTTGACCTTTTGAAAAGAACAAACAAATGGCTCATGGCTCACGTGTTCGTTGCTCTTCAACTTTGACAAGTCAACTAAGATCATATTGGTGCCATGATCAACTTTACAAGCATTTTTATCCTCAACTCTTACCCAATCACAGTAAAATACAACCTCTTTGAATTTTATATAGTCCAATTCAAATACATTTCGAATTATACCATAGTAAGTTATTTCAGCTTCAACGAGGTTTTTATCTTTCACGCTCGCTCGAAAGAAAGTGAGAGCCTTGTATGAAATGATCGAGTTCTGTACATTTGTAATATCCTCGTACACCCTTTCATCGAATATGTAACCGTTCAATCGATACTTTTTGTACTCTTGTTCCATGAACAAGGGTCCAGTGGCTAGACGAGCAAGCCTTGATGTCGCATCACCCGTCTTTAAGAGCCCATAATATAGATAAATTAATTAGGTTAGTTGTAAAGCTTTCTTGTAATGTGAAATTTAATAACAACCATTTACATTATAATTACCTCGTGTGACAACCACATCCTATATTTATTGTCTGATTGTGCCATTATTTTTCGTCTTTTATTTCTCTCACAGGCTTCATATTTTCTGCATTGATCGTGACGAATGTATTACAGAATTAATCATGCAAAAATTAAAATAATGTAAAAGTTAAAATAATTTAAACTTACTTTTTCCATTCTTCGACATCTTCATGTGTGTCAAATAGATAACGAGCTACTTGTTTATGTTGTAAACTCGTTAATTTCACTCATTTGTCCATCATATGACCACCCTCATCGACGAACTCATCATTGTCATCCACGCTGGTTAAGTCAGGCATATATTCCAGAGTGTAGATTGATGACTCCACGATGATGTATTCCTCTGTAATTGATCCTTCAATATATCTTGTATTCTTGATGTAATTTTTGAAAACTTTCATAAATATTTCAAACGAATACATCCATCGATATCTAACTGGGCCGCAAAGAAGTGCCTCGTCGCATAGGTGTATCAACAAGTGAACACTTATGTCAAAGAAATATGGGGGAAAGTACTTCTCCAAGACACAAATCTCTTCGTTCACCGCCAATTTTGCGACAACTATGTGATCTCGATTAACTACCTTCTCATATAAAAGTGAGAAGCAAATACTAATGTAACAACCCTCGATTCTAGAAGGCTCATTTTATATTAATTTTATCGCATAAGGTAATTTCATAAAATGTTGGAACTGGAGTAAATATTAATTTTATGAAATGAAAGTTAATATTTGTTGGGTTATTGCATATTTACTACATGAGAAAGTAAATATCACTCTATTGTATGTTTTATAGTGTTATGTGTTTTAAATCACATTATGGTTTAATTGAAACTGGAATTTAAAGTGGTTTAGAAAATTTCCGGATGCCATTTTAGAGGGCGTAGTTAGCCCCGGGATATGCGAGACAGTCAAAATAAGTGCCATATTGTATTTTTGAGTTTCGGGCACTTTTACCTGGTTTTAGCTTAAACGCGTATTTTGAGTCATTTTCATGTGGTATTAACCACTTAAGTTGGAGAAGTTAGACTTAAGACCCGAATTTTAGTCTTGCCCCTAATTTCTTTTTCTCATTTGTGTTTTACCGAACAAGAGAGTTAGAGAGAAAGAGAGAGAAATGGAGAAAAAGAAGAAAAGAGAGAGATTTGAAGATGGAGGATTTGGGATTGCTTCTTCTCCAAAGAAATCTGAGATATCAACCCTAAGGCAAGTTTTCTACTTGCTAATATATGTTTTAAGATGAATAAATTGTGTGATATTTATGTATATATATTTGGAGATCCAAAAATGGAAATTTTGGTATTTAATTCTAGGTTTGGTTTTGATGATAAAATGGTGAGTTGTAATGGTTATAAATCATGTAGAATAATCTTTGGGTAGATAAAGGTTGTTGGTTGGGTTCAAAACAAAAAGAGATTTGGGATGGGGAAAAGTGAAATTCTCACTTAGGTCTAATTTTGGAAGAAGGAACAACCCTAGGTCTGCTACGACCGGTAGACCGCGGTCCCCTGACCAGTCGACCGGGCCTTCGGGGGCAGGTTTACTGCTTTCCCACAAAGGCATAAAATTCTTGCGCGGTCGACCGCGGTCCCTTGACCGGTCGACCGGCTATACCATTTTGAGCTTTCTGCTTTCCTTCGTAGGAAAAAACCTTGAGATGCGGTCGACCGCGGTCTCGGGACCGGTCGACCGGTCCCCTGTTTTCCACTTTAAAACTTATTTTTGTTTCCTAGATTTTTCTTCTCGATAGGGACTAGGAACCTTCTTGAATGAAGTAAACTTAGAGTCCTAGAGTTCTAAATGAGTTGAGATGCTACCCTAGATTTGAAATGGTTTTGGTGGGGTTTTCCGGGGATATGCCAATTGAAGTTAGGGCATTTTTCTTCTAGTTGATTTTCATAAAACTAGGAGATGCAGTATTATGTTTGGGAGACTGTAGAAGCTCAATTGAGATATATTAATTTTGATGGTTTATATTATCACCCCAAAAGAATGTTGGGAGATTTTGGAAGCTCAATTGCGCTATGTTAACCTTGGTGGTTTATAATAACACCATAAAGGTGAGTTTGGAGAATAAATTGATAGTTCATTCATTCCTTTGGAAGATGACAATCTTGGGGTTTTAAAATAACACCCTAAAATACTTGGAGATAATCAAGAGTTTATTTACCCCTTCGAGGTTGTAGTGTCGATATAATCTATAGCATGGCTCCGGATGATCAGTTGTATTATTTATAAAAAGTAAAAGGTAATGGTTTCGGATAAAATGAAACATATACATGGAATTGGTAATGATGATGGTAAATAATAATTTACGAAATCATGAAACTGGTAAATGATAATTTACTTGATTTCGAAAATGATAAATAAAATGGTTTAAACACACCTCTCTAAATGACATCATAAGGGAAGTTCGCGCAAGAGGTGATAGGCCCTGGAAGATGATGGTCATTTAGGGGCGCGCACAGTGGGGAAACCCGGACGGGCGGTCTTAGAATCGTTATATGTATATAAATATAACTATTCATAATCAAGTGGGACTTGATGTAATTGATATGCCATAAAGAGCATGATGAAGTGCCACAAAGAGCACATATAAATGCCACAAAGAGCATTTGAAAATGATTATTTTCCTGATAAGGAAAGGATTTTTACAAAATGTAAAAATGAGATAAAAATGCCATAAAGAGCAAAAGATTGTGATTACATATATACTTCTTGTTAAGGAAAATATATATGAGATAATTGGTAAATACGATGAAGATTGTAGTTTAATGTTACTTCTTTTATTGTTCCTGCTTAGCTTATCTTTTACATTGTGTTGGCAACTTCTTATTTCTCTTTCTTCAAGATTTATTATTCATAACTTCCATACTCTTTATTCATCTGGTAATAATATAGAACTGGGACCTGACCCGTTTACATTTCTCGTTGCATATGCATCTTGTCTCCGCTCAGGTACTCCGCCGCAAGGATGCCTGATTTGAATTCCTATTCCGATGTCCTCAGCAAGCCGTGATGCATTACGGGTATTACGGGATACTTTTGGTATAGACGTTTTCATTTTTGAATTCTAGACAGGATCGGGTCTCTTTACTCGGGTGAGAGTCCCAAACTTTTATAAATGTCTAATGAAATATATTGTATAAATTAATGTAATTATTTAAATGTTGTTATTTAGTTTGTTGACCGGCTGCACATCCGGTCCCTTTATTGTATTCTTGTTGTATTATTTATATATGCATCCCTGAGGTTTCCCCTATCTTTTCAGGAATTGGTTTGTTTGTTTTCCTTTATTTACTTTAAATTTAAAAATTTTTGGCAACCCGTTTTCAGAAATATTGGGTGGTTATCCTGGATACTCTATATTTTTATTGAGATGCTGAGAATGATTCCATCCATGATTCCGTTATATTGGAGTATTGGGCTGGCCACCCATTATTTCGGATTACGGGGTGTCACAGATGGTATCAGAGCATCTGGTTCTACAGTCTTAGAGAATCTGTGTGGACGCCTTAAGCTTCAGCGTTGCTTTTGATTTGACATAAAGCCTTAGGATTAAGATCGTTGGTTTTTCTTGTGAGATTTCGTTCTTCTGCCATGAGGTATATTCTATAGGATCTTTTGCGTATTCGTGTGAGATTAGTAGGTCGATTGGAGGACGCCAAGGAAGTTCGTTGTGAGGGCGTCATGAGAAGGAACTACTAAGGACTGTAAATTGTGGTCGGGGATGAGGACCTCTTTGGAGGTCGCTTCCTTTTTGTTGCATTTTTATCTTACTACTACGACTACAAATTACAGTTGATGTAGTTTCCCAAGTACCGCTAGAAGTGGAAAGTGGTACTAAGCTTGAGAATTCAAGCGATGTTAAATTGACGTAGAGAAGTGCCCAGAAGTATGATGGAGGAGAATCCTTCACCCGTAGGAGTAGTATGCAAACGATGGAAACGTAGTTACCTTATTCGTGGGTGCTGGAGGTTTTGCCCATGGAGGAACCCGGTAGATACTTCCTATCGTAAGTTTCTCTGGGGTAAATGGAAAGAGGAGAAGGTAAGATCCTCAAGTGTTCACGCGAGGCTCAGTTAGAGGCTGACATGTGAAGAAGAGTTGTGCGATTAGGGAGATCGTGCACTCAAGAAAGGTAGGTATAAGTGAGATCCCCCCAATGGAATGATAGGCTCCATAATAAGTGTCGCTAACACTTCTGATGGGGCAGTGATCATGAAACCGCATTGGCGGACATCCGCCTGGGAAGGTTTCATTAAACTGAGGAAGAGGAGGCCGAGAGCGTGTTCTCTTTTATTGAGAAAGTAAAAGGAACTACGTGGGCTATAGTGACGTGGAAGAACCACGCGTTTTCACTACGTTGATTGGAAGAACAAGGGCAAAATTAAAGTGCCTAGTTGGGAAGTTGAGGGAAGTAATATTGGTTTGTATAAGGCTCGAATATGGAGTCTGATATTCATTAGTATTGACTCGGAGTGCTTGGATTAAATTGTGGGTGGGAATTCCACCTTATTAGTGGGTGGTGTATTCCCTAGGATAAGATAGACTAGTATTATGTTTACTCTAGATTTGGGTATGCCCGAATTTTGGGGGCAAAATTCCCTCTTAAGGGGGGGAGGATGTAACAACCCTCGATTCTGGAAGGCTCATTTTATATTAATTTTACCGCATAAGGTAATTTCATAAAATGTTGGAACTGGAGTAAATATTAATTTTATGAAATGAAAGTTAATATTTGCTGGGTTATTGCATATTTACTGCATGAGAAAGTAAATATCACTCTATTGTATGTTTTATAGTGTTATGTCTTTTAAATCACATTATGGTTTAATTGAAACTGGAATTTAAAGTGGTTTAGAAAATTTTTGGATGCCATTTTAGAGGGCGTAGTTAGTCCCGGGATATGCGAGACAGTCAAAATAAGTGCCATATTGTATTTTTGAGTTTCGAGCACTTTTACCTGGTTTTAGCTTAAACGCGTATTTTGAGTCATTTTCATGTGGTATTAACCACTTAAGTTGGAGACTTTAGACTTAAGACCCGAATTTTAGTCTTGCCCCTTATTTCTTTTTCTCATTTGTGTTTTACCAAACAAGAGAGTTAGAGAGAAAGAGAGAGAAATGGAGAAAAAGAAGAAAAGAGAGAGATTTGAAGATGGAGGATTTGGGATTGCTTCTTCTCCAAAGATATCTGAGATATCAACCCTAAGGCAAGTTTTCTACTTGATAATATGTTTTAAGATGAATAAATTGTGTGATATTTATGTATATATATTTGGAGATCCAAAAATGGAAATTTTGGTATTTAATTCTAGGTTTGGTTTTGATGATAAAATGGTGAGTTGTAATGGTTATAAATCATGTAGAATAGTCTTTGGGTAGATAAAGGTTGTTGGTTGGGTTCAAAACAAAAGAGATTTGGGATGGGGAAAAGTAAAATTCTCACTTAGGTCTAATTTTGGAAGAAGGAAGAACCCTAGGTCTGCTACGACCGGTCGACCGCGGTCCCCTGACCGGTCGATCGGGCCTTCGGGGGCAGGTTTACTGCTTTCCCACAAAGGCATAAAATTCTTGCGCGATCGACCGCGGTCCCTTGATCGGTCGACCGGCTATACCATTTTGAGCTTTCTTCTTTCCTTCGTAGGCAAAAACCTTGAGACGCGGTCGACCGCGGTCTCGGGACCGGTCGACCGGTCCCCTGTTTTCCACTTTAAAACTTATTTTTGTTTCCTAGATTTTTCTTCTCGATAGGGACTAGGAACCTTCTTGAATGAAGTAAACTTAGAGTCCTAGAGTTCTAGATGAGTTGAGATGCTACCCTAGATTAGAAATGGTTTTGGTGGGGTTTTCCGGGGATATGCCAATTGAAGTTATGGCATTTTTCTTCTAGTTGATTTTCATAAAACTAGGAGATGTAGTATTATGTTTGGGAGACTGTAGAAGCTCAATTGAGCTATATTAATTTTGATGGTTTATATTATCACCCCAAAAAAATGTTGGTAGATTTTGGAAGCTCAATTGCGCTATGTTAACCTTGGTGGTTTATAATAACACCATAAAGGTGAGTTTGGAGAATAAATTGATAGTTCATTCATTCCTTTGGAAGATGATAATCTTGGGGTTTTAAAATAACACCCTAAAATACTTGGAGATAATCAAGAGTTTATTTACCCCTTCGAGGTTATAGTGTTGATATAAGCTATAGAATGGCTCCGGATGATAAGTTATATTATTTATAAAAAGTAAAAGGTAATGGTTTCGGATAAAATGAAACATATACATGGAATTGGTAATGATGATGGTAAATAATAATTTACGAAATCATGAAACTGGTAAATGATAATTTACTTGATTTTGAAAATGATAAATAAAATGGTTTAAACACACCTATCTAAATGACATCATAAGGGAAGTTCGCGCGTGAGGTGATGCCCCCCTGGCAAATTAACGCAGGGTGGATATAGTCCATAGGCCATGTGAGCGTTTATTGTTGTATATTTTTCTGCGATGGGTAGGAGATTCCGGGTGTTGTCTTGACTATCCCGCAGGCACATGGCCGCTTCCCAACGTCTTGCGATATTGTTGCCCAGGTTGTCTTATGATAGGCCCTGGAAGATGATGGTCATTTAGGGGCGCGCACAGTGGGGAAACCCGGACGGGCGGTCTTAGAATCGTATTATGTATATAAATATAACTGTTCATAATCAAGTGGGACTTGATGTAATTGATATGCCATAAAGGGCATGATGAAGTGCCACAAAGAGCACATATAAATGCCACAAAGAGCATTTTAAAATGATTATTTTCCTAATAAGGAAAGGATTTTTACAAAATGTAAAAATGAGATAAAAATGCCATAAAGAGCAAAAGATTGTGATTACATATATAATTTTTGTTAAGGAAAATATATATGAGATAATTGGTAAATACGATGAAGATTGTAGTTTAATGTTACTTCTTTTATTGTTCCTACTTAGCTTATCTTTTACATTGTGTAGGCAGCTTCTTATTTCTCTTTCTTCATGATTTATTATTCATAACTACCATACTCTTTATTCATCTGGTAATCATATAGAACCAGGCCCTGACCTGTTTACATTTCTCGTTGCATATGCATCTTGTCTCCGCTCAGGTACTCCGCCTCAAGGATGCCTGATTTGAATTCCTATTCCGATGTCCTCGGCAAGCAGTGATGCATTGCGGGTATTACGGGATACTTTTGGTATAGACGTTTTCATTTTTGAATTCTAGATAGGATCGGGTCTCTTTACTCGGGTGAGAGTCCCAAACTTTTATAAATGTATAATGAAATGTATTGTATAAATTAATGTAATTATTTAAATGTTGTTATTTAGTTTGTTGACCGGTTGCACATCCGATCCCTTTATTGTATTCTTGTTGTATTATTTATATATGCATCCCTGAGGTTTCCCCTATCTTTTCAGGAATTGGTTTGTTTGTTTTCCTTTATTTACTTTAAATTTAAAAATTTTTGGCAACCCGTTTTCTGAAATATTGGGTGGTTATCCTGGATACTCTATATTTTTATTGAGATGCTGAGAATGATTCCATCTATGATTCCATTATATTGGAGTATTGGGCTGGTCACCCCTTATTTCGGATTACGGGGTGTCACAACTAATTTGCATAATATCCCTCCGCAAATCCTTGTGCTAGGAGAAACAGTGATTAAACAATAGAGGAACAAATTGCATGATCACATGCCAATAGTTGTGGCTTAAGTTTTAACGATTTATGGTCTTTTCGTGCATTTTCTTCATCCTTCGAATGACTCCCCCAATGACTGTGCCCACAATATGTTCAATGATGTTCTTCTCTGTGTGCATCACATCCAGTACATGGCGCACCGAGTTATTCTTCCAATAAGGCAAGTCAATGAAATTGATATCCTAGACCATGCCTTTCTTGTCCCAGTTTCATTTCCAGTTGGGGTCTTCTTATGTTTGACATTCTTAAATTTAGGATTCTTATCTGGAATATTAGGGCCATAATCAAAAGATTTACTTTCAATTTTTGAGCCTGAAGTTTTCTTGGCCGTGGCCTATGTTCAACCCCGCTCGATAAAAGATTAGAACCTTTCTCAAATCTAGAACTATGGGGGGGGGGGTAAAAACCTTCTATGGAAATGGTATATATTTTTTGAGCTAGCGGGGAGACAAAGAGATTTAGTATCCTCTCCATAAATAGGACACCCCAAATAACCATGTACTACACAACCGGATAATGTCCTATAAGCTGGAAAATCATGAATTACCGACATCAACATAGCATTCAGCGTAAACTCTTCTTTTCTAAAAGAGTCAAATGCTTGCACACCCTCTTCTCATAACTCATTTAGTTCTTCTACCAAAGGAGCCAGGTAGACATCGACGTCTTCACTTGGTGCCTTTTGCGCATGTATCAACAAAGACAACATAAAAAATTCAGGTCTCATACACTGTGAAGGAGGGAGGCATAGTGGGGCTAGGATCACTAGACATACATTCTGATTGACGCTTAGATTTATAAATGGATTGAAACCATTTGTTGATATTGCCAAATGAATGTTACGCCATTCTTGAGCAAAATCAGGATACTCAAAGCTCATCCTCTTCCAAGCTGTAGAATCAATTGGATAATGCATGAGATTTTCCCATGCTTCTTCCTTAGCATGTCAAGTCATTACCTCCTCTATCCATGGTACTGTGAAAAACCTCTTTAATATAGGCCCAACGGGAACATATTTTTACACTTTTTGAGGCACTTTTGAGCTTATACCTTCCTTTCCAGTAGATTGAACATATCTAGGTTCATCGCATACCGGACACCGATCGAGATTTTTATACTCCTTTCCGTATAATATGCAGTCATACACACAAGCATGAATTGATATGTACTTCATTTTCAAACCTTTCAAATTATTTTTCATAGTAGAATAGCTATTTGGAAGCGTATTCTGCTTAGGTAACAAGCCATCCCTTCACCCAATTCAAAATTCCTGTCACCCTATTGATAGACAAAACATATTGGGTCTTCAAACTATGAAAACCAACCATAGCATGTAAAGTTATTTGATCTTTCTCACAGCCAGAGTATAACGGCTGGCTTGCCTTAAATTTTAAACTTTGGTAGTCATCATCAAGATTTATCCGAATATCTTCATGAGCACCTGAACCTTGTACATCATCAGTGACCTCATTCTCTTCCACTTCATGAACTCCATACGCGTCATAAACTAAATCCTCTAGCATATTTTGATCTACATTGTCATCCTCCTCTTGTACATCTATCCTACTTATTGAAGGTTGTTGTGAAGGTTTCTCGGGGACAAAAGGAACTTTTGGTTCCCCGTGAAAAACCCAAATTCGATAACTATCTTTCATACCCTATCTTAACAAATATAGTTCAACTATTTTTCGCTCAAATACCTTACCATTCTTACACCTAGCCCACAGACACGGAAACTCTTCATCATTATGACATCTCTTTGCGCATTTCACAAATTCATTAGCATCTCTGTGAAACATATCCCCTAATCAATTTGTCTCACCGATCCACTCTTTGTATTTAGGATATCCCTTCAGAGCTACTACAAACAATCACCTATTATGGGTAAAACGCGTATATACGTGGATTAGCATAAACAAAACTGTGAATATTTAGTTCCTACTAGTATAAACAATAACCTATTGAATGCGTACGCATAACACCTAGAAGGCTAGTTTCTATACATAAATTTATTCATGCATTCAAATTCAAATTCAAATTCAAATTCAAATTCAAATTCAAATTCAAATTCAAATTCAAATTCAAATTCAAATTCAAATTCAAATTCAAATTCAAATTCAAATTCAAATTCAAATTCAAATTCAAATTTAATTTAAAATTGAAATTAAAATTCAATTTATAATATTAATTCCTATTTCCTCCATCTCCTCTAAAGGGTGAGTGGTCCTATCCCATTCAAGACCGCATATTTTTGTAATATACTTAACAACTCATGCACATTGTTCCAATATGAGAAAAATTCCGAAGCATATCCCCATAATTCTCCAAGTACACGACATAGATTCGTAAGTGTGAGGGTTATTTCAACTTATCAATTGAAATAACACTTAACCTCACATCATCTAGTATGTGCCCAGAGAACATTAAGATACGAGTGTAGAACTTTCCCCCAAAGTAATAAGTTTAAGCCACTATGAATATTATTATACAGAAACTATGCAGTCCCAAACTGTTCAAACGGTACAATTCGAGAGATCTCATTACAGGGGTAATGACTCTCGAATGGGTTTAAGGGCTATTGAATGCGTACGCATTAAGAACTAGAAGGCTAGTATCTATGCGCACTACAAGTAATTTTAAGTATGTTTCATTTAATTATGTCTTATCACTATTCGAGAGATTTCATTTAATTATGTAATTTAAAGTATGTTTCATTTAATTTAAAGTACGCATAAGAACTATAGAATGTTTTAGTCCATTTCATAAGGAGCTAAGGGGATGGTAACACTATGTGACTTATCGTGAAATACGATACTACATTAAAAGCATGTTAATTATATTAAAGGTTTGAGTTGTCACTCCTGCCCATCACTAAAATTCATGCGTGGAATGTCTAACCGAAGTGAAATACAAATAATACCCCCCCCCCCCCCCCACGCGATACCCTTTCATTTAGATAAGGTAGTTGTTAAGACAATTTAATTTAAATATCTATGTGTGCAATTAATTCAACTTGTCCAACTCAATTCAGTTCAATTCAATTCAATATAAAAATATCAATACTAATTCAATTCAATTCAATATCAATATCAATATTGATATCAGTATCATTGATTGAATTTAATATCAAGAAACAGTTGTGATTTATATAATTGAAAAACATATACACACACATGGACTTTACTCTCACAAAACATACACCCACCCACCCACCCAGCCACACACCACTGCCTCCCCCACGCCCCACACCTATACACAAACACACTCTACCCCCGCTACCCCCCTAAATATTGTTTAGACACAAAAGCCCCTCATGATATATGTACAAAGATAATTAGCTTCAAGCCCTAAATAATAACACCCAATCAACATTAATAATTTCTAACCAATTTTAAACCTCAATAACAACACGCAAACAATATTTATGATGTTAAATTGATTTCATTCTCTAAACAATAAGATTCACAAAATATTAACAATACCTATTAATGTAAATCCCAACTAACACCACCCAATCAACATTAACAAATAACAATACCAATCAATTGTAAGCCCTAAACTAAAAATACCCAATCAATATTTATAATGTCCAATTAATTTAAGTCCTAAATACCCAACTAACACCACAACCACACACCCTACCCCCTGCCTCCCACCCCCATTCACCTACACACACGCACACCCTACCCCCCCATCACTCCCCCTACCCCACCTCTGCCAAACTCCCTGCACCCCCCCTTACCCCTTGCCCCACTACTACACACACACGCACATGCACACCCACCCACCTGCACCCCCATATATATATATATACACACACACACACACACACACACACACACACACACACACACACACATACACGAAGGAAAGAGAGAGAGAGAGATGACCTAAAATTAGAGAGAAAGCTAGAACCGTCACTTGAGCTAGAGAGAGAAAATGGAGGGAAAAGAAACGGTGGGAAAAAAAGAGGCGCCTAGGGTTTTAATTATAAGACTTGTCACGGATTTGTCAAGGTCTTTGATAGTGAAAACTCGTAAAAATTGTCACGGTCAATGACCGTGACAAAAAATGCATCTTTTTTTGTCACTATCAATAACCGTAACAAGGTTGGCCGACTCAAAGGTGAAAATTTAGCCTTTTACTGTAGTGTATGAATCATTATGTCTTTCCATGCCGTTCTCTTGGGATCACTACTTTTCTTTTTCATGTTTTGAGAAAAATAGGCTGGCGACTCCATTTATACATTTTTGTACCCTTTTGACGATAACTGATTTATATATGAGGAAGTCCGCGAAGACCAGCGCGAGTGGCGGAAAGAGGAATCCCTTATCCTCTAATTCCCACATTCGTGGAGAGAAGGATTTTTTCGATTTTCCTTACCCTTCAATTTTGGGGCCGGAAGGAGCCGGAGGACTCTGACCCGAATTTCCATAGTGGCGACTTTGCTAGGGATAGTTTTTAGAAGACTTAACTCTATTTTCACATGTGTATTATTTTCTTTTTCTCTCCTCCCATTCTGTATGTGTACATATGCCTCCACCCTCTTTTTCTCCTTACTCTCATACTTACATATTATATATATGCCTCGTTCTGATCATGTGTTTATGTCTTTATCTCTACCATGCTCTTTTCTCATCACATGTATATATCATCTTCTTATCACATGTTTCACCCTTTACTTGCTTGTATATATTCACCATGTTTCACTCCCCACACTCTCACTTGCACATAACTCACATCACTTGTAGATATTCATGTTTAGTCTCACTAGTACACACCCTCATATTGTTTTCACTTATATATATCTCCATTCTTACTTAAATGTTCCACTCATCATTTGTAAATATCCATGCTTACTCACAATGGCACACACTTTAACATTGCTCTCACTTGTATATGTCCACATGATTTCTTCACTCACATATGTTCACATGTCACTCTCTCACTTTGCACAAATATCTCACTTGTGTATATCCACACACTTCACATTTTGTATCTATCATCATACTTTGTATAGTCTCCATGCTCCATGTATATACTTGTTAATTTTACTCACCATGTTTATCCCCCCTATACCATGCTACTTGTTTATTTTATCTTCTCCCTTATAATGGTAGTACTTATCTTACTTACCATACATAAGATACAAATTAAGACTCATGCATTCTTGCACCCTACATCACTTAAGCATAACAATATTGACCAAAATTTTGTTTTGTGCTGGGGGCCACTTCGTGATGGGTTCCGATCATACGAGGCACAGTTAACCTAAGCGATATGATTACCACCTTCCATTGGACTCGTGCCTTTGATGTATATCGAACGGTTCCCCTCGCATCATACCACTTTACTGAACTCACAACGGGAGGTATATAGTGGGAACTTGTTCATGTATGTCGAGCATATCGAATTCTCTCTTACACATACTATCTCCATAAGGTATATTGTGAGTTAATTCACGTACACTCAGGTATATAAAATGGCTTGTTCACACATGCAGATAAATAATTGTCTTTATAGGTAAGAGGTATATCATAGAATTCATGTCAAAGGGGGAAACCCTTCCATTAACCCACCAAATGCATCAACCTCACACATGCATCTAACTTGGGACACTCATACCTGGTTTTTTTATTATAATGCAAAACTCTGCTAAAATTTTGGGTTGCCTTACCACCAGAATTTTCATGCTATTTCGTCCATTTTTTTAAAAATAAGACCCTATCTGGAAACAAGTTAAACCGTGTCTTGCATCATGCATCCTATCTTTTTCCCAGACTCGGGTCCTGTCTGACATTTTTTTTTGCATCTTAGGAAAAATATAATACAAGTGGAACCTAAAAATAATAACCATTGATAAGCACCCAAACGTGTATATTTTATACCCCGAATGGACGCATTTTAGTTGCTAATTCTCGACAATTTCGGTCTTATGTGCATAATTGTTTAATGTACAGGCTTGATTGCAGTTGCGATTTCAAAAACTATATTTCGAGCCAATTTGCAGTTCAAATGGAGTTAAATACCTTGTCTCGTAACCCTAACCTAGCCCAGACCTAGCCCAAACCTTCACCTGTACTCTGTGTGTGTCTAGTTTGTGTTTTTTTAGATTTTTGTAGATTTTTATTTTGTGTCGTTTTATTTTTAGAATTTATTTTAATTTTTAATTAGTGTAATTTTATTTTAATTTTTATTAGTTTTTAGTTTTTTTTATTAGGATTAGTTTTTAGGAGTTTATTTTTAGTTTATTAGATTTTATACTTTTTAGGACTTTTATTTTCATTTTTATTTAATTTTAAGTTTTTATTTCTTTTTTTTTTAGATTACGATTTTATTTTTAGTTAATTTTTTTTAGTTTGTTAGTTTTATTTTGAGTTAGTTAGTTAGTTTTATTTTATTTTTTAGGTGTCCAAATTAAACTAACACACACACCATCACCCAAATCAACTCACTCACACACACCCTAATTCACCTACGCTAATACACCCAAACTATTCACTCATCCTCACCTAATTTTCTACACCCTCACCACACACAATAATCCCTTCCATCATCTTCAACCTCAACAACCCATCTTCTCTCTCTCCAAACTCCATAACCATAACCATAACCAATACCCACTTCTCTCTCTCTCTCTCTCTCTCTCTCTCTCTTTAAATACCCATCAATTTAACCCCACACCTCCAACCAGAACAAAACCCACCAATCCGGCGACACAAAACCCTCGACCCCTGCCCGCGAATTGGACCTCCCCCATTCCCAAACCTTCCGACCCATGTTAACCCGGTCAACCTACCCATAGCCGCGACCCTACCACCATCCCACACCAACCCATCTCCGGGCGGTTTCAAGTCGAACCAACCTTATACCTCCGACCTCAGGCAAACCCGACTCCAACATGTCAACCCGCGAACCTGATCCAACCCGGCGACACCCAACCCCCATTTTGGACGTGATCCGATCAGACCCTAATATTTCAAACCCGAAATCTCTTCACCACCATCACCCATATCTGAACCCAATAACCCATTTCAATAACCTCCATATTTCAAACCAAACCAAAGACCCATCTCCCATTTATCCCAAACCAAAATCGTGTTGCTAAAACAAACCCCAAACAAAGCCCCACATGTTTAAAACCTTTTACCCTCATTTTTCCAAAAATACTCCCAAACAACCACTTCCCACATGCACCTTCTTTTATCCCAAAATTGTCCGCAACCAAATTAGATTTTTGTGACCTCAAACGTCTCAAACCTCATGTGCACACACCCCATGATCACCCACATTTTATCCTTACCCAATTTACCCTTAGCTCCATGCCTACTATTTAAAGAAGATGAAGACCATTCAAGAGGTGATTAATTTTAGAGAGAGAAACACTATTTTAGTTTTTTAGTTTAGAGTAGAAAATAAATTAGGTAGAAATATTTGTAAATAGTTTATTTTTTATTTTTTTAGAGATTTTTGAGGATAATTGTGAGTAATTCAATTGAGTATTATATTCAATTGATTATTGTTGGTTGCTCATATTGGATGTATGGTGCTTGATTTCAAAGAAATTAGAGTTCAATTTCACTTCAAGAGATTGGGTTTGATTGTTCTCTTCTCTTCTACTTTATTTTATTAGCCTTTGATTATTTGTTCATCATGTTTAATATCATATTAGGCTAAATCCCCTTTCAAGGGGTGGGGTGAACCCTTATTTGATGTTATTTTTATTTAATTAGTTTTATTAATTGAAAATTCCCTTAGAATGTTAATTTTGATCCCCCACCCTTAAATTTACGCCTCGAGAGAGGGTAAATGATTTTGGAGAGAAAATCGAAATTCTAATTATAATACCCACTTTAGATTCTAACTAGAGATATGGGTTTCTTAAGTGTGGTATTATTCATTGAATTTCAACTCAATTTTCATTTTCCAAGATTTACATAAATTTTGATGAATCGATCCTAGCGGGTGATTAATTAAAAGGAGTGTAGATCTATTTTCTAGAGTTGTGAGGGTTTAAACTTAATTTTCTAAAAGATTACTATTAAATTTACACTTTCAACAAGAGTTGATTTGTAATTTTGATATTAATTTGGGAGAATTCTAATAATTAAATTAATTAATTAGAATAGTTAGAATTTGTTGTGTAGTTCCACTCCTTGATTGTTGTCAAATTTATTTACCTCACTTTATCTCTTATTTTAGTGTTAGACTTTGTTATTCATTTTTAGTCACTTTTTAGTTAGTTCTTTACATATTTGATTTTAGTTTAGTGTTGTTTCACCAATCACTCCTAAAAATTGTTTTGATATTGAAAAGGTTAAATTTTTTTAGAAAAAGTGAAAAATCGAAAAAGAAAATAAATAAATGAATTACATCTCTCCTCACTTGCATATTTCACCCTTAGATATGGATTGATACCCTTACTTACCTTTACACTTTAGTTTGTTATATTTTGTAGGTATTTGAGGATTTTGATTAACTTGGCTTCATACAACGACAAACACACAAAAAGTCAAGTTATCAACCATGCTGAGGATTTTCTTCTTCCCCTTTTAAATAGGTACCTAATATATTGCCCCCTTAAAAAAAGAAAAACAAAATAGCCAAAATATTCCTCCTTCCCTCAAAATAAACCCCAAATCACTTTCTTCTCTCAGGTGTGATCGCGTAGCCTAATTTTGGGCCTGGCTCCCTATTGGCTTTGGTCTTCCATTAAACTACCCCGAAGCTCCAATGCTTCCATTGCTTATTCTACCAAGTTTGAGATATTCCTCCGAAGGTTACTCATGGAGAACATAAACCAGTATGTGAATGCTCAACCAGATCTAATGACCATCCATGCTAAGATTGACAACCTCCAGGAAGAAGTTCAGGAAATTTAATGACACCGGGTCAAGCTCCCGAAGTTCCTAAATTCGAAATCCTCTTTCCCCGTGCCATGGGTTTGCCTGCTCTTGAATCGGTATGGGTCTCAAAAGAATATAAACACGCATCGCGTTGCCTACCTGCCAATGGGCTGCCATCAGCTTAACTACCAGTACCGAATCTTTCCCATCTAGGGGCTAATCTACCAGTTCTAGTGGATCCCAAAGAGGCCTGAACACGGTTAAGGAGGACCTTAGGTTGTTGTCAAAGAGATTATATAAAGTCAAGATCATGGGGAACTATATGGACTACACCCCTGTGTTTGTATATCCTAAGGCTCGATTACCAAAAAAATTAAAAAACCGGACATCGAGAAGTTCGAATGCAGCGAGCCTCCAATTATGCATCTACAAAGCTATCATCGCGCCATACCTCTCTTTAAGGCGTCAGAGGAGGTGATGTCCCAAATGTTTCATCAATCAAATAAGGGGCCCTCATGTGGTTCCTATCCCTCGAAGAGTCCAGAATCCGCAGTTGAGAGAACGTGGCAAGAGAGTTCACATCACAGTATAAGTACAATGCGGAGTTAGAAGTCATGCGTAGAGACTTAGAGCTACTAAAATAGAACCCAGGGGTGTCTGTCAATATCTTTATCAGGAGGTGGAGAGAAAAAAAAGCTACCATGACTGACAACTTGTCAAAATAAGAACATGTGAGCATAGTAAAGAAGAATTTCTTACCCTATATTCGAGCTTTAATTAGAGGTCAGTACTAACCTCACTTTAGGGCCCTCTGGGTGGCTCGATTAGAAATTAAAGAAGAAATTTCTAGTCACAAAGCAGAATCTGAACCAAAGAGGTTAACTGGGCAATTCACGCCGTGAAAATATGATAAGCCAAGCAATACCTAAGTCTCAACCATCAACAATATATCCCAACCTGCCACTTCTTGGATGCCTGAAAGTCATCCTAACCCTACAAAAAGGAGTATACTGAACTCCATGCTCCTCTGTCAAAAGTGTATCAGGCGCTGCTGACACGATGCAGAATATGTGTGCTATGTGTACCTACGACCCAAGTGGAAGCCGATCACTCAAGTAATAACCCGGTAAGTCGAGGTTGAATCCTCAGGGAATAGGTTATAGTACGATTGCTGAAAGTAAGGTTGACTTCTAAGATCTAGGTTTTGACTCACGAAAGAAAGAAAAGGTGAATTTTGTTTTTTGGGAAAATTTCTATTTGACTACAAAAATTAGGCTAAGCGAAGGCGAATTTAAACTAATGAAAGCAAGAGTTTGAAATTTGGTTTTATAAACACTTTTGAGAAAAATAGAGTTGGGATCTAATCCCTTGAATCGTAGGAAATCTCCACTAAATATAAAATTCTCAACAACTATTTAATTAGTTGAAAAGAAAATATAAACTAATTCGAAGTACCAAACATGTGTGGATGTTAATCCGCACAATATTTAACCAATACATTAATTAATGTGAATGATAGAATTACCGACGCATATATTGTATTCTCAAACACTCCGGTTGCCTTTGTCAAACAGAGTTAAGATATCTATGATATTAGTCCATATAAAAACATCAAACTCTAATAAATAATCATACAATTATTTCAAATTTTATATTCAACTTCAAAAACCTAGGTTGGGTTCATGTTTCCCAACTCACTATGAGTTTATCTAGACATGGAATAATTCTCTACGCAATTAATCATTGTAGTACAAGAAATCATGATTGAAATAATAAGAAATATGAGATGAAATACTATTACCAAGTTGGATAAGATAATTAGCATGTAAGAGTAATCGAATCAATTGAAAAAAACTGGAAAAAACAATGGATCTTGATTGAATTAATGATGAAATATGTAAAACTTGTTGTCTAATTTGTTCTTGATCATTCGTTGCCTACGTATGACTCTCACTAGGTTAATTAGACTCCTATTGGCTTAAAACATGTGCCAAAATTTGTCCAAAGTAGTTTATATAGACTTAAATTACTCTAGCAAAAATCTTGAAAAAGATAAAAAATACCGTATGGAACGAATCCATGACCGAACCCACAAGGGTGAACCGGTTCGCAAACTGAACCAGTTCGGTCAGCTTCTCTGCCTAACTTTGCCTTCTTTTCCATTTTCTTCTTATTTGCATTTTTCCCCTAAGAATTCTTCTCAACTTCGAACGATCGTAACTTCTTCACCGTTGCTTGGATTGAGGTACCGTTTCTTCTAGTATTCTCGTGACTTCGAGATCTTCAACTTTTCTGTTGGCTCCTCCTTCAGGTTTGGTTTGGAAATTATCGATTTGCCCTTAAATTTACTTTCTTGTAATTCTTTCACTCTTTTGACTTTTCTCTTTTATCTAATTGCACGATTTACCTGTAAAGTATAAGAAAAATACACAAAACATAAAATACTCACAAAAAAGGTTAGTAACACAAATATGAGATAAATTCGATCTAAATCCAATGTTCGGTACCATAAAAATATCGAAATGAAGGGATACATATGGAATATGTATGCCTAATCACCTACTTACTCGAAATCTCATTAAACCTTTGGAACCCCGACCGTTACTAGATCCTCTTCCCAGAAACTTCAAACATGATTCCCATTGTGATTTCCACCAGATCGCTAGGCATACCACTGACCAATATTTTCACCTCAAGAATGTTAACCAAAGTCTCATAGATGGGGGTATCATCACCCCCACCAGGAAATTTTAAGCCCAATGCCACCCATAATCCTCTCCTAGCACATAAAACTGGAGTAAATGCCATACTTTCGAGAGGAGATCTAGAATTTGACTCCTCAGTCAGAATCAAGCCCGTTGAAACACCCAATCTTCTTACCATCTCACCAAAACCCCTCAAAATTTTCCATTCCTTTCTCCTGCATCCTACGAACTCTATCAATCAAGCTCTATTAGTCACCACTCGAGCCTTCATTACCATTTGTACCCGCTCATAAGGAGGATGCATGGAATCATTTGCGGTTCTAGATCAACTTTGAAACTTTGTTCTGAAATTGCCCTCAGAAATGACTACTGATTGTGAGAAGATGAGTGATTTGTTAATGAAATCCCAGAGTGGAATCGAGAATCTGATGAATGGGATGTGGCCACAAAATAATTTAGCCTAGATGACATCGTGCAGGTCATGTCAGATATGTTCCTCCAAATGAAAGAGATATGCACCATCTCTGTGTTGCTTACAATCCTAAAACTCTAAGGGCATATAGTCCCTTCATTTCGTTACTTCCATGATGAGTGGGAAGATCTATATGATAAAGACGTAGAATTTTTAAATGTGTTGAATACTCCTAGAAGGATGACATCGATGCCATCGGTTAGTGTGATAATTTTGATAGCTCGAACAATGAATCGGAGGGTGAGGATTCCCCTTCCGTGGATTCCCTGAACCATGATATGACCCCACTGACAAAAAGATTATAAGGAAAAAATTTCAAATTGAGTCCATTTGTATGTATTTGACTTATTACCAGAACAAAACGTGTTTGAGTCATAGATAGATTTTTATATTGTCACAATTCCCATAAAGTTTATGACCTGTTTGATTAGAAGACTTAGTGGCCAAGCTTAAAGATATATCATGCCGAGTTTTATTGGTGCACGTTTTATGTCTTCATTCATATTGCATTTCGAATATCTCTCAGGTATGAACGCATTATGTTTATGGAGTTTGGAAGAGTTTCAAAGTTAAAAACCATACTTAGAGTTTAAAATATCTTACCTTTCATATATTATTTGTGGCTATCCTGGTCGACGCGACGTTCGTTCCGGGGGGAAGGAGAAAGAGGTTCCCCCCGGGGAAGAAACTGTGTCGCAGTCTCGCACCCTTCTCTTTGAAAAGGGGGCCTGACCGTCATCGGTGTAGGGTGAATGTAAAGAGATAGAGTCGCCAGCCTATTTTTCTCAAAACAGGCAAAAGAATATGTTGCCACCTCAAGAGAGGGGCATCAAGGACAAAACTGATGCGTGCGAAACAAATAGATCAGAGGTTCGGGGGCTAAGTTACAGAATGGGAAGGTGTTAGGCACCCATCTTTCCCTTTTGGTCTCTCAAGGGTAAATGTTAATATTTTTATTTTTCATCCCCATGAAGTGTATGCATGTGTTTATATAATGGATATTGGAATCATTCGACCCATATCATGGAAGAGATAGGGTGAGGTCATCCATAGGAATATTCCCAAAATAGTAATAGATGTAGAAGATAGAATATGAGCGTTCATTGCGATATTAATCGTTATTGGTAAACGATAATATCTGTAAGATGAGATGCTAACAAATATGTTATATATATGTATCATGATAAGGAGTAATTTTGAGGTTTATGAAAAATAAGAGAAATTGGAAAATTAGAAAATTGGACTCGAGTCTCAGATTTTAATTCGAGACGCCTACGTAGCCTATAAAGGCATAAAAGTCCACATAGTTCGAATGTGGAATAGGGGTGGGGTTTATCCCACAGATTCGAACGGAGTTTTATTAGGTGTGTGCGTGTAGAAAATGTGTTTCTAGTTTTGGAAAAAGTGTGGTGGATAATTCTGTCTGAATTTACGGGTGTTACCCTCTTCTATTTATTTTTGGTTTTTTATGACAAATAGAGTATCTTTAATATACTTAATAAAAGTGTAGATGTTAATATATATGAACTAGGATGAAACTAGATTATGAACCTAAGGTAACTTATATAAAATAAGAAATTAAAAGAGAGAGAGAATTGGACCTTTCTTGGAGCTTGAACTTGAATCTTGGATAAACTTATTTGAATGTTGATGAGAGAGAAGGATATTTGCCAAATTGGGTGTGAAAAGGATGGGGATTTAGGCTGGAATATGATTTTTCATATGGAACTTTGCTGACTTCGAGAGAATATTGCTGAGATTACTGATGCTGATGGGTTTTTTGCTCTCTTCCATAATGAAATCATGGCCCTTATTTATAGGGTCAGGGGGTAATGATCGGCGTACCCTATGGGGTGCCTATCGGCAAGTCACCCTTGACACTGTGCCGATAGGCAGGGTTCAGGACCTGCCAATTGGCACTCGTGTAGACTTTTCTGAAAAAATGACTGTAGAGAACAAACCGTTGATCCAAATCATGCACAGGGAATACCGTTAGAAAGGCATTTCATAGACCTATAAAAGTCCTTTGGACCTCTTCTGGGCTCGAGTGTTGACTTTGGCTCAAATGTGGCTCGAAAGTGCATATCGGTCCTTTGGACGGGAGATCGTCGGACGCAAACGTATTGTTTATTCGCATGGTATGTTAGAATCATGCACGGGGCAGACCGTTGGAAAGTTTAGGAGATGTACTTTGACATTCCAAAGAGTTTTACTCGGTTGGGAAAGTTAACCTTGGTCAATCGGGGCTCGAAAGCACCTGGTGACCTCTCGGAGTAAAACATATCGTTCATCCGTACCGTAGGTCAGAATCATGCACGGGGTGAATAGTTTGAAAGGGTATTCAGTACCCTTTGGAGATTCATTCAGTATCATTAAAGCTAAAGAGTTGAATTTGGTCAAATGGAGTCCGGGAGTGCCCGATGGCCTCCGGATCAATTTTTGGGGGAAACATTGGTCGGTGGTATGGCCAGCAGTTTGGTGATAGTCACAATGGGCATCAGGTTTGAAATTATTTGGAAGCGGGTTTGGTAATGGACAAGGGTCCAAGGGTTAGATCAGGTTGCGGTTCAAGAAATCCTGGTAAACTTTAGAGAGAGGAGCGTGAAGCTCAGTATATTCTTTTCGAATTGGGTTTGGGCAACTTTCCAGTGCTCATGAAGTGACAGGCTGAGAGATATTATTGATAACTGTCCAGAGATTTTCTTCGGTTCAACTTTTATTTTGGTAAGACCTTCTTTGATTTCTACTCCTGCTTCTCGAATGGCTCGAAAGTGAGAGTAATACTGTCCTCCCATTATTTCTCGGACATGGGGTATAAAGTTCTTCTTTATAATGCTGACTTGTTCTTCTTCGAAAGGCCGATTGGTCATGGTAGCTGCTTTTTTCTCCAGGTTTCTATGATGTTGCCGACTGATTCCCCAGGATTCAGCTTAAGTAGCTCTAAATCACGGCGGGTAACCTCTAGCTCCTCGTTATACTTGTATTGAGACATAAACTCATGGGCAACATCTTCCCAACTATGGATTTTGGATTCTTCAAGGGATAGGAACCAATAGAGGGCGTTATCCTTCAAAGTTTGCTGGAACATCTGAGCCATTATTTCTTCGAAAGCCCCTAGGAGAGTCATGGCTCGGTGATAGCTACGGAGATGAACGATCGTGGGTCCACTACCTCCAAACTTATCGATATTGGGCATCTTGAATTTTTATGGTAACCTAGCCCTAGGATAGGGATACATGTGGGTGTAGTCCATGTAGTTCCCAGAGATTCTAACATGTTAGAATTTCTTTGTTAACATCTTGAGGTGTTGTTCAGTTCTTCCTCTTTTGAATCAACAGTTACGGGTAAATTAGCCCCGGTCTGAGCAAGGTTTGGCATGGGAAGCTGGGATGATGGCGGCCCATTAACAGGAGGAGTCCGTGGGGCATGATGGTATTCTTCAAGAACCCAGATTCAGGTGCAGGCTAGCCCATGGCATGAGGGAAAATGACCTCAGGATCTTTGGGGAGAAGGACTCAATTTCTTTGCATCTCATGAACCTCAGTTTGAAGGTTGTTAATTTTGGCAATGAGATGAGCCAGAACCATCAATAAATACGGTTATACATTCGACACTTGATCCATATTCTCTATGGGAGGCGGGTGAGTCTCGGACTCAGAGGTAGTAAAGGGACTGATAGAGCTTCATGGCGGTTCGACTGAAGACTGAAGACAATATGGAGCTAGGCTGAGGGTATGTGATCCACCTGAGAAAAAATGGAATTTATTTTTTAGAAAAGAAAAAGGGAAACTTTTATTTTTAGAAAAGAACGAAAATATTTTTTGATTTTTTTTTGGAAAAGATGAGAATGAAGATGTTTTTGGTGTTTTTGATAAAAGAGGAAAATCATTTTTGGATGCTTTTTGGGAAAGAGAAAGGGGAAGATACTAGAGATGAGTCTCAGCATCATTATCATGTTTATTATGTTCCCACTTGTATTAGATTATCCTAAATGCAAAATAAAATGTCGGACGAGACCCGAGCCTGGAAAAGTTGGGTTTGTAACATATGTAAAGCTATGGTTGGACTTGTAACCAGGCTTACAGGCAGGGTCCCGTTAAAAATTGCTCGAAAATTTAGGCAGTAGGCCGACCCAAAATTTCGGTTGAGTTTTCGATCAAAACCGACAATCTAACATGTGTGTCCTAGGTTTGACACCTATATGCGGGTATACAGTTTGGTTAGGTGAATTGGAAAGGGTTCCCCCTTTGGCGTGGCTTCCATGATGTACGTCTTACTTTTGAGGGAAATTGGTACGCGTGGACAAGCCAAATGATATACTTCAGTGTACGTTAATTATCTCACTATATACCTCGTGGGAACGGTACTTGTGAGAGAGAATTCGATATACTCGATGTACGTGAACGAGTTCCCTGCGATATACCTCCCATCATGACTTCGGTCAAGCAGCACAATACGGGGGAACCGTTTGATATACGTTAAATTTACTTGGCCAATGGAAGGTGAGAGTCATATCGCTTAGGCTAACTGCACCCTGCCGGACCTGCACCCATCACGAAGTGACCCTCCAGTTACTGGATAAAATTTGGTCAATCACAATGCTCTTTGGTGATTTCGTGTGAATCATGCATGATTCTCTTATTAGTATTTTATGATGAGAGTATCTTTCTTGATCATGGCAAATAGGGAGAAAAGTGCAAGTACCAAAAGTATACCAAGCATGGATAAGTGATGCATGTAACATGTGGATATACGTGATCCTAGGTGCACGTGGTGTGAAGTGTACATGAAGAATCTTCTACAAGTGTGTGAATAGAAGCATAAGCATGAGGTACACATGAATAATAAAGGGGAACATGCAAATAGAGGAATATACAAGAAAATAAAACACCTATGTGAATAGAGTCTAGCCCTTTTAAAAATTGTCCCCAGCAGAGTCGCCATTGTGGCCATCCCGGTCGACGCGGCGTTCGTTCCGGGGGGGGGGGGGGGAGGAGAAAGAGGATCCCCCCCGGGGGAAAAAATGCGTCACGGTATCGCACCCCTCTATTCTAAAATGGGGCCTCGGTCTTCGTCGGTGTGGGGAATATGTAAAGAGATAGAGTCGCCAATCTATTTTGCTCAAAGTAGGCAAAAGAATATGTTGCCACTTCAAGGACAAAACTGATGCGTGCGAAACCAATAGATCGGAGGTCCGGGGGCTAAGTAACGGAATGGGAAGGTGTTAGGCACCCATCCCGCCCTTTCGGTCTCTTATGGGCAAATGTTAATATTTTCCTTTTTTATCCCCGTGAAGTGTATGCATTTGTTTATATAATGGAGATTGGAATCGTTTGACCCATATCATGGAAGAGATAGGGTGAGGTCATCCAAAGGAATATTCCCAAAGTAGTAATAGATGTGGAAGATAGAATATGAGCGTTCATCACGATATTAATCGTTATTGGGAAACGATCATATGTGTGGAATGAGACGCGAACAAAATGTTATATATATGTATGATGATAAGGAGTAATTTTGAGGTTTATGAAACATAAGAGAAATTGAAAAATTAGAAAATTGGACTTGAGCCTCGGATTTTAATCCGAGACGCCTACGTAGCCTATAAAGGCATCAAGGTTCACGTAGTTCGAATGTGGAATAGGGGTGGGGTTTATCCCATAGATTCGAACGGTATTTTATTAGGTGTGTGCGTGTAGAAAATGTGTTTCTAGTTTTGAAAAAGGTGTGGTAGATAATTCCGTTCGGAATTTACGGGTGTAACCCTCTTTTATTAAGTTTTGTTTTTTCTTTTATGAAAAATAGAGTATGTGAAATATACTTAATAAAAGTGTAGATGTTAATATATATGAACTAGGATGAAACTATATTATGAACTTAAGGTAACTTATATAAAACAAGAAATTAAAAGAGAGAGAGAGATAATTGGACCTTTCTTGGAGCTTGAACTTGGATCTTGGATGAAATCCTTTGAATATTGATGAGGGATAAGGATATTTGCCAAATTGGGTATGAAAAGGACGAGGATTTAGGCTTGAATAGGATTTCTCATATGGAACGTCACTGACTTCAAGAGAATGTTGCTGAGATCACTGATGCTGATGGTTTTTTTCTCTCTTCCAATAATAAGATCATGGCCCTTATTTATAGGGTCAGGGGGTGTCGATCGGTGTACCCCAGGGGGTGCCTATTGGTAGGTCAGCCTTGACACTGTGCCGATACGCAGGGTTCAGTGCCCTTTGGAGATCGTTAGAAAGGGTATTCAGTGCCCTTTGGAGATTCATTCAGTCTTATTTGAGCTGAAGAGTTGACTTTGGTCAAACAAAGTTCGGGAGTTTCCGGTGGCCTCTGGATCGATTTTTGGGGGAAAATTAATCGTTCGTCCAAACGGTTGTGCGATTTTACGAAGATTCAAAGATCTTTCGCTCTGATGGTGGAGTTGGTTGGGGTCAATTCGGGACCCGGGAGCTCCCGATAGTCTCTAAATTGGTACTTGGAGTGTGACCTAGGTTTGCGGTGGATGGAGGAAGTGCTAGGAGCCTAAGGAGAGACTTAGGGGGTCCTAGAATGTGGTGTCTACACTATTACAATAGAGATCTTATTTTCACCATCTGGATTTGTTCATACATATTGAACAAGTTCTTTATTAGGTTTTGCGGTGAAGAAGTGAAGGAGTAAGTGTTCCTAATCATAGATGGTTGCCAAAGCTACATCGGAGGACACCGAGGCATTCGTGGACGCGTGTTATGTGGACGAGTATCGTGGAAGGATTTTTGCATGGGCACTGTGGAGGAGAGGTTAAAGTGAATAAGTGCATCAAGGCTTGCGGGGATCGAGTCGTTGATTAAGTCTGTCCGTCTTCCTTTGTAAACTCTACCTCATAGTTATTGTCTGGCTTGAGCCGTCCGAGGTTTTTGGCCTTTGTGGTTTCCTCATACATCCGGTGTTGTGAACTTTACTTTTATTACTTGCTTTAATCACCTATATGCATGTTTATGATTAAACAAGAAAAAATTGGACTTAATTGAAATTGGTTCACAAACTTAGTGCGTGTTAAAATTAAAAAAAGATTTTTAAAAGAAAAATTATTTTGACATCCTTAAAGCACATTTGAAAAAAAGGGGCCTATAAATTGGTATCGGAGCTAGAAATATTTTTTTGTGTGTTGATCCCTTGTGTTTTTAAGGATGAATTTTGAAGGTTATAATTGTTTTAGAACTACAATTTTTGATGACACAAATTATGCTTATTAGAAAATGCGAATGAGAAGTGCTTTAAAATCAATAGATGAGCATGTTTGGTTAGCGGTTGAAAATTATTGGACACCACTGGTCAGATGGGAGGGAGAGGCCCCTAATTTAAACCCGTTGAGTCATGGATCCAAATTGAACATAGACTTCCACTTTATGATTATAAAGGTGTTAACGTTATTTCCTCACATGTCACACCATAAGAGTATAATCGAATTCAACGTGTGAAACCTAAAAAGAGGCTTGGGATATTATTGCACTTACTCAAGAGGACACTAGCACGTTTAGGGCATCTAAACTTTAAAACCTCACTACACAATTTGAGACGATTAAGATGTTAAAAAGTGAGTCGTTTGATGAGTTTTATGCTAGATTGTCCAATATTGTCAACTCCTCTTTTAACTTGGGAGAGAAAATACCCGATAATCGAGTCATAAAGAAAATCTTAAGGTCTTTGCCTAGTAGATTTGATCCTAAAGTGATCGCTTCAAACACCTTGGTCATACTTGAAACAACAAAACTAGAAGAGCTTGTAGGTGACTTACAAACTTATGAGCTTGACATGCTTACCTCCAAGAAAGTGCCAAAGAAAGAAACGGGCATTGCTTTGAAAGCTCGGAAGGAGAAATGGTGATTTCGATTGTAAGGATGTAGCCTTGTTGGAAAAGAAGTTTAAAAAGTTTATCAAGTTCGAAAAATAATTGAAAGATGCCAAAAGACTTGAGAAATTAAAGAACAATAAGGTCGATCCCGCCCTTAAAAATAAGAGTGAGAATGTTAAGAGGGATGAGTCAGATATGTATTTTGGTTGTGAGTATTATGGTCACAAGGTAGCGTAGTGTCCGACTAGACTTACGAAGGAGGTGAAAAAACCGATAGCATATAACCCTAAGTGATAGTGAACCGAAAGAGGGATAGAGTTCCTCTAGCGTTGATGGCATGTCATGTGAGCGACAATGATAAATTTTCCCATGAAGATTCTCATGTGAATGACACTTCCTAGTCCGTTGAGTGTGAATCTAAAGTGAGTGAGGGTTAAGATAGTGAGGAAGAAGAGATAGATCTTGGAGAGTTGCAAGTTCCTTTTAATTATTTGGCAGTAAAGCTGAAAAAGTAAAAGTAAAAGTTGCACGCTAAGTTGAATGAGCGTGCCATATAAAATAATGATACTTTGATTGAGGATCTTAGGGCATGGGAGAAGACTCTTCGTGAGAAATTAGAATACGTTGAGAAAGAGAGAGATAGTCTTCGGGGTTTGATGGAGGCTTTGAACAAGGAGATTCTAGAGTTTGAGGAGTCTAGGCGTTTGCTTGATTTTAGGATTAGTGAGCTTGAGGATAGATTGAGAGACTTAAGTAAGGTGAAGTTTGATATTGAGGGTAGTCAGAAAAGTTGGATAGGATTTTAGGTACCGTCCAAATCAAGGATGATAAATGTGTTATAGGCTTTGACGATCGTATCGAGCACCCATTCCCAAAGCCAATACCAACCATATGAGAGAGCCGACTAGGAACGTTAGGAGATGTCCACATTTAGGTCACATTCAGGTCACATTCCTCGCCATGTTTACACTTGTTCTCATTGCGGTAGGAAGGGTCACCTTAGACATTTTTGTTATGACCTTAAAAATTCTCCTAGGAAGTTTAAGAGTAAAGTCCTTTCGGTTCCCAAAACCCGCATGCATTGTTACACACTTACTTGGGTTAGGAAATCAGACTTAGTGGCTTTAGGAATTAAACTTCGTGGTTCTTGCTTGGTTGCACTTGATTCTTCCCATGCTAAATCGAAAGGATGATTGGGTTGCCTTGTTTGTCATACGCTAGTCTTTGCTTATTGGTTCATATATTGATATTGTTATGACATGTGTATCTCTTTGTATTATTTTTCTCATTTATTTGAGTCTTATTTAAAAAATACAAAAATATTTTTGGTTTAGATATTTTTTGAGAAAATACAAAAAGATTTTTTTTGAATCAATAATATTTTTTAAAAAACCAAAAAAGATTTTTGGTTTATTTTTATGTCACGAGTTTTCATGTTTGATGTGGCATATTGGTGTGCTTGTTCCCCCATCATTTCATTATCCAAGTGGTAGGAAATTTGGGCATAATTATGGATGCTTAGAATGATCTTAACCATAGACTAATGGGGTTGTTTCGAAGTTGATTTTCATTTTGATTTGACTTTGTATATTTCCATTATTGCACACATGCATGAGTTTATATGAATGTTTGACTTCTTATGCGTATTTGAGTTTGGTGAGACGTTATTATCTCAATTTTAATATCTATGCGTTATAAGACTTAGGAGGAGGTGTGTATGTAAGAACCTTTTGTTGTGAGAATTTATATTGCTTATATTGAAAATGATGAGTGTTTACGGGAAAGGGCTGCGAGAGAATAATAATCTCGTTGTGAAAGCCACCGTTCAAAAGAGCCCAAGAAAAAATTAAGGCAATAAAAAGAATCATATGACAAAATAGGGCCAATAGGTTTTCTCTAAGTTGAGAAAAAATAAGAGCTAGAAAAAGAAAAATATGTATATATGAGGGAGTTTGGAAGTAAAATAACAACGGGTTTACACCACGAATCCTAATGTTGAAAAATCGTGTCATGATGCTATTTTTTTTAGAATCTTCAAAATTCCAGATTTGTGTGCATGTTGTTAGTTTAGTTCATTAAACTCAATATATTAATTGTCACGTATGGCTAAAACTAAGTTTGATGAGATATAGCTATCAATTAAACCTTCTTGATCGTTTCGATGTGTTCATATTGTGATTCATTTGCTGTAGTTCACCCAATTCATTCCATATCCATGTTTAAGCACATTGATACTATGTTAGCATAAAAGTCACATTGTTTTTCTTGTTTTATTTTTCTATTTTGAGTCTGTTTTCCTCTTGTTACCTATTTCCAGCACCTGTTTCATGAAATTATTTCACTGCGCAAAACTTTAACATTTTTGTAATTGGGATACAGAGTTTTCTAAACTCGTTCAAACAATTTTTGGACTTCGTTCGAATGATAAGCCAAGTCGTTTGAAGTCGTTTGAAGTTTGCTTCTCGCGACATGTTTTTCGAGGCGATAATTATGTCAGATATGGTCATTAGAGGGCCGTTCGTAGGGTCGTTAGATAGGTGCTTCAAACAAGACCTTACTGTTTCAGGTCGTTTCTAACCTCATTTAAACATCATACCAATGTCGTTCAAATGACATGGCTTAGTCATTCAAACGACATGCCTTGATTTTTGAGCCGTGTTTTGTTTTGTAAGTACATATTTTACATAGGCCGTTTTACATTTGAGTATGTCATATACCGTTACACCTGTCGAAGAAAGTTCAAGCTCAATCATGCATCAAGACGGATCCAAATACCAACGGTATTCATCAACAAGTCTCTGCGAGATTGATTTTGGTAAAGTTGATGTTTAAGTTCCTTAATGTTTCATTTAAAGTGTTGGGATATTTTTCTAAAATATTTTTATCAACCTGAGGCGTTTTATTGAGTCAATTTTTTTTTCTAAGATCCGTAGGCAAAGTTTTAATAAAATGGCTTTTTCGCTTTAGTCATTCAAATGACATTTAAATGTCGTTCAAACAACCAGAGTAAGTCGTTTAATCGACTAATTCAAACGATATTGCATGTTGCGCGAAGGGTCACTTGAAGCATTTCATCTAACGATTGCATGCTGTTTTGGAATTTTGAATGTCATTAGTAAGGTGTTCGAACGACATCAGATGTCATCCGAATGACCCCTCCGACTCAATTTTTTTTATAAATACATGTTTTATGAGTCCTTTTTTCTTTAAGATGTTTGCTGAATGAAAATTGCAGAATTGCAGGAATTCTGCCTTTACTTTTAGGGCTTAAAAACTTTATTTTCGATTCACAAATCATCCCAATCACTTTAGTGAATGGTTTTTGGAACCCAAGACACAATTTTGTTGAAGTTTCTCTTGTATAGATGAAATATCTAATGATGGATTGGTAGGTATTGAGGCAGTTGCTTGCTGACTATGACTAAGGTCATTGAGAAGACTCGGGGGCGTTCTTTGCTGAAGAAGGAGCTGGGGTTCTTGTGAGTTCTTGAGGGAAACCATTGTTGATTTGGGTTGCGATCTATGTGGATATAATGTGTGAGAGTCATTAAAGATTTCATTGTGTATATATAAGTTGCGATTTAACATTCATAGTGAAATAAAGGTTTTACCCGAAATGTTTTTTTTCTTGAATCTCTTGATTTGTATTTATTGGATTTTCATGATTTATTTTATCCACCTAAATGCATGTTTAGGGTCTAATTATTTTGGATTAAATATTGACTCTAATGAAATAAGTTTTAAATTGGAAATTTGCGAACCCATATTTAATCGATTTCACACAATATTCTCAAATTGGTATCAAAGCGGGTTTCCATATAATTATCATGAGATCCTTTTTCCGCAAAATTTTAGGGATATGGAAAAAAATCTGATTTTGAAAAATTTTCGTAATTTTTTCGATGGATAACTTGTATAATTGGTTGCCAATTTTTGACGGGACTAATTACGCCTATTGGAAAGATCGCATGAAATATTTCTTAAAAGCAATAGATGAACGTGTTTTGGTTGCTTGTGAAAGAGGGTGAACTTCTCTCACTATCACTGTTAATAATGTGAAATTTTTTCAACCCGTGTCTGACTGGACTGAGGATGAATTTAAATGGTGCACATATAATTCTTGTGGGTTAAGTGAAATTTCTGGAGCCGTCACACCTGACGAGTTTCGACGCATCATGATATGTACCATTTTAAAAGAAGCACGGGATGTTCTTCAACTTACCATTGAAGGCACTAATGTGATTAAAGAATTTAAATTGCAAAATTTAACTACTCAATTTGAAATAATTACCTTGCTTGAATCTGAGTGTTTTGATGAGTTTTATGCACGTTTTTCTGATATTGTCAATACTAGTTGTAATCTCGGTGAACATATTCCTAATGCACGAGTGGTTAAAAAGATTTTGAGATTGTTGCCTAAACGTTTTATCCCGAAAGTCACCGTGTTGAATTCATTAGAAAATTTGAGCAATCTTAAGTTAGAAGAACCGATTAGAGACCTCTAGACATATGAAATTGACACTGTCAAGCCTAAGGATAGAGGGATAGCACTTAAAGCCAAGTCTAAAAAAAGTGAGGAATTGTTCAAGAGAGAGGAAAAAAAATGTGAAATGGCCATGCTTGCCAAAAATTTTAAGAAGTTTCTCAAAATTTCCAAAGGAAAATCTTCCAATAAAAAGATTACTGAGAAAAATAAAAAGAAAGAAGAGGCCAAAGAGAGTGGTGAGAAAGAGAAAGAGGAAGATGAGAGATATTTTGAGTGCTAGGGAAAAGGGCACAAAGCATTTGAGTGTCCAACTATTCTCAAGAGAAAGGGAAAAAAATTTTCCATGCCATCCACTCTGAGCGATAGTGAGGAAAAATTATAGATTATGGGGATGAGCCATAACATGGTATGTGTGTCACCTTTATGGAAAGTCATGTGAGCACACGTTTAAAAAAAGTGAGGAATTTTCCAAGAGATAGAAGAAAAATAAAGTGAAAGTTTGTGAGTCCGAGTCTAAGGGCGAGTTCGATGCTGATGATGTGGCCATGCTTGCTAAATTTTTTAAAAAGTTTCTCAAATTTTCCAAAGAAAATTCTTCCAATAAAAAGAATAAAAAGAAAGAATAGGCCAAAGAGAGTAGTGAGAAAGATAAAAAGGAAGAGGAGAGATGTTTTGAGTGCGAGGGAAAAGGGCATAAAGCATTTGAGTGTCCAACTATGCTTAAGATAAATGGTAAGAAAATTTCCATGCCAGCCACTCTTAATGATTGTTGATACAAAAATTAGTCAGTTGAAGTGGAACAATTATATGAAGACACATGTCGTCCAATATAGCACAAGATCAATTACCGAGCTACTCAATGTATTGAGCTACCTAGCGTACCGAGCAACTTATTGGGAAGACCAGTCGACCAAGAAAGATTCAATGTTTATTGCATTATAATCATTCCTTACCATGTACAGATGTATACGCTTATTCGATAAAGGCCTATTATCTATTCACACTGATATCCCAAGGGCTATAAATGCATTGTAATACCTTCATGGCAGGGTAAGTAATCATAACCAAACATAATCGAGATCAAGGCAAGACGCCTAGTAATACAATATAGTGGACGTAGGCCATTTCATTAAGGCGGAACCACTTTAAAAATATCTTGTCTTATTTCTTTACTCATATTTATTTGTGATTAATTAATTAGATCAAATATAATTTTTTACATCAACAGATTGGCGCCGTCTGTGGGAAACGACTATACATAGAGTTTTCCACGAAAAACTCACCATAAATTGCTGATATCCTAGAATCTAGAAATAGGAATAATGAAGGAAATCTTCCTAACCCTCCCGTCCCTCCAAATGAAAATAATATCACTAGAATTTTGGCAAGTTTAGCCAAGGGAGAAACGGCTATACAGAAAACTATACGACAGTTTATTCAGACTGTTCAAAATGGAGCATCTGCCCAGTCAGGCTAGCGAAGCATTCAAAGAAGTATGCATCCACCATCTTCACGACAACCACGATCTATGTCACAATCCAGACATACTGAAGTCAATTATTCCAGAAACTCAAGTGATTCATCTTATCGTCCTGGTGAAACTTCTCCTATAAGAATTTTGAATTCACAAGAAAACATCACTCTAATGCCAGAAAGACCAAGTGATCTGGAAAGGTTGAGCAGAGCCTTACCCTTCGACCGTTTGGGTCCCAGGAGGAATAAAAATCCTCCTCGATCTGTGTCGAGAAATTCTCAATGACTAAATGACTTAAGGGAAGGCTCAACCCAATCACATCCATACCCAAGACTTGTAGCTCGAAGAGAAAGATCTCAAGAGGGAAATTCTGCGCGATCTGAGATACAAATAAATTAGGGGCTGAAAATGATGCACGGAAAGGATCTATTCAAAAGTTAGATGATAGGTTAGGAGAAATGACCAAGGCCAAGAATCCTCTCCAAAGAACCTTTATTAAGGGATCTCCATTTGTACGAGCGATTGTGGATTTTCCCACACCATCCAAATTCAAGGCTCATGTGGTCACACCAAAGTACGATGGAAAAATTGATCCTGTTCTTGATATAAAGTAGTACTAAGCCGCAACAAATATTTATGCAGTCCCAGATGAAATGAGATGCAGGGCAGGAACCATTATCGAATTTACTCAGATATGGTATAATACCCTTCCTCGAGGGAAGATTGCGACCTTTCATCAACTGGCAGAGCTTTTTATTAGAAATTTCTATTTTGGTGCAAATCCAGTTAAAAGGGTAGAAATTTGTTGAGTGTTCGGCAGAAAATAAGTGAAAGTACTAGGGATTACATTACTCATTTTAACAATGAAAAACTGGAGGGAATAGACTATGAGGAGAAGACAACCATTACAGCTCTCATGAGTGGTCTTTTTTCAGACAAGGTGTACTACACCTTGGCCAAGGATCCCCCAAATTCATGGCTGAATTGATGGCAAAGGCAATCAAAATTGTGAATGCCAAGGAAGCTATGGTTGCAAAGAAAAATGATGAGGCAAAGGTGGAAGCTAAGGCTAAAGACAAGTCAGAGGAAAAAGATCACAAGAATAATGGTGGGAGCAAGCAGTCGAAAGGCAAAGAAACATTGGATCACTTATGGAAGTATACAAATTATACTCCCTTAAAAGTTGATATAAACCACGTTCTGGAGGAAATAAAAAATAGGGAGGAACTGAATTGGCCAGGAAATCTAAGGACAACCCCCGAAAGGAGGGATAATTCTAAGTATTGCGAGTTACATAAAGATAATGGTCATACGACCAAGCAGTGTGTAGCTCTCCAAAATGAAATAGAATCACTCATTAGACGAGGAAAGTTGAACAAGTTTGTTGATCGTTAGAACGGTGGAAGGACCAATAATAGAGATCAGAAGAGGTCTAAGTCTCCTTGCTGACCAAGAGAAGATAAGAAAAGAGATAATGAAGACTATCCTGAAGAGGATACTGATCTCCCAAAAAGGCCGAGACAACCTGAGCATGAGGTATTTTCAATTCGTTTTAGTTCATTTGATTGTAACATGATTACAAGTGGAGACACAGGAGGGGGTGATCATATCGCTGAAAGGAAAGCTTAGCTCAATTAGAATCAAGCTTGTTCCTACAATAACGCATAAATCTGGTAGAAGAAGATCATCCGAGGAAGTTCAACAAAGATAAGCTGGTCATTAGTTTTTCTAAAAATGATCTTGAAGGCATTTTGTATCCTCATGATGATCCTTTGGTGATCAAAATGAGAATGAAGGATGTAATCATTTCGAGAGTACTGGTGGATAATGGTATCTCGGCAGACATAATGTTTTACCCCTGTTTCAATAGTTTGAACTTAAAACTTGGTCAGTTGGACCCGTATCACAAAACTCTTATTGGGTTTTCTAGAGAATTTTTTTTTCACTTGGCATGATCAAGTTGGACATAATGATTTTCACCTGGCCAGCTAGTAGAACAGAGAAAGTGCACTTCTTCGTGATGGATAAGAATGTCCAGTCAGCCTATAATATAATCATAGTAAGAGTAGGCCTCAAAAAGTTTGAAGCATTTCCATCTACTCTACACCAGTGTTTAAAGTTCCCGACCAAATTTAGGGTTGGAAATGTTAAGGGATATTAAAAGGTAGCTCAGGAGTGCTACTACTCATCTGCCGAACAAAAGGAATTGGAAGATGCTAGGAAGAAAATAACCACTCATCAAGTGGATGAATCTGATGAGTCTGAGATTGAAACCTTAGATCCAAGAGATGAAACGAAACTCGTTAAAGGCCAAATATTGGAGACAACATAAAGTATTATTCTGGATGATGAGCAAACAGAAAGAACAACTCAGATTGGTGCTTAACTTGATCCAGTATTGAAGCAAGAGATGGTGGCATTTTTGAAGCACATAAAATAGGTATTTGCGTGGAGTCATGAGGATATACCGGGGATAGACCCAGCTTTCTTATGTTATGAGTTTATTGTCAATAAGGAGATCAAACTAGTGAAGCAAAGGAGAAGAATCTTTAGTCTAGAGAAGAACGAGGCTATTCAAGAAGAAGTGGAAAAACTACAAAAAGCTTATTTTATCGAAGGCGTGAAATATCCAGATTGGCTGGATAATGTTGTGATGGTTGAAAAGAAGAATAATAAATGGAGAATATGCGTAGATTTCATAGATACGAATAAGAGCTGCCCAAAGGATCACTTTCCTCTATCCAGAATATATTAGCTAGTGGATGCAACCTCTGGGCATGGCTGCTAAGCTTCATGGATGCCTACTCGGGATATAATCAAATTAAAATAAAACCAGAAGATAGGGAAAGTAACTCTTTAATTACCCCCGAGGAACATATTGTTACAATGTTATGCCTTTTGGTCTTAAAAATACAGGTGTTACATATCAACGGCTGATGAACAAAGTGTTTGTGAAACAGATTGGCAAAATTATAGAGGTATATGTCGACGACATGTTGACTAAAAGTAAAAAAGATTCTGACCATGTAGTTGATTTGAGGCAAACATTTGATCAATTGGAGAAGTACCAGATGAATCTGAACCTAACCAAGTGTGTTTTTGGCGTACAGGAAGGCATGTTCCTTGGATACATTGTGAATCAAAGAGGTATTGAAGCGAATCCTGATAAGATAAAAGCATTGCTAGAGTTACAATATCCAACCACCAAGAAGGAAGTGCAGAGCCTTACGAGGCGTGTTGCAGCTCTCAATAGATTCGTTTCCCAAGCAACTGATAGATGTATTCCATTCTTCAAGGTTCTCAGAAAGACCTTTGAATGGAACGATGAATGTGAGAAGGCATTGTTAGAGCTGAAGAGATATTTGGGGACACCTCCTTTATTGTCCAGGCCAATAACGGGAGAAAAACTATACTTATACTTAGCCATTTCAGAAAGTGTAATCAGTTCAGCCTTGATAAGAATAGAAGACGGAGTGCAAAAACCAGTTTATTATACTAGAAAGGCATTCAGAGGAGCAAAAATCAGGTACCCTAAAGTAGAGAAGTTGACATTGGCATTAATCGAAGCGATCAGGAGAATGAAACCATATTTTCAAGCCCATACAATAGTGGCATACACTGATAAGTCACTCAGACAGACTTTACATAAGCCAGAAAAGTCTGGAAGATTGATGTATTGGGCAGTGGATTTAGGGGAATATGACATTATCTATGAGCCAAAATAATATTTCAAAGGATAGGCAGTTGCGAATTTCATTGCTGAATTTACCTACCCAGATGTCTTCGATCAATAGGGGGCTAATGCAGAGCAACTCAAGGATGCTAGAGGATCAACATAAAATATTCCTGATCAACTCCCAATGGTAGAATTACCAGGAGGGATGACCACTGATCAACCAGAATCCTCTGGCAAGGTACAAGAGTTGAAGAAGAAGTATGAAGAAAGGAAGGACAAGATATTACATCAAAGGGATTTTGCCAGACCAAGGGTTGACGATAATATCCCTATATGGAATTTATATGTCAATGGTTCTTCGTGTGCAACAGGTTGCGGAGCTGGAATTATTCTTAGCAGTCCAGATGGGATTAACATTGAATATGCTCTGCGTTTCCAATTTTAAGCTTCCAATAATAAAGCTGAGTATGACGTGATTGTGGCCCTCAACCTAGCTAAATTATTGAAAGCAGAACAAGTTATGGTGTTCAGTGATTCGCAATTAGTGGTGAATCAGATGTTAGGTCTTTATGCAGCAAAATGGGAGTTCATATCAAGATACTTAACAAAAGCTCTGGAGATTATAGCCAATTTGGCATCTGTTTACGTGGTTAGAATACCTAGACTGGAGAATGTAAGGGCAGATGCACTTGCCCAGTTAGTCTCAGCTACTCGAACCGAGATACGAAGAACAATCCCCATTGAAGTACTTGCAAGCAGAAGTATTGATAAAGACTTGATGGTGAATTTTATCACCTTGGATATGGGACCATCCTCGATGGATCCCTTCAAGGCTTATATTGAAGAAAGTACTTTACCAACCGACCTACTTACAGTTAAGAGGTTAAAGTATAGTGCTGCCAGATATGTTTTAAATAATGGATTTCTGTACAGGATATGTGTGATAGCTGGTTTGCAAAGGCCTGTTCACCCAGCAGAAGTTAAAAACCTGATAAAAGAAATTCATGAACGATCTTGTGGAGCTAATGTAGCAGGTAGAACTCTTTTATAGAGAATAAATATGCAGGGGTAACTAGTGGCTAACTATGCGCACTGATTGTACAACTTATGCTAAAAAATGTGACAAGTGTCAGTGATTTTTTACTATACGGAGAACCCCTCAGGCGCTGCTAACACCAATCACTTCACCTTGGTGATTTTCTATGTGGGGAATAGATTTAGTCGGGCCCCTCCCAACTACAAGAGGATGATTCAAATATTTGGTAGTAGCTGTTGATTACTTCACAAAATGGGTGAAAACTGAACCTCTCATCGATATGGCCTATGAAAGGGTCTAACAATTCATTTGGAAGAATATAATTTGCAGATATGGTATTCCCCATGATTTTATCACCAATCACGGTACCTAATTTGATAATGACGATTTTGTAGCGTACTATCTACAATTCAATATTCAAAAAGTACATTATGCTCCAGGTCATCCCCAAAGTAATGGTCAAATAGAGGTGACGAACATAAATATATTGAATGGGTTGAAGAAGAGATTAGGTGATGCTAAATGGAATTGGATAAACGAGTTACATTCAGTGTTATGGGCTTACCTAATAACTCCCCGAACAATAACTGGGTAATCCCCTTACATGTTGGCTTTTGGGAGTGAAGTAGTGATACCTGCTGAGCTAGGATTACCTACTCATAGGGTGCTCCACTTCAATTCCCCAGTAAGTGATTTGATGCAATGCTTAGATTTGGACATGCTCGAAGAAGTGAGAGATGATGCAGCGATCCATAATGTTGCATATCAGTAACAAACTGCCACGTTCTATAATAAAAGGGTCAAGAAATGTGATTTAAATGAATGTGATTACGTGCTCAAGAAGGTAATTCAAAAGCACAATAAGTTGGAGGCTAATTGGTATAGGCCATATCGTATCACAATAGTTATTCGATCTGGCACTTATATAATAGAAACTCTTGAAGGGGAGGAATTAAAAAATGCCTGGAATGCAGAGCACCTACGAAAATACTACCAATAATGTAAAAGCCCATGTACTCAATTGTTTCAATATGAATAAAAACAATGATTTCCCATTCCAATTTTTTGGAGTACTAGTGCTACACACTACACTCCACAAACTCCAACTAAAAAATGGTCGGCATCAACAACCACCAACTAAAGGTTGGTTGGAATCAACATAAACACCAACAATATTGGTAAAGCAATCGAGTAAGGCAAGTCCTTCTTGATTATGGGTGACCCAAGAAGGCATCTGAACTGGGCAAGAAGCTGGGTAAAATATCCACTGCCTGGGAACGAAGGCAATCTAGATAAAATTATTATAACTAAGCAGAAATATGGGATAAAAATAATTCCATTGCTTAGGCACTTATAGGTGATAAGTCACTACAACTAGACAAACACATGGGGCAAAAGTTCCATTGTCTAGGCAAACAAATCAAAAAGGGCAAAATGCCTAGTTAAATATATATACTCAATGGATGAAAAGTAACCCATTTATAGCAATACTATAGTTGATCTCATGTTATGAACAAAGATTAACAGAATAAATATCATGCAATCATTTTATTTCCAAGGAAATAAAATTACAAAAAGATGATTTTTCTTCATTTCCACTAACAATTACTAACGAAATACAAACAACCTATTCTATTGGTTTCTTTCCTTTAGATTTAGATAAAGGATCCATTCCAGCTGGAGGGTCATCTAAGGCAAAAGAAGAATTGATAAAGTTCAAGTCCTGAAGCATTCTATTATTGCACGAACTTGGTCTATCTAACAAATGAGGTAGGGATATCTCAAATTCTTCATGAAGACTGTAATCACCAAGGAATTTAGAAATCAAACACTGAGGAACAAAGCTAACTGGAATCCATCTAACATCGAGCTGGAAAGGGGGTACTGGAAGATCAAGTAACCCAGGCTCATACCAATCCCACAGTTCCGTTCCTTGCTCAACTTTTATTATAGTCAAAGCATTCAACCATCCTTATTTGTAGCCTTCATTGTTTGGTTGTTTCAATCTGGCATCAAGATGATATAAATCTTCATTTTATCCCTCCATCCATAACTCTTTGGGTTATTTGTTAAATTGATAAGTTAATCGCTCAACATGTTGATGAAGTCTTTTCAGCACACTTTCTTTATTTTGCAATGCAAAATTCTGATTGGATAATTTCTCTGTAAGAGGTTGAACCTTCAGGGGCATGTCTGCCAGAGCTTGAGTTTTTGCCTTCAGTTGAGCAGCCTGATTTTTCAAGGCTTGCTGAGTTCTAGTCTCTTCAATGCTGCTCCGAACAGTTCTTGTTCTACCCCGAGAAGTGGATGCAGGTCTGACTCTTTTCAAAGTTTCCGTTTCTTATCTTAATGAAGCATTTTCAGTCTCCAAAAAAGAGAATATTTCATCATTAACCGGGACTAGAGCTCTAGAGGAAGAAGAAAATTTTAATTGTCTCAATTCTTCTCCCAAAGCAATATTTTCTTCCTCCAGCAATTTGGCAATGTTTCTGTGCTCTTCAATTTCAAGTTTCAGTACACTCTCTCTTTTATTATGGGTAGAGATAAATTTGTCATAACTCCGATCAACACTTAATTGTTGATACTTATTCTCACGACCTTCATGAAAAAGCGTAGTGTCTTCCTTGTGTTGAAGTTAAAGTTCTTCAATCATTCCTTGAAGATCTTCAATCATTTCGTAGTAAGCTATGTTATTCACTATTGTGCGATCAAGTAAGCATTTCAAGTATTGGTAAGCCTCAATTGCTCAATCAGAAGCATCAAGACCAAGAATGTCAATTATTTGTGCGTCAGTAAAATCTGCACGACCCGCTTTGAAGTAATCTGTACATTTCTTCATCAACTATATATCATGAGCTGATAATAGTTCTATCCTAGCAATGAACTAGCAAGGAAAAGTAAAGACAGATCAACAACGGCACAACTATATTGAACAAGTAAAGGAGAAATTTAGATAAGTAGCAAGTCAATTTTATTGATCATAATAGATGAAGGTACAACCAAAGTACAAACAAAGGGAAAACAGAGTAAAATAAAAAATTACCGAACAACATTTACACCTTCTCCTTATTCCCCACTACATCTTCGACTAATTTTGAAGAGGGAATTGGTTCCTGAAGTTTCTTGGAGGGCAGCTGACGTTGTTTGAAAGATGTTGTTGTCTGCTAGACTTGCTCAAAAGATCGGGGGATAATGACAGCAGGTGTTTGTTCTACCATCATAAAAGAAGACTCATCAGATCCATATTCATCTTGTTCTTCTTCTTCTTCGATGGCAGGAGGAGGGTCGTGGACGTGTTTTTGAAATAATTCAGAGTCTTCAGCAACGTTCAACTCTTTCAATGTTGCAACCCATCCATTTGTGAAGAATTTTAAACTTGCATACTCCATCTGAGTAGAGGCAGCAGTTACAGCTTTGTTCCACCCTTTATCCCAGCCAAAGCTAAAGGACTTCTTCACATCAGACCTCATATTCATCCTTTTTGAGGAAGCATTCTCTCTAAGTTGATCTTCAATAGATTTTACTTTCTATTTAAGATCTTTCTTACGCCGTTCAGCCTCTTTTAGCTTGCCCTCAACTTCCTCCTTACTAGTAATGGAAACCTTCAATTTATCCTCTTTTCTTTGGAAGTACCCATAACTTTTTATCGAGCTAGATCAACCTCCTTTGCAGCATCCAAAACTTTTTGTTGAGCTGTCTTAGTAGCCTTGAATTTATTCTCCCAGGAGACTTTATCATCCTCGTATTTCTGGCGAGACTCTTCTAAATATTTTGATAACCCAGTAAGAGCTTCTTTTACTTCATTGAAAGAGGAAGCAACTTTCATAGCTTCATCCTTATCTAAAATATTATTGAAATACCCCAAAAATTGCAAGACGAAGAGAAACTCAAGTTAGAATATGAAATTCGAAAGCAATTGAAATGACAAGGTATAATGACACTTAATGATGCAAGGTGTTGGGATGACAAATCAGAGACTTCCCCCGAGGAGTAGAGGTCTTAGCAGCTATGTGATCAGGAAGAGTTCCAGACCAAATTAATTTCCTGGCCAAACCAGGAGTAATGAATGTTGGAGGACCAGCCTTTAAAAAAGGTATTTCAACCCCAACAGGTTGAGCAGTAACATTAATGATCTTCTTATCGAGACCCCTTGTCAATCTTTTCAAAGGTGAAGCTTCTTCAATCAAAGGTGCTGCCTCTTTTCGAACTACAACAGCCTCTTCAGTCAAAGGTGATGCCTCTTTTGAAACAACCGGGGGTTTCTTGATGACCTCCTTAACAGGCGTGATTGTTCCCCCCAGAGGGAGTAGCATCATTTTTCTTAGTCCCTTCAGCTAGGACATCCTCTTTGCTCTTTTTTGCCCCATCAGCACCAGAGATAATTTTGGCAAAGATATCAGGCATTCTCCTCTTATTCGTCATCAAATCAGCAATGGAGGTAGACAAATAAGAATAAGGTTATTTAACATGTAAAGAAGATACTGGAGCCTGCTCAAGGTCAATCACCAAAGGAGGAGCAGTAGGACGAGCAATAAAAGAGGAAGTGGTGTTCCTATATTTC
>OX422212.1:227775284-228062784 GCA_949130495.1 Sambucus nigra
GGTTGATGAGAGTGAACTTCAAAATGCTTTTCATGAATTATATAAAGAATCTATCAAATTGAAAAAGGCTAATTTGAAGTTAGAAGCGAATTTAAGAGAGAGTGTCAAGGTCGTTAATGAAAGTGCCTTAATAGAAGACCTTAGGACACGTGAGAGGACTCTTCAAGAGAAGCTTAACTATGTAGAAGGCGAGAGAGATAGCCTTAGGGGTTTAATGGAATCCTTGAAAAAGGAGCTTCTTGCTTTTGAAGAGCGAAATTTTTTACTAGAATCTAACATTTTAGAATTGGAAAATAAATTAAAAGATTCTAGTAATGTCAAATTTGATTTGGAATGTCGTTCGGAAAAACTTGATAAAATGTTAGGAACGGTCCAAGTTAAAAATGACACTTTTGGTTTAGGCTTCAATACTTGTAATGAATTTAACCCTAAAGTCAAAACCAACATTTTAGGAGAATCTACTAGGAATGCATTTCAAGATCACTCCTTAGGTAAATCTTTTCGACATGTTTTCACTTGTTCCCATTGTGGTCGAAAAGGTCATCATAAGAAATTTTGTTTTGATCTTAAACGAATTCCTAGAAAATCCCATAGTAAAGCAACCACGATAGCTAACGTTTCTACACCCCAAGATAGTAATTCTTCATTAATTTGGGTTAGGAAATCCGACTTGGTTGCCTTACAAAATAGGAATTTTGATTCTCATTTACTTTCACATCCTTCCTCCCTTGCTAAATCTAAAGGATGAATGTGTTAGTGTTTGCATACTTTAGCATTTGTACTTCATGCTATATTCATATGCTAATTGTATGCTTGTTTAGTCATTTTCTAGTCATTGCCTTATTTCATATCACATGCTAGAAATTATGACTTGTTTATCTTTTTGTATTATATTTTGTGTTTGAATCGACTGCATAATATAAAAAGATTTTTGTTTATCATTTGTGTTTTATTTATTTCATTTAAGCTTCATGAAAAATACAAATGATTTTTGTTTGTCCTTTTGAGTAAATATTTATTTTTGATTAAAAATGTTAAAAACTCAAAAAGATTTTGTTTTGTGTGTATTTTTGTTTGACACACTTTATGTGGCATATATTTGTGTTTGAATCCTATCGTTTACGCTTCCATGTGGCTAGAACTTTTGGTTTAGATTTTCAATCCTTAAAATGTTCTTTACCATGTTTTATATGGAGTAGTTGGATTTTGTATTGTTTAAATGGATTCTATTTCTATATGCCTCTTTTCACACATGCACGAGCTCTTTTGAAATCTTAATGTCACATGTTATATTTGAGCTTTTTGAGGTGTTCTCCTATCAATCTAGTCATCTACATATCTATGACCTAGGAGGACTAGTGCATGTCAAAATCCGTTGCATGTGAGATTTGTGAGAAAAATGAAAACATGATAAATCAATATATGCACGGGGAAGGGCTCCGAAAGGATGAATTAAATCCTTTGCGATAGTAAGCCACCGTTGATTGGATCTAAAAGAAATACGTGATCCAAAGGCCTAAAAACAGAATATTTGGCATTAAAAGAAAGCAATTGCCAAGGCCTATGTTTGTTTGATATATTCATTCAAAAAAAAAAAAACAAAAGAATATATATGCTTATTGAGGGAGAATTGGATGGTATATCAACGGTTTGCACAATGTCCGTTTATCCTAGTTGTCTTTAATGTCATGACTCTATTTGGTTTGTAGAATCATCATCATGCTAGGCTTGTATGCATTGTGTATGTTTGTTCATTGAGTTCAATCTTTATATTGTCACATGAGGTTATATTTAACTGTGATGAAGTTTGCAATCAAATGAGAACTCCGTGAACGTTTCTTAAGTGTTTGGGTCTAAATTTAATTGTTGCTAGTTCACACCCCTACACTTCCGTTTCCATATGACACATTTTTGCCATACGAGTGTGCAAACTTATTGTATTTTGTGTCATGTGTGTGTTTATATCTATCTATATATACACGTACTTATTGGTATATTTATAGTATATATATATATATATGATATTTGTTTGACTTTGCCTTGCTTTAATTGTCCATATGCTCTCATGTTTTAACACTTTAAGCTTCAACATGCTGTTTATTAGTTCTTAATCCTTTGCCTATTCCTGAACAAAAAGGGGGAGAATGATGATAGGGGGAGAAATGGTATCTAATCCTATTATTATAGAGAAATGGTATCTAATCCTATTATTATAGTATCTTCGTTTGGGGGAGATTTATCTTAGGGGGAGACGTCTTTCTAAGTAGGTCATATGTTTAAAAGGGAGAATTAATTTAGGGGGAGTAATTAATTAATTGCATTTAATATTTTGATATTCCCTATGCGTTTGATGAGTTTGCTTAAGTGTGCAGGAATTATTCTAAAGCGGCATCTTTCTATGGCAAAGAGTTTAATCCTTGGGTTGAGTCAAGATTGGGCGGGTTATGTTTTGAGTCTAGTAGAGCTTGACGGCCCTTTAGGATTTTTGTTTGGTTTTTGTCCCGGAATAGCCAAAGGGGGAGATTTGTAAGGACACAAATTTCCAATTGAGTCCTCTTATAGTTTTGGCTCAATTCCGGACAAAAACATTTATTCATAGGATTTTATTTAATTGTAATATTCAAGACTTATGAAGTGTTTGTTGAAGACATAGCGGCAAAAGAGTATAAAGCATCATCAACATGCCGTAGTTTATGTGCCTCGTTTGTATGTCATCAACTTAGGTTCCATGCTCCCAAGGTATGAATATATTTATATGTATATAGGAGCTTGGAACAATATGTATTGGGTGTTAGGTTAATAAAAGCTGCATTTTATTTTTCAGAAAGAATCAATTAGAAACTTAAAAATTAAGTATATAAAAGTTTATAAAAGTTTCTGGGCCAAAATCAAATTTTTTAAACTTTCTGGACGTTCGTTAGAAATGTCGTTCGAACGAGTTTTTTCGTTCGAACCAGATTTCGTTCGAACGAGTTTTGTCGTTCGAACCAGGTTCGTTCGAACGAGTTTGCCAACGACCCTAAGCTGGACAGTCGTTCGATATGTCGTTCGAACGAGTTTTAATTCTAACGAGATTCTAACGAGCCCAGGCTGGTCGCTCGTTAGAAGTCTCGTTCGAACGAGAGTCAAGTTCGTTCGAACGAGACGTCAGGCGGGAACGGTTTTGAGCAGTTTTGACAGTTTTTTCCTCACTTCTCCACTTGGTTTTCAACCAACTTTTTCATACTTTATTATGTGCGGGAAACACATTTTCCAAGATAACTTTTCCATTCTAATACATCTCTTAGAGAGAGTTTGAGAGATCATTCCAAAAAGGAAAATGTTCATGTTTTAAGTGTTCTTCATCCTAAAGAAAAAATATTTAAACACTTAGTTTACACCCATTGTCGTTTATTCCAAGTTCCATATATTATCAATTGCTTGGAGATTGTCTTGGCACCGGTTTTTCTCTACACCGAATTGAAGAGAAGTTCGTTTCATTTCTACCCATTTGGAGAAAGGCTCCATGTTGGGGTGACGGTGTGCCTAATTGCCGGATCGGTGAAGTCCGAGACCACGGTGGAGCTCCGTTGGTTATCTGCTAATTGGAGGTTGATACAAGAAGAAGCATCACGGCTTGAGAGGGTTCGAGTTTAGGAAGTAAGTCTTTTGTCTTGTATTTTGTAATACCGTTTTTAGTGGATTTGAGGCTAGGGCCGTCCCGAGGTTTTTTCCCGTTAGTGGGTTTTCCTCGTACATCGTGGTGTTGTGTGACTGTTAATTTAATCTTGCACAATATTTAGAACGCATGCTTAGGATAATTTCAAGATAAAATTTGGTTTTATATTCACACTAATTTAAATTGGGACTTTAATTTAATATTGGATTAAAATTGGTTTATTCAAGTCATTTGCATTAATATGGTTTCGCCTAACTTTGAATAATTGTTAATGATGATTTAGGCAAATTTCTAGGACTTGAATTATGTTGTTTTAATTTGTTTCTTAAGATATTAAAACCCGGCCTTGTTGTTTTGTGGAACCATCACTTGTATTTAAACGCTTCCGCATTTGTTTAAAAAGGAAATTAAATATTTTATAATTTGAGATTATTATTTCAAACCGGGGATCCAACCGCTCGTTTACAAATTGAAACTCCCATCCAAAACCTACCAAATACAAACAACCCAAAAAAGAAAATAAAGCCTTTTTTTTTTTATCAAATATCCTAATATCAACACAAACCCAAAAAAGAAAGCAGAACAATAAGTAAACTACAACTGTCAACAAATAGTACCAAAGACCAATACCACTTTTTGCATAATTTTATTATGGCTACGAAAAATTTTGTGTTGGTCACAACCATTACCAATGCTTCACGTAAAGCCCGTATTTACCATCAGAAGCTTGGGATTATTTAGAATTATTCATAGGTTGAATACGATAAACTGCACAAAAGGACATAACTCCCCTCCCATCTTTCCATGTTTATCTGCAAAAAAACTCATACATGCAACATTTACTATCAAGTTGTGTAGAGTGAAAGAAAAAAAAACTCAAAGCGGGAAATAAAATAGAGTATACTAAAACAGAGATTATAAAAGAACCACATTCCAGTTAACAATTCAATAACTAAAAGTCTAAGAAGAAGAGAGGAAAATTGAAAGGCTCGAACTATATAACAGGCATGAATAAAATGTCAGACACACACACGCACACTTATGGTCTATACTGAAAAAATAACCATCCATACAACAAAAATTGAAAAACTGACAAAAAATTTCAGAACAGTTATATTTTAAAATACTTACTCAAAACAGACAACAGCAAAACATTTTAAAATACTTATTCAAAACAAAGAATAGTAAAACCCTTCTTGATTAACCTAAATTGAAGAACATAAAACCAGTCTTGACTGAACACATAAAAACACATAAATAAATTGAGTGCAAAAACATAAGGGAAAAGTGATATATACCCTGTGATGGTGGTTTAGGGGTTGTCCAAGGTGGTTCAGTCAGGATGTCTTCAATAGATTTGGCCTGCATCTGTGCTGAAATCAAGACCCAAATGGGAAATCAAAAACCACCAATGTGAAACGAAAAATCGTATGAAATGAAAACCGCCCAATGTGACATTAAAGTGTTAAAAATGCATGCAAATATGAGAGAAATAGAGGAGGAGTACCTAATCCTTGTTTTAGAAAATAATGAGTGTGAAGACTATTTTAAACAATTTTTTTAACACATGTGAAACCCATAATATGTGAAAACTCATGTGAAACTACATCGAAATGTATTTAACATACATTTAGCCAATACACGAACTGGAAGATTTTATTATAATGTCAATAAATACACAACAATAATAATCAGGTCATTTTAACCAACAAAGTATATTAAGAACTCCAGTAGAGAAGGAAAAAACATGTGACATATCCTATTAAAGAGTGATACCAATAGCAATCACGAAAAAAACTTAGTAACAAATAGATTGTCATTGGGGCATTTAGACAAACATAGAGGAGGCCATTTTCTACAACACAAAATTCCAAAACAACCAAAAAAATTCAAGATCTGAAAAACCCTAAAAAATTCGAGATCTAAAAAATTCAAGATATGAAAATAAAACCTAGTTGAGAGTTGAAGATCTTGGTTCAATATGTATGAATCCGTTGTCAAATCATAAAAATCAAACAAAAAAAATCCTTATCTTAAAACTAATTCGAAGATATAGAACAAAAAATTGGTAGATCAGGGGGGTGTAATAGAGAGAGAGAGAGAGAGAGAGGGAGAGAGAGAGAGAGAGAGATTACCATTTATAACAAACTCTTACTAACATGGAATGCAGCGGGCGATGTTCACGAGGTTTCAAACTACTACAATTTACTCTGCCATCATCATACAACAAAAAGGGAGGGAGAGGGAGGACGATGAGCGTGAGAGGTTCAGTGTAGAGGTTGAGTAGGTATGGTGGTATGAGATTGAATGAGTATCGATCGTGAGGTGATTGAGGGGAGAGTATGGTTTTTTACAAAATTACCCATCAATTTGGAATAAAGTAAAGGTGAGAATGGGAAATCTTCATCATCTTAGTCCAACAAAATGTGAGCCATTGGATTTAATTTTTCCCCATTCAATTCTAGCCACTGATTAAGTTGTCAACTTATGAAATAGTAATCAAACTTCTATTCCTTATTATATAAATATATATATGTATATATATTTAGTGCCATTTCGTCGAAACCATTAATTGAACTGATTTTTTTCAGTTTTTTAAAATCTTATTAGAACTCGTGCTGCCTTGACATCTATCTTATTCTTTAGGCCATCTCCAATGGGACAATGGAAGACAATGTAAATTTAGACGATTTTGAGTACATTTTTTTGTTTGGATAGACAATGAGACAATGTAAAAATGAGCTGGATGGGATGGGGCCCACTCTGGGCGGATAAGTTTTACCCACCAAACAATATTATAAATTATCATTCCCCACTAATCGTACATTTTATGTTTTTTTTTTTATTTGAATGGGAGTTGGACGGAGAAATTTTGTCCGCCCACAGTCTGGGTGGCCAACAGTTACCCGCCCAGCGGTGGGACCCACCAGTTACACAATGTGTAGTGTCAATCTTGTTTTAAATTACCGATGAATTTTCTCTCTCTTGATTGTGCATTTTATTCTACCCATTGTAGAGAAGAAAAAATACAAATATGCACATTTGCACTAGGAGATGCCTTACCCATAAATGTTCAAGTTTATATAATATGTACGAACTCCCTTTTGTATATTTGATATTTATACGAAACTTTTACTCCATGCCTAGGAAAACTTTTTGACAGCCTTTGGATGTTTGGTTTTGTACGCACTAATATATTATATAATATTTTTTTTGTCAAGTAAATAGAAGCCTTTGTCCCATTAGGTAAAAACGGATTCATTCTCATTTAGGATCCGTTTGATTTAAAAGGGGTCAAAGTGGGGATGGCAAAATTTTCTATGGATAAAATTTGTCACGAAAAATTTTACCTAATTTTTTCGCACGAGGCTATCAAACAACAATTAAGCGAAATTAAAGTCAATAGTTTTAGAACAGTTTTTTAACAATTTTTAAAAAAATTTAAAAAACATTTTTTATAAAACATTTTTTTTTATTTATAACAGTTTATAAAACAGTTTTTTTAATAGTTTTTAAAACATTTCAAAAACTGTTTTTATAAAACATTATTAAAACATCTTTAAAAATAATTTCTAAAACAGTTTTTAAAACAATTTTTACAATATTCGAAACAGTTTTTTAATTATTCAAAACAGTTTTTAAACCTTTTAACAAAACATTTTATAAAACCGTAAAACAGGTTTTTAATAAAATAGTTTTATAAAACCTTTTTTTTAAACAGTTTTCAATTTTTTTAAAAACATTTTAAAACATTTTTACAACAGTTTTTAAAACAATTTAAAAACATTTTTTATAAAACAATTTTTTTATTTATAACAGTATATAAACAGATTTTTTAACAGTTTTTAAAACATTTCAAAAACAGTTTTTATAAAACATTATTAAAACAACTTTAAAAATAAGTTTAAAACATTTTTTTACAACATTTTTATAAAACAGTTTTTAAAACAATTTTTACAATATTCGAAACATTTTTTAATTATTCAAAACAGTTTTTAACAGTTTTAAAACAGGTTTTCGATAAAATATTTTTTTAAACAGTTTTTATAAAACATTTTTTTCACAGTTTTAAAACATTTTTTAAACAGTTTTAGAACATTTTTTTAAAACAATTTAAAAATATTTTTTATAAGACAGTTTTTTTTATTTAAAACAGTTTCATAAAATAATTTTTTTATTTAAAACAATTTTTTTAACAGTTTATAAAACAAATTTTAAAATATCTTAGCATAAAAAAATTAAAAAAGACACCTGTAAGAAGTGACAAATTTGTTTGCAAATATTTTTGACCCAAATAGCAAAACAAAATTTATCAACTTTTTATGCATTGGAGGTATTATACATGGGCAAATAGATTATAAAAAAACTTTGCTATCAAAGAGATAAAAAAGTGGACAAATATCATATTTACCTACTTATTTGTCATTTGTCATGACAAATTTTACTATCAAAGGGACCCTTACTTTTTTCCATAACCCAATGTTAACCCATATTTGCTTTGCATTTGGTCAGCTACTTATATTTATATACGAACATTGAGACCTATTTTTTTTTATTTTACACGCTATATATTTGTATATGCAAAGCACCTGTCTGTGATCTATCCCATCACCTATATAAATGATTTTATATTTTCTTAACCAATGATTCTTTAGTTGCTTTTAAAAGCTCCGGTCTACTTTAAAATGAGACTACGTCTTCTTTGAGCCACACGCAAATTTGTTTACTCTATACATATATTCTGCAGTACATGTTGTATACCTGCTCTGGTACGATATTTTTAAACAACTTTTTTTTACTGTTTATATATAAATCAATCTCTTCACCAACTTGCTTCGGTAGTGGTAAAAGATGTTCTCCAACAGTTGTGATATTTTTGTTTTGTTCGAGCACATCACTGTTTGTAAACTTTATAGTAGCTGAAGTTTTCTTTTTTAACTCATTACAACAACTAATACACCTTATCCATTATCTAGGATTTTAAAGCTGAACGAAAACTTTTATTGTCCCATCTTGCTGTAAGATTTTTTTCGATGACAATATGTCATTTGACTGGCAATAATTTTTTTATATTGAATTACTATATATCTTGAGAGATTATTTGATTTGTCTACAGTGTCTTTTCTTAAATCTTGGATATTTTCTTTTAAACATAAAAACGTCTAACACACTTCGTATCAGAGCATCTCCAATGCATATAGGCATGGGATCCTCCGTGGATTTGAATGTCAGTGAGCATGGTTCTTACATGGCCTTAAAAAAAAATTCAAGGGAAAGGCAATTTGGAAACCATCTCCAACGCATACCGTTTAAACAAAACGGTGGATCCTACCTGTCAAAAAAGTAAGGAATGAGGCACTGTAAAAGTGGAGGATTGCGGGAGGGATATGCTGTGTGGGCCGAGATTTCAGCAGTGGAACAGACCCTCTACATGTAGAGGGTGAACCTCACAGTGTGTATTTTGCACATGCCTTCTTCACTTCTGCTTTGGAGTGTGATATTTTACCCTAACTTCTGTGAATCCTACGTGTCACTTAAAATCCTCTTGTCAAAAGCTTGCATTGGAGATGCTCTCCGTTTGGTTCTCTCTCTCTCTCTCTCTCTCTCTCTCTCTATTGTTGGACTAAAATTTTTGCAAGAGTTCATTTTGAAATATCTAGAAAGTCTACTTTTAGACTTCATATTTTCAAGCTGCTATTTCCATACTTCAACAACTATATTTTATTGAGAAGACAAATTATTTTCATGACTATCTTCATCTCAAAAAATCAGGAGCATTTAATGCTCACAAGGGTTGTGTCTAACAGCTAGTTTTTAAAGACATACTCAAGCATTCAAGGAGATGCATTAAGGGCACAAGGATGAGACTATGAGCCAGAGACAAAGAACAAAAATAATTTATTAACAGCATTTAAATTTATTACTAAGTTACACATTCAAGAGAGCAATTAATTTTTCATTTTGATCTATCATTGAAGAAGAAGACTTGAGCCTACGTCAACATCATTTATTGAAGTCTCATCATTTATTTAAGTCTCATTGAAAAAGAAGAAACTCATATTATAAATTGTATTTTAAGAAGTTTCTTTATTGTACCTTATACTACAAAAATCAGATTTGTTTGAAGCTTTGTTAGAAGCTTGAGTTGTAATCAGTGACTCGATTTTAGCTACGGTGGTTGTAAAAACGGTGATTGGTTCCTACCTGCAAGTGAGCCACAGGATTTGACGCTTGGAGTTAGCTTGCAATTGTATGTATGTTGTGGTTTGATCCTATCCTTCAAGTGGTTCACGGTAGTGAAGCGCAAAGGAGTTGCGGGGGGAGGGGGGGGGGGGGGGGGGGCTCTAAGCGCGTGGATGTAGACGGGAATTTGATCGAACCACATTAAAATTACTGTCTCATTTAATTTTCGCACTTATATAATTTATTTGCTTGTGCTTGTTTGATATTATATTTTTAGCACTTATATTTGCAAATTGATTTAATCCGAAAATAATTAGTTTAGTATTAATTAATTAATTCAGCATATCGATTAATATTAAATAAAAAAATAATTTAATATTTATAGAGTGTTAAAATCTGCATTTTAAATTGTTTAAATTGATTGGTCGTATTTATTTGATATTCTTGATTTTAATCATTAAAGGTTTATTTATATGAAATTTGATTAAGTGTAATAAATTAAATATTTTTTAAAATTTTAATTTAATCGAATAAGTTTGCAAAATTCCAATTCACCCCCCTCCTGGGTATATTTCTGGGCAATAAGTTCATCATTAAGTGATTATTCCTCTTGCCCAATTTATTCACCAACATTAGCATTTATTGTTCTTCTGGTTAGTGCCTTACCGTTATTGTGTTAGAGTGCTTGTTCTTTCTCCCTCCAATCAAATTGATTGTGGGTTCCCTTCCATTTATTATATTCCAAGGGTATTTATGTTGTAAGAACTCCATTTAAAATGGACTTTTGATATTGAAGTCTATTTATTGCAGACTTGTAGCTATCTGTTATTTTTTTTGTTCTTGCTACACTAATCACCATCTTGACAAGGGGTTATGCCTCTTTAAATACTAATTGTACTTCAAGAACTATCCTCTTACAATATCCATCACTTTGTATGGAATTTATATTTGAAATTTTCAAATCACTTATAAATTTCCATTATTTTTAGTACTCTCCCTAAACATTTTAAATCAATAAATATTCCCGTCATTTCATAATCGTAACCCCAAACCTACATTACAACTCTCAAAAGTCTTATATGAACCTAAAGTGATTGTGATTAAAAAGTCTAAATAGTTGCGATAATTTGTTAAAGTGTGTTTCATCGTATTTGATGAATGATATCCTTTAATGATATTATATTTTTATTTTATATATAGCATTTTTAATTATTACATGTGTGCATCCTTGTTTCTTATTTCAATTAATCTTTACGTTCGCATGTCACATGTGAATTACGCCGTGTTCTTAGTTATTTCATTTGTTGATTTTAATATCCAAAAGGATTGAGCGAAACCATTATTTAGTTATTATCCGGGTTATAGAAGTTTTTTCCGAATCAAAACATTTACATGAACATGCACACCACACGCATTTAAGGTTGATAATTTCAGATTATTAGACAAAATTCTCATTTTCTTTGTTAATAGCTTGTTGGAAAGTTTATTGTTGCTGAGCTTGGCATATTGTCTATTTGGGCAAACATTTTGAGGAAACTTCATGTTTGTGTGTGTCATCTCCAAATCTTCACTAGACAAAACTCATCCTATAGGGCCACTTAGGAGTTTAATGGATTTTTGCATTTGCTAAATGAAACTGTGCACCTGTGAAAGTCGTATTTATCATTTGTAAATATTTCCCACCTTACGATATTGCTTGTGGATCTTGTTTCTTTTCTCTTCATTTCTAAGGACTAACAGTGTGTAAGTTAGGAGGTGTGCTTAGTAAAAAATATTGCATTTATGACGCATTGCAAGCTTCCCACATTCATTAATCCCTATATTTATGATCATTTATTAGATAACCTCTATTTTCATCGTATATATCATGTGCAAGGTTAATTTATGATTTTATAGTTGTTTACGATGCTAAACATGAAGTTTGGTTACATTTAGGTAAAGTTTTCGCGCATGATGAAACTTCAGGGGAATTTCCATATTTTCAAACATCATAATTTGGATATCTCGAATACCTAATTTTGTAGCCCGTTGAATTATCTTCACATGACCAATGATGGCGCCTCATTTCGAGTTCTAATGAAGAAAACATGTGAATTCCCGTCGGATGCCCCCATGAAAGAATTGAGATCCAAGAAAAAATCTTTACAGGCGGGAATCTATTCGCAAATTTTGTAATCAATTATAAATATTTTTGAAGATCCTGAATTATATTTTTTTTAAGGAAATCGATTCCCATGCGTGGAAAACCATTATGGTTACTATTCACTTTTGAAAAACTTTATTTTTGGGTTATTTTCACCAATTTTTTCTTTTTTTTAGTATAAACCGAAATTTAATGTTTGTTTTAGGGGATTTTATTCATCCTTAGATATTTTTTAGTCTCCCTCCTGGGACATATTCTCTCCTTGGTTTTATAATTATTCATTTGTACAATTCACCATTTTCTCTAATTCAAGATTTCATAATTTATTATAATGGTTTTTTTATTTTTATTTTTAAGAAAATAAGAATTTATTTGTTATTAGAGAAGAGCCCTCTCATGGTGGCGTGAACAGAATTTGAGCCCATTTTACATTAAAGGAATGAAAGATTCTCGCAGTGGATCCTTTTAAAGGCCTAATGAAAAAAGCCAAATAAATATCGTCTTTGAATCTTTTGACTGTTTGCTGCGCATTAACGGGAGTACCCTAAAAAACATTTGAGTTTCTTGCTTTCTAAATATGCCAACAAATGAGAGATGGAAGAACATTGCACAATAAGCTTTAGATTGAATTTCCTCTCGAATGGGCCCACTATAGATTTAAATTGCCATTTAGGGTCGTCGCTCGAAATGAAAGGCCCATCAAGGATTTAAAATGCACCCATATATTTTTAGCTAAGTCGCTAGTAAAAAAAAATGATCTCAAGTTTATTCTTTATGATTACAGCAGCATCTACACATTGAAGGTAAGCTAAAATGAATTTTTTTGAGATACTTATCAATAGGAATTCCTTGAAGAAGCAATTTCCACTTGAAAGTGGAAATTTTTTGTTGAATCGAGAGTTCCATGTACTAGAGAATGAAAGATGAGAACAAGAAGAATGCTGAATTATTTACACTTCATAGTTGTAGTTGATACCTAATCAAATTAGGTTGCTATTATTTAACTCAACACGTGGTATTTAATTACTTTGTTATGGTATGATGGTTTGGGCTAGTTTATATAGGTTACTTGTTCTTGTTTTTTCACATATGAAACTTAATGAAGTATATCATGTATTCACCATGTTTGTGACCATTCGTGTGTAATTTTGGGACCATTATTTACACGAAACTCAAATTAGGCTTTTATGATAATTTAGGGGATGACAACTACAAGTTTTATTAATTATCCAAATGGGTATTAATCTTGAGAATGCTTTTCTTCCAATGCAACCATTGTGCTAAGTAGTCCATTGTGAGAATTATAGTTCCCAGTCTATATATTTCATTCTTGTTAATTAATTCAGTTTAAATATTCAGTGGCTCCAAGTTCACATGATGCAACCATAGAGAGGGAATGAGTATAATATGTGTAAGGCATGACAGGGAAGTTTGCAACCCTTAGTGGGGTTAAGTTTTCAATTCTTCATCGACAGCTCATCTAATTAGAACAAACTCTAACCACGGTCCTCTTCTCTTTAATTTGGTTTAGGAAAATGATTCAGTTTAGAGATGTTTTAGAGTTCAGAATATTTAGATCAAACACAATTCATCTCAGTGGTGGAAAATGCATGGAGCTGCATGCTTAGTTGTAGTCCTATAATGGTGTTTTTTCAGAAATTCAAGGCCATGAAACTTTCACTATCTCAGTGGAACCACAATACCTTTAAAACACATTTTTCATGCTACCAAAGAAGCAGAGGATTCAATGCTACTAAAAGAAGTTGCTTTAGAGTTAAATTTTATTTCCGAAGCTAATGGTGAGTACAAATTGTCAATGGCAAACGTTAAATATAAACTATCTCTGGAAAAAGACTATTGGAGACAGAACAAAAGGATAAAATGGCTGAAAGATGCATATAAAAATACCCAATTCTTACATATAATGGTAAATCATAAGATAAATAAGCTTCATATTTCAAGAATTAAGGATTCTTCTAGCAACTAGATAGATGATCAGCAGGGCATATGCAACTCTTTCACTAAGCATTTCAAAGGTATTCGTACCTCCCATTCATATGTTCCTTATAATTGGTACGTTATCAATCATATTCCAAGACCAATAATTGATCAAGACAATGAGTCATTATCCACCCCTCCAACTTTAGAAGAAATTGAACAGGTGATTATGAAAATGGACCCTCCCAGTTCTGCATGTCCTGATGGTTTTAATGCAACTTTCAATACACAGTGTTGGCATATTATTAGTGAGGACTCATTCAATGCAATCTCTAACTTCTTTTAGGGGAGTTCAATACCCAAAATTTGGACATCAACCTAGCTTGCACTCATCCATAAATTAGAAAATCGTTCTTCATGCAGTGGTTATAGACCAATTAGTCTTTGTACTACCTCCAATAAGATCATATCCAAAATTTTGGCTAATAGATTGGGACGATTGTTCAATAGGACTAATTCTCCAAATTAGGAGATGATGTATAATTTTAATAAGAAAACTAAAGGGGAGAATTTAGTGTTCAAGCTTGATATGTCCAAGGCCTATGATAGAATGTTTTGGATGTCTATCACTCGGGTTCTTTGACAATTTGTCTTCAATGAATCATTCATAGGCATGACTTGGAGACTAATCTCAGATTGTTGGTATTCCATTCTAATCAATGGATCTCCTAAAGGCTTTTTAAAATTATCATGTGGGGGGAGACAAGGTGAACCATTATCTCTTGCCCTAATTGTCATTAATAATTAAGTTATAAATAGAGACTTGCACAATCTTTTTATAGACGGCCAAATTGAGTCATTCTCAAAGCCACATGGAATTCCTATGGTTTTATTTCCGTCTTTTGTAGATGATGTCCTCATTTTCTACATTAGATCCCGAGAATCTTTGAAGAACCTTATGGACTTTATCAAAGAGTATGAGACTCGGTCTGGACAAATCCTAAATCAGTTAAAATGCAGTTATATAGTCCACTCAAACTATCCTCCTACAAGAAGAATTATAGAGAGGATTACTCAATTCTCTTTTAAAAAACCACCTTTAATTTATCTTGGTGTTCCTTTTTATGCAGTTAGAAAGAAGAATATCCTATTTAATGATTTATTGGATAGGACAAAAAAGAAGATGGAAGGCTAGTCGTGTAAGCTTTTATCCCAGGTGAAATCTCTCTCATCATACATGTCTCCCAATCCATGTATTGTCATATCTTTACTTCTCTGGATCCTCCTAAAACCATCATCAAAGATTTGGAATCCATATTCTCAAATTTTTTCTGGGGTGTGACTAAATGAAACCTAAATAGGTATTGGAAGAATTCGAATGCTCTATGCCTTCCTTATGAAGAGGGGGTTTTAGAATAAAGAAGATCTTTAATTTTATTGCAACCTCAACTTGTAAATTGTGGTGGAGACTTCTGACAATTAATTCTAATTGGTCCTTGTACATGAGGAATAAATATTAAAAAAGGTGCAGGCCTCTTGATTCTATTTGCAGGATCTCTTCATCCCCTCTTTGGAAAAGGATGCATACCTATATTAAAATGGTGAAAGAATGGATTGAATTCTCTTTTGACATAAAATGGAAGGGTAATGCTAATGGTCTTTTCTCATTGGATTCATATTGGAGAATTTTTAGACATAAGAGTTGCATTACATATTATTAAATTTCTCAATGGAATAGATGACCCCCCCAAAATATCTCTATATTCATATGGAAATTAGTTATTAATATTGTTCCAAATGATGATGTCATTATTAAACTTAAGATCCCTATAGCATTCAAATGTTATCGTTGTGAATTTTGTCAGGAAGAAACTCTAAATCATCTATTCTTTGAAGGATAAGTGGCTTTCTAAATTTGAAATCGTTTTGGTGGGCTGATGGGTATAAGATCAACTGCTACTAACATTAGAGGACATTTGATAGATTAGTGGATCAAGACGAAAGGTAAGGGCATGATAAGTACTCTATGCATTATCATTCCTAGTATCATTTCTTGGGAGCATTGGAAAGGGAGATATAGAAGAAAATATGATGCCTCTCCTATGAAGAATAATGTCATTATTTCAAAATTTTATCAGGCCATTAGAGATATATTTAGGTCTAGACCTTTCATAGAAAGCAAATATAGATTTGATATTGAGCTCATTCATGACTTTAAAATTCTCTCTAATTAGCCTTGTATATTCCACTAGAGAAGGGTTATTCTGCTCATTCTGAATAAAATGTTCTTATTTTAAAAAAACAGTTTAAATAATTGTCTAGATTAATCATAATATATATATATATATATATATATATATATATATATATATATATATATAAACCAAAGATCATCATTTATGTTTATTTGTGAAGTAATAAATCAATTGAATTCTAAACACGTTTAATGTGGATTCGATACCTAAACTCACCCCATACTTAGAAAACAAGTTTATTTAAAGTTCAGTTTTTTGTATTATGGTGGCAAACCAAACAATGATAATGTCCTTATACGCCCACTCGATTTTACCCGATAAATGGCTCATGATGATTGACGCTGTGGAAGGAGGCATGATCTTGTCACCTTAACCTTTTCAAGGCATACCATCGTATCGAGTGCATGAAGAAATGAAATTATGATTGGGATTTTTGACGTCCTGGAGTAGAAACGGTGGTGGTAATAATGATAAGGAGGTGCCTTCTGGTAACTGGGATGGATATATGAAGCTTTATTGGTATAGGTTTTGTTATAGGTGTGTATTTGCTTATGTTTGGGGCTATGTTATTGTGGTAGGTGGGTGGAAGGTTTATATAAGTTTTAGGGACTTTTCTCGTCACTAATACTTCATGTAATTGTCATGATTTATGTAAGATATTAAATAAATAATGTTTTCGACATATTTTGTTGTGCCTTTAGAAGAATTTATTTATGTTGGAATTATTTATACTCATTTCTAAGGTTTACATAATCACTTTGTTCGCTTAAAAATGATGAGAGAGACCACAATTTCTTAATGGGAGAAAATAATATAATTTTGTGAAAAAAAAGGAACCTTCCCAAAGTAATTTAATGGGCTTCCTATGTACCTCCGTGGGGATAATAGTTGTTTTGTAGGCTTTTATAGATATCCGAGAGGATCAAGTACCATATAGTTCTTGTAGAGGGAGAAGAGAATATTTTTTTAATGAATGGGGATGACAAATGTGTAGCGCAACGAGAGTCGAATTTTGGGTAAATGAGAATGCGAGATGGGATTTCCAATGGTTATATTTGTATCTTATGCCAAACACACAAAATCACTTTTTTTAAAAATTTATCTTGATTTAATTTAGTGTACATTCAATGATGTAGTCCAAATTAAATATGCCAAACTACATAAATAAACCAAGCATGCGAAGAAGTAAAGAAAAATCCCTTTCTGGCAAATCCTTTAATTTCAGCATTGTATCAGAATTGATAGACACTAGACGACTTATAATCTACTTAGCTCCACTAAATATAAAACACATTTCTTCAAATCTTCAATAGAATACGACACATTCTAACACCGTCCACAAGAAGCAACTCTTCCATCGGTATACACCGATCAGCCTCAGGAACCTCCAATTTCTTTCTTTTTCAACAGTAGAGCATCGACTCTACAAATTAATAGTAAAGAAATTTTATAGAAGGTTTCTTGAACATGGAATATGGTCTTCTTGATTTGGCAAAGTGATGCTTAAAAATCCATGGGATTTGGATGAAAAAATAGTAGAGTTTGATCAGCAAAAGAACTCTAAATGACAAAAATGAGTTATTTCAAACTCTAATCCCATATCTCTATTTATGGGGATTTTTTTTGCAAAAAGATAGGAATTAGAGATTTGGATTAGATTTGTTTAAAAAATAAAATCTCCGTATGCAGTAATCAGCTGACGCATACAATGACGATTTGGACGTATAAAACAACATCCAAATCAATTACTATTCATTTTTTTAATTATTGAAATTACTGCGTGCTTTTTACTGTGCACATACTGTGCACTTTACGACTTTTCTTTTTCCACGTTTGGTTTGCTTTCATAATTAAATAACCTTTATGCCATAAAAGGAGCATTCCTCCTCACTTGTAAATCATCTTCTGAATCTCTTCTTCTTCTAATCTTTCTTTCTTGTTGTAATATTCTCTCCTCTCCACTTATAATAATAAGTTTTGTATCAATAATATTTCGATCATTCCGCACTTGTGTAATTGGTATCAGAGCCTTGTTACATCTTGTTATCAAAGGTTAGTATTCTAATTATGTTTATATTGTTATGCTAATATGAATGTTAAAGTAGAAACTATTCTACTCCATCACAGAACTTATGTTGCTGGAGAAAATTTTAGAGTAAAACATAAATTTATTGGAATTAAGTGCGGTAATAATTGTTGTATGAAATACCGTTTAATCTTAGTTCTATATAAATAAGTGTGTTAATCTTTTTTGTAATTAAGGTGAGTTAAACAAAATAACTATATTATATTATTTTGAAAATCTTTAAATTTTTCATAAAACCCATATGCCTATTATTGTTTCAAAGCCCATATTTCTGTTTGTCAAAAATCTACTATAGTTAGCAATCGGCGTTAGGAAAATCGGTTTTAGGCACCTGAAACAACATATAATAGAAGGTCTTACGTACCAATGGAATCTGGTAAAGATGAACAAAACAATAATAATATTAATTTACAATGTTTAGCACCATGGTTACAAAAAAATGAGTCTATGTATAATCACAGTTTACATATAGATAAAAAATCTGAAAATGATATTAGTAAAATTAGTACTACGTTAAATAGTTTAACTGATATAGTTTTTAGTTGGGTAAAACGAACTGAAAGACATCAGGTCGTTAATCAAAATTATGTAGAGAAAAAAATTAGATTTTATTGAATTCAACTTACACAAAGTTGATCAAAAAATTAGTCAACTCCAAAAGGTTACAAATTTAGATCTAAAAGAGGAGACTAAACAAAAAATTTAAAATCTATTAAACAAAATAGATAATCAAAACCCAGAACAAACTGGTATGAATAACCCAGGGGATAACAAAATTCCTAGGTTATATTATGGTTCAGAAGAAATTAAAGATCTTCAAACAGAAGAATTTAATTACACCGAATATATAAACGTTCATGAAATATTAGATTATTGGAGACATCTATACAAAGATCCAATATTAACTGTGTCAGAACGTAATAAACTCATATTTGGAAAATGAAAAACTATTACAACATTATCAGGATGAATTAAACCAATATTCATCTGATGAAGATGAAATTCCACCACATGTAGTAAATACAATTGATGAAAAAAAGAAGGCCGAAGAACCACTTTAGGAATTTCAAAATTGGGAAGCTTTTGAAGATTATATGCAAACCCCTGCATATAAAAATGAAAAAGAAGATTTTGTTAAAACAGGCAATGCTTCTACAAGTAACACTAAAAACGAGGATAAACCAAATCCTTTTTTCTTAAGAAGAGATAATTTGAACAAACAAAATATATCTTAACATGGTATTTATCTTGATCTAAGGCATGTCCCTTTTAAAGATCAAGAACAAACTATTAATGAGTGGGCACAATCCATGTCTATACTCATTACTAACTATAAGAGTACATGGTCTAAAGAAATTTTTTTAGACTACTTTGCTACAACACTCCAAGGAGATGTTTTACAATGGTTGCAACAATGGGAAAGCTCAGATAAAGGAATTCAGCAAAAAACTGAACTCTTACAAACCTTCAAATCTTTTGATGAAATATTAAAAGGATTTGTTGAAATAATTAAAGAACATATGACTGGATTTACTAGAGAACCCAGACTCCAAGAAGATGCGTGTTACATATTATCTAAACTGGAACTATGTAACATTTGTCAATTTGAAGAATTTGTTGAAATATATAAAAAGTATTATTTCAAACTAAAACATTCAGAAACCAAACACTGGATGGATAAATTCTTTCACAAACTCCCAAATCCATGGGATGAAATATCCTTACAATCTTATCCTGACTGGTTAAAAACTATCGGGAAGGATGAGACAGATGACAATCTTGGTTTTCGCATTAATTGGGTATTAAGAAAAATGTGACAAATGTATTGAAATAAAAGCCAAGAAACAAATTAAAAATCAAATCACAAATTCTAAAGCTGGTTATAAATGTTGTGATAAGATTTTAAAAGAAAATTGGAAGATAGGATGTAATCCACCTCCTAGAAATTCCAAATATTCTAAATATTCTCGAAAGAGAAAATTTAAATGGAAACCTTGGAAAAAGAAAACATCTTTTTCAAAGAATAAAAAATATATTAGGAAAAAGAAAACTTCTAAAAAACCACCTCTAAAAAAGAAGTGTCGTTATTACATTTGTAACGAAGAAGGCCATTATGCACCTGATTGTCCTAAAAAGGGAAAAAGTGCAAATAAAATGATAAAATTTCGAGAAGAATAAGAATTAGAAATATTTTATGGAGAAGATTTATCTGATTCTGATAATTCCAATTATTCTAATGAAATTTTATATGAATTTGAATCTGATTCGGAAACATACGATGAAGAACTCGTATTTATGTATAATACTGTAGAAGTACGGGAAAGTAGCGAAGAGGAGCTACAAACAATAGCCCTTCGTGAAATAGTTGGAGAAGAAATCACTTTTACCAACGAACAGTTATAAGAAATTGATAATCAAAGGCAACTTATAAAAAAGGAAGATGTCTATAAATTATCAAAATTCAAATTATTCTCAACAAGAATATTTGAACAATTTAATGGTAATACTACTGCTGGCTCAACGGATGATGAAACAGCAGATTTAAAACTCTTTGATTTAAAAAATATCAAAAGATGGGAGAAGAAACACCCAAATATTAAATATATACATATCGGGTTTATTCAAATATGTATTACTGCCCTGTTTAGACAAGGTATGGATACACCCGTTGCTATACTGGTCTTAAACAAAAGATTCAGTAATCCTATGAATGCCATAATTGGAGGAGTCCAATCCAATTTGGTAAATAGAGTTATTTGGTTTAACATAAAACCAAATTTCTTCATATCAATTGGTGATCCAAATATTGAGGAATCTGTCATTATAAAAATCCAAACCAAAGGGATAGGAATGAAAGATACCTCTAAAAATATGTCAATACATTGGAAAATAATTCATGAATTGACAACTCTACCACATACAAATACGCAAAATGTGGATAGAAATATTATAGAAATATTTGAACCTCAACCATTTGATTCGACAATACAACCCAGATTAATCAACTGGACAGATTTGGAAGTACCAAAACAATGGATACTACCCCAAATAACAGAACCACCTCCTGAAAAACAACAAAACAACGTTGAATTACAGGTATCTGGTAATAATGTTTATTTTAAAAATAAACAATCAGAAAATTGGCAAAAGAATTTTCCTGACAATAATTGGGAAAAATTAAAAGGAAAAAAACTTTTAAAAGGCGAGAGTAGTAGTAATAGTAAATCTCATATTGCTATGAAAAATATACAAGTACCAATATTACCTGGAACAAATTATTTAAAAGAAGATAATATAAAATCCAGTCAAATTTATCATTTCCAATTAGGAAAAGAAGAAATAATCTTCTCACCAAGCCATGGAAAGAGAAGATATACTTATGTATTAGGTTACTTAAATTTTGCAGGCTATAAACCATATAGTCTTTGCACATTAATTGACACAGGAGTAACAATATGTTCTTGTAGACCTAATGCTCTACCTCCTGAATATGGATAAAAATGAAAAATCCTATTATTGTAACAGGCATCAATGGGACACAAAATTTCATTGATTTAAAAGCAAAAAAAATGGCTATATGGTTTAATGAAAAGAAATTCATTATTTCAAAAATCTTATGCTATGCATGGAGATTTTATATTAGGCAATAATTTTATCTCAAAATATTTGCCTATAAGTATTGATGAGGGAACAATAATTTAACCCTCAACAAAGATGTAGTAAAAATCCCTTTACTACAACAACATATATATAAGTGCGAAAGAGATTTTCGCCCTACTAAGAAAGGGGTCACAACTCCTTTTATTAAAGCCCTTGTAGAAACTCATTGGCTTTATACCATATTAAATGATAATTTTAATGAAAAACCATTAAAATTATGGGACAAAAGTCCAAGATATTGTAATCTCAAACCAAGAGATCCCAATGTCATTATAAGAGTAAAACCAATGATCTATACCAGAAATGATATAGATGAATTTGATAAATAAATCAAAGAATTATTAGATATAAACCTTATTGAAGAAACAATAAGTCCACATTCTAGCCCTGCCTTCATGGTGAGAAAAACACAGTGAAGTTATAAGAGGAAAAGCTAGAATGGTTATAAATTATAAAAGACTAAATGAACAATTAGAATTTGATGGTTATTTTATCCCAAGAAAGGATGTATTAATTAACCAAACTAAAGGAAAAAAGTTCTTTAGCAAATTCGATTGTAAATCCGAATTTTGGCAGTTAAAACTAACTGAAGAATCCAAGCCATTAACAACCTTTAGTACCCCTAGAGGACACTATCAATGGAATATTATGCCTTTTGGACTAAACACAACTCCTCAGGTATATCAAAGATGGATGGACAAAATCTTTAAAGAACTTAAAGATTTTTGTGTTGTCTATATAGATGACATCCTTGTTTGTTTCAAAACCATAGAAGAACATAGATATCATATAAAAATTATTTGTGAAAAATTCCAAAAACATGGAATCATTTTATCACCTATGAAAATTGATGTTAAAAAAACAGAAATTAATTTTCTTGGCATAATCCTAAACCCGGATGGCCTACAATTACAAGATCACATCATCTCTAAAATAAGAGATTTTGATGAGAAAATTTTGGATAAAAAATAATTACAAAGTTTCCTAGGAATCCTTAATTATGGAAGAAATTTCATAAAAGGATTATCTCAAAAAGAATTACCACTTCTTGAAAAACTTAAAAAGAATCAAGTTTTTACATGGAGTGTTAACGATACTCTTGTTATTAAAACAATTAAACAAGAGATTATTAATAATTTTCCAAAAGTTTATTTTCCTAAAACAGGAGATAAATTAATATTGGAAACTGATGCTTCGGATAATTGCTGGGGATGTGTTCTCAAAGCAATTCCTTCAGAATATTGGAATGAAAACAATCCTTCCAATAATTTCGATATTCGTGGTAAGAAAACTGCTATACCAAAATCAATTCAAAAATATGAATTGATATGTGGATATAATTCAGGAAAGTTTAAACCAAATGAACTGAATTATATTATTTTTGAAAAAGAATTACTAGGAATAAAACTTACTATTAAAAAAATCCATATTTTCTTAGCAGCTGAAGACTTTATTTTCAGAACAGATAATAAAGCCGTAAAAGACTTCCTGATAAACAAAACAATATTTTAGAAGGAAGAAGACTTAAATGGTTCAACCAAATTGCTATTTATACTTTTTAATTTGAACATTTAAATGGTACTAATAATTTTCTTGCAGATTATCTTGGCAGGAACTATGATGAAAAACCTACTAACCAAGTAGAGTTTTTTGAAACCCACTAAACAAGTGGAATATTTGAATAATATTTTAAAATAATACCCACTAAACAAGTGGAATATTTTGACATATATTTTATCAAAACCACTAAACAAGTGGATCTTTTCTATTTTCAGGATGGGAGATAAACATTCAGGAGAAACCAAAGGAGATTGGGTGACTACTGCTAAAAATGCAAAAACCCAAGCATCATCATCCACACAGCCTAAACCAAACCCTGTTTATGTTGTATTCAGTGGAAGAAATCCAGGCTTCCATGACAACTGGAATCAATGTTTTATGCAAGTAAACAAATTCCCTGGTGCATGCCACCAAAAATAAAATACTATGTCAGAAGCCATAACTGTATGGGAAAATTGGATGAAACAGTTAGGACCTCCTAATATGATTTACCAGTTCTCCAAACTTCAGACCAAGGAAAGCCTCCTTGATACTGAAACTTATGATTTTCACAATCTAGGAATCCTTTGTGAATTGTATACACCTTTAAATGAAGCATGGAAATCTCATCTCCGAGGCAGGATAAAAGATTTTAGAAAAAATATGGGTATCCTTGCTGACAAAATTGCTGAACAAACAACAACTCTGGATAAGTTTAAAAGTCTGACCCTCAAAATTTTGAAAGTCTTAAACTATGAAAATGAAGATTTTTCTCTCGAAAAAATTGATACTTTTCTGGAATTTTTCGAATTACTAGAAAATGATTTTATAGACAAAATCTTCAACACTATCAGGCCAATATGCCTATTTGAAAAAGCAAAGGTACTTCTCCCACGTCCTCTATTCCAAATCGAAATTTTACCAAAAATTGAGGACCACGAGCAAAAGATAAAAAGTCTTTTACTCCAACATTTTTATCAAAGTTTAAATTACAGTGATGACATGCCAAAACTTCATTTCATTACTGAAGATGGATATCCACCTTGGGATATTGAAACAATCGAATGGGGTTTAGTAAACAAACTAATCTTCTCCAGTGTAGCTTGTTTCAATCACTTTGAATTTTTACCTATGATGATCAAAACCATGATCTATCATATTTTGACAAAAAGAAAGTACAAATATACTCACTATCTGTCATTCCATATCACTAGCACAATTGGTTGGCGGTCTCGAGAAATTTTCTATCAACCTTACCAAATCTGGTACCTCAGAGCCATTGAGGATTATGAATGGGACGAGATTGAACAGAATTGGGAGATTGCACTTACTGTACCGTTGGACCAGTTGGATACAACGAGATATTGGTCATAAAACCTGATTAATATTTCTAATTTAGCAGATTATTATTATCGAAAAACAGCCTTAAAATTTATGGCAACTGATGGACGCAGATTATTTGTTACCGATTTACCGATAAACTATACTACCTCGCTTGAACAACGAGCGACTGTAAGGGAGTTTCTAAATAATTTGAAAAACAAAAATAATTTAGATGTCCCCTACGAACAATTAAGCCATGCGGAGGAATACGAACACGTACAACAACATGGACCTCCAAATCACAACCCTAACGATAGTATGTCATTCGACTCTGTCGCTGAGGCCATATTGCCAATGCATTCGATGCTTGACAATTGAACAAGGATGATTAACCCATACGGAAGACTGCAAATTATCCAGCACACGAAGTGGGAACTACATACGGTCAGTTATCAGCTGACGCATGCATTGACAATTTGGACGTATAAAACAAAACATCCAAATCAATTACAATAAAAAAACTCTACTTGGTTAGTAGATTTTTCATCATAGTTCCTGCTAAGATAATCTGCCATAAAATTATTAGTACCATTTAAATGTTCAACTTCAAAAGTATAAATAGCAATTTGATTGAACCATTTAAGTCTTCTTCATTCTAAAATATTTCTTTTGTTTATCAGGAAGTCTTTTACGGCTTTATTATCTGTTCTGAAAATAAAGTCTTCAGGTGCTAAGAAAATATGGAATTTTTTAATAGCAAGTTTTATTTCTAGTAATTCTTTTTCAAAAATAATATAATTCACTTCATTTGGTTTAAACTTTCCTGAATTATATCCACATATCAATACATGTTTTTGAATTGATTTTAGTATAGCAGTTTTCTTACCACGAATACCGAAATTATTGGAAGGATTGTTTTCATTCCAAAATTCTGAAGGAATTGCTTTGAGAACACATCCCCAGAAATTATCCGATGCATCAATTTCCAATATTAATTTATCTCCCGTTTTAGAAAAATAAACTTTTGGACATTTATTAATAATCTCTTGTTTAATTGTTTTAGCAACAAGAGTATCGTTAACACTCCATGTAAAAACTTCATTCTTTTTAAGTTTTTCAAGAAGTGGTAATTCTTTTTGAGATAATCCTTTTATGAAATTTCTTCCATAATTAAGGATTCCTAGGAAACTTTGTAATTGTTTTTAATACAAAATTTCCTCATCAAAATCTCTTATTTTAGAGATGATGTGATCTTGTAATTGTAGGCCATCCTGGTTTAGGATTATGCCAAGAAAATTAATTTCTATTTTTTCAACATCAATTTTCTTAGGTGATAAAATGATTCCATATTTTTGGAATTTTTCACAAATAATTTTTAGATGATATATATGTTCTTCTACGGTTTTGGAAAAAATAAGGATGTCATCTATATAGACAACACAAAAATCTTTAAGGTCTTTAAAGATTTTGTCCATCAATTTTTGATATACCTGAGGAGCTGTGTTTAGTCCAAAAGGCATAACATTCCATTGATAGTGTCCTCTAGGGGTACTAAAGGTTGTCAATGGCTTGGATTCTTCAGTTAGTTTTAATTGCCAAAATTCGAATTTACAATCGAATTTGCTAAAGAACTTTTTTCCTTTAGTTTGGTTAATTAATACATCATTTCTTGGGATAAAATAACCATCAAATTCTAATTGTTGATTTAGTCTTTTATAATTTATAACCATTCTAGCTTTTCCTCTTATAACTTCACTGTGTTTTCTCACCATGAAGGCAAGGCTAGAATGTGGACTTATTATTTCTTCAATAAGGTTTATATCCAATAATTCTTTGATTTGTTTATCAAATTCATCTATATCATTTCTGGTATTGATCATTGGTTTTACTCTTATAATGACATTGGGATCTCTTAGTTTGAGATTATAATATCTTGGACTTTTGTCCCATAATTTTAATGGGTTTTCACTAAGATTGTCATTTAATATGGTATAAAGCCAATGAGTTTCTTCAAGGGCTTTAATAAAAGGAGTTATGTCCCCTTTCTTAGTAGGGCGAAAATCTCTTTCGCACTTATATTTATGTTGTTGTAGTAAAGGGATTTTTACTACATCTTTGTTGAGGGTTAAATTATAGTTCCCTCATCAATACTTATAGGTAAATATTCTGAGATAAAATTGTTGCCTAATATAAAATCTTCATGCATTTCTAGAAAGCATAAGATTTTTGGAATAATGAATTTCTTTTCATTAAACCATATAACAACTTTTTTGACTTTTTAATCAATGAAATTTTGTGTCCCATTAATGCCTGTTACAGCAATAGGATTTTTTTTATTTTTATCCAATTTTTAGGAGGTAGAGCATTAGGTCTACAAGAACATATTGTTGCTCCTGTATTAATTAATGTGCAAAGATTATATATTTTATAGCCTGCAAAATTGAAGTAACCTAATACATAAGTAAATCTTCTCTTTCCATGGCTTGGTGAGAAGATTATTTCTTCTTTTCCTAATTGAAAATGATAAATTTGACTGGATTTTATATTATCTTCTTTTAGATAATTTGTTCCAGGTAATATTGGTACTTGTCTATTTTTCATAGCAATAGGAGGTTTACTATTACTACTACTCTCGCCTTTTAAAAGATTTTTTCCTTTTAATTTTTCCCAATCATTGTCAGGAAAATTCTTTTGCCAATTTTCTGATTGTTTATTTTTAAAATAAATATTATTACCATATACCTATAATTTAATGCTATTTCGTTGTTTTTCAGGAGGTGGTTCTGTTATTTGGGGTAGTATCCATTGTTTTGTTACTTACAAATCTCTCCAGTTGATTAATCTGGGCTGTATTGCCGAATCAAATGGTCGAGGTTCAAATATTTCTATAATATTTCTATCCACATTTTGCGTATTTGTATGTGGTAGAGTTGTCAATTCATGAATTGTTTTCCAATGTATTGACATATTTCTAGAGGTATCTTTCATTCCTATCCCATTGGTTTGGATTTTTATAATGATAGATTCCTCAATATTTGGATCATCAATTGATATGAAGAAATTTGGTTTTATGTTAAACCAAATAACTCCATTTACCAAATTAAATTGGACTCCTCCAATTATGGAATTCATAGGATTACTGAATCTTTTGTCTAAGACCAGTATAGCAACGGGTGTATCCATACCTTGTCTAAACAGGGCAGTAATACATATTTAAATAAATCCGATATGTATATATTTAATATTTGGGTGTTTCTTCTTCCATCTTTTGATCTTTTTTAAAACAAAAAGTTTTATATCTGCTGTTTCATCATCCGTTGAGCCAGCAGTAGTATTACCATTAAATTGTTCAAATATTCTTGTTGAGAATAATTTGAATTTTGATAATTTATAGACATCTTCCTTTTTTATAAGTTGCCTTTGATTATCAATTTCTTGTAACTGTTTGTTGGTAAAAGTGATTTCTTCTCCAACTATTTCACGAAGGGCTATTGTTTGTAGCTCGTCGCTACTTCCTCGTACTTCTGCAGTATTATACATAAATACGAGTTCTTCATCGGATGTTTCCGAATCAGATTCAAGTTCATATAAAATTTCATTAGAATAATTAGAAATATCAGAATCAGATAAATCTTCTCCATAAAATATTTCTAATTCTTGTTCTTCAAGAAATTTTATCATTTTATTTGCACTTTTTCCCTTTTTAGGACAATCAGGTGCATAATGGCCTTCTTCGTTACAAATGTAACAACGACACTTCTTTTTTAGAGGTGTTTTTTTATAAGGTTTCCTTTTCGTAATATATTTTTTATTCTTTGAAAAAGATGTTTTCTTTTTCCAAGGTTTCCATTTAAATTTTCTCTTTCGAGAATATTTAGAATATTTGGAATTTCTAGGAGGTGGATTACATCCTATCTTCCAATTTTCTTTTAAAATCTTATCGCAACATTTATAACCAGCTTTAGAATTTGTGATTTGATTTTTAATTTATTTCTTGGCTTTTATTTCAATACATTTGTCAGATATTTTTCTTAATACCCAATTAATGCGAAAACCAAGATTCTCATCCTTCTCATCCTTCCCGTTAGTTTTCAACCAGCTAGGATAAGATTGTAAGGATATTTCATCCCATGGATTTGGGAGTTTGTGAAAGAATTGATCCATCCAGTGTTTGGTTTTTGAATGTTTTAGTTTGAAATAATACTTTTTATATATTTTAACAAAGTCTTCAAATTGACAAATTTTACATAGTTTCAGTTTAGATAATATGTAACACGCATCTTCTTGGAGTCTGGGTTCTCCAGTATATCCAATCATATGTTCTTTAATTATTTCAATAAATCCTTTTAATATTTCATCAAAAGATTTGAAGGTTTGTAGGAGTTCAGTTTTTTGCTGAATTCCTTTATCCGAGCTTTCCCATTGTTGCAACCATTGTAAAACATCTCCTTGGAGTGTTGCAATAAGGTAGTCTAAAATTTTTTCTTAAGACCATGTACTCTTATAGTTAGTAATGAGTATAGACATGGATTGTGCCCACTCATTAATAGTTTGTTCTTGATCTTTAAAAGGGACATGCCTTAGATCAAGATAAATACCATGTTGAGATATATTTTGTTTGTTCAAATTATCTCTTCTTAAGAAAAAAGGATTTGGTTCATCCTCATTTTTAGTGTTACATGTAGAAGCATTGCCTGTTTTAACAAAATCTTCTTTTTCATTTTTATATGCAGGGGTTTGCATATAATCTTCAAAAGCTTCCCAATTTTGGAATTCCTGAAGTAGTTTTTCAGCCTTCCTTTTTCCATCAATTGTATTTACTACATGTGGTGGAATTTCTTCTTCATCAGATGAATATTGGTTTAATTCATACTGATAATGTTGTAATAGTTTTTCATTTTCCAAATACGTGGTTTGTATTTGTTCAATGAGTTTATTACGTTCTGAGACAGTTAATATTGGATCTTTGTATAGATGTCTCCAATAATCTAAATGTGTAACCTTTTCGAGTTGACTAATTTTTTGATCAACTTTGTTTAAGTTGAATTCAATACAATCTAATTTTTTCTCTACATAATTTTGATTAACGACCTGATGTCTTTCAGTTCGTTTTACCCAACTAAAAACTATATCTGTTAAACTATTTAACGTAGTACTAATTTTACTAATATCATTTTCAAATTTTTTATCTATATGTAAACTGTGATTATATCAGTTAAACTTTGAATTGACAACTCTACCACATACAAATACCCAAAATGTGGATAGAAATATTTGAATCTCGACCATTTGATTCAGCAATACAGCCCAGATTAATCAACTGGAGAGATTTAGAAGTACCAAAACAATGGATACTACCCCAAATAACAGAACCACCTCCTGAAAAACAACGAAACAGTGTTAAATTACAGGTATCTGGTAATAATGTTTATTTTAAAAATATACAATCAGAAAATTGGCAAAAGAATTTTCCTGACAATGATTGGGAAAAATTAAAAGGAAAAAACCTTTTCAAAGGCGAGAGTAGTAGTAATAGTAAACCTCCTATTGCTATGAAAAATATACAAGTACCAATATTACCTGGAACAAATTATCTAAAAGAAGATAATATAAAATCCAGTCAAATTTATTATTTCCATTCAGGAAAAGAAGAAATAATCTTCTCACCAAGCTATGGAAAGAGAAGATATACTTATTTATTAGGTTACTTCAATTTTGCAGGCTATAAACCATATAGTCTTTGCACATTAATTGATACAGGAGCAACAATATGTTCTTGTAGACCTAATAATCTACCTCCTGAAAATTGGATAAAAATGAAAAATCCTATTGCTGTTACATGCATCAATGGGACACAAAATTTCATTGATTTAAAAGCCAAAAAAGTGGCTATATGGTTTAATGAAAAGAAATTCATTATTCCAAAAATCTTATGCTTTCCAGAAATGCATGGAGATTTTATATTAGGCAACAGTTTTATCTCAGAATATTTGCCTATAAGTATTGATGAGGGAACTATAAATTTAACCCTCAACAAAGATGTAATAAAAATCCCTTTACTAGAACAACATAAATATAAGTGCGAAAGAGATTTTCGCCCTACTAAGAAAGGGGACATAACTCCTTTTATTAAAGCCCTTGAAGAAACTCATTGGCTTTATACCATATTAAATGATAATTTTAGTGAAAACCCATTAAAATTATGGGACAAAGTCCAAGATATTGTAATCTCAAACTAAGAGATCCCAATGTCATTATAAGATTAAAACCAATGATCTATACCAGAAATGGTATAGATGAATTTGATAAACAAATCAAAGAATTATTGGATATAAACCTTATTGAAGAAACAATAAGCCCACATTCTAGCCTTGCCTTCATGGTGAGAAAACACAGTGAAGTTATAAGAGGAAAAGCTAGAATGGTTATTAATTATAAAAGACTAAATGAACAATTAGAATTTGATGGTTATTTTATCCCAAGAACGGATGTATTAATTAACCGAACTAAAGGAAAAAAGTTCTTTAGCAAATTCGATTGTAAATCCGGATTTTGGCAGTTAAAAGTAACTGAAGAATCTAAGCCATTGACAACCTTTAGTACCCATAGAGGACATTATCAATGGAATGTTATGCCTTTTGGACTAAACACAGCTCCTCAGGTATATCAAAGATGGATGGACAAAATCTTTAAAGACCTTAAAGATTTTTGTGTTGTCTATATAGATGACATCCTTGTTTTTTCCAAAACCGTAGAAGAACATAGATATCATCTAAAAATTATTTGTGAAAAATTCCAAAAATATGGAATCATTTTATCACCTAAGAAAATTGATGTTGAAAAAACATTAATTAATTTTCTTGGCATAATCCTAAACCAGGATGGCCTACAATTACAAGATCACATCATCTCTAAAATAAGAGATTTTGATGAGGAAATTTTGGATAAAAAACAATTACAAAATTTCCTAGGAATCCTTAATTATGGAAGAAATTTCATAAAAGGATTATCTCAAAAATAATTACCACTTCTTGAAAAACTTAAAAAGAGTGAAGTTTTTACATGGAGTGTTAACGATACTCTTGTTGTTAAAACAATTAAACAAGAGATTATTAATAATTGTCCAAAAGTTTATTTTCCTAAGACAGGAGATAAATTAATATTGGAAACTGATGCTTCGGATAATTATTGGGGATGTGTTCGCAAAGAAATTCCTTCAGAATATTGGAATGAAAACAATCCTTCTAATATTTTCGGTATTCATGGTAAGAAAACTGATATACAAAAATCAATTCAAAAACATGAATTGATATGTCAATACAATTCAGGAAAGTTTAAACCAAATGAACTAAATAATATTATTTTTGAAAAAGAATTACTAGAAATAAAACTTGTTATTAAAAAATTCCATATTTTCTTAGCACCTGAAGACTTTATTGTCAGAACAGATAATAAATCCGTAAAAGACTTCCTGATAAACAAAAAAATATTTTAGAAGGAAGACGACTTAAATGGTTCAACTAAATTGCTATTTATACTTTTGAAGTTGAACATTTAAATGGTACTAATAATTTTCTTGCAGATTATCTTAGCAGGAACTATGATGAAAAACCTACTAACCAAGTAGAGTTTTTTGAAACCCATTAAACAAGTGGAATATTTTAAGAATATTTTAAAATAATACTCACTAAACAAGTGGAATAGTTTGAAATATATTTTTATCAAAACCACTAAAAAAGTGGATTTTTTTATTTTCAGGATGGGAGATAAACGTCCGGGAGAAACCAAAGGAGGTTGGGTGACTATTGCTAAAAAGGCAAAAACCCAAGCATCATCATCCACACAGCCTAAACCAAACCCTGTTTATGTTGTATTCAGTGGAAGAAACCCAAGCTTCTATGACAACTGGAATCAATGTTTTATGCAATTAAACAAATTCCCTAGTGCATGCCACCAAAAGAATAATAATATGCCAGAAGCCATAACTGCATGGGAAAATTGGATGAAACAGTTAGGGCCTCCTAATATGATTTACCAGTTCTCCAAACTTCAGACCAAGGAAAGCCTCCTTGATACTGAAACTTATGATTTTCACAATCCAGGAATCCCCTGTGAATTGTATACACCTTTAAATGAAGCATGAAAATCTCATCTCCGAGACAGGAGAAAAGATTTTAGAAAAAATATGAGTATCCTTGCTGACAAAATTGCTGAACAAACAGCAACTTTGGATAAGTTTAAAAGTCTGAGCCTCAAAATTTTGAAAGGCTTAAACTATGAAAATGAAGATTTTTCTCTCGAAAAAATTGATACTTTTCTGGAATTCTCTGAATTACTAGAAGATGATTTTACAGAAAAAATCTTTAACACTATCAGGAGAATATGCCTATTTGAAAAAGCAAAGGTACTTCTCCCACGTCCTCTATTCCAAATCGAAATTTTACCAAAAATCGAGGACCACGAGCAAAAGATAAAAAGTCTTTTACTCCAACATTTTTATCAAAGTTTAAATTACAGTGATGACATGCCAAAACTGCATTTCGTTACTGAAGAGGGATATCCACCTTGGGATATTAAAACAATCGAATGGGGGTTAGTAAACAAACTAATCTTCTCCAGTGTAGCTTGTTTCAATCACTTTGAATTTTTACCTATGATATCCAAAACCACGATCTATCATGTTTTGACAAAAAGCAAGTACAAATATACTCGCTATTTGTCATTCCATATCACTAGCACAATTGGTTGGCGGTCTCGAGAAATTTTCTATCAACCTTACCAAATCTGGTACCTCAGAGCCACTGAGGATTATGAATGGGACGAGATTGAACATAATTGGGAGATTGCACTTACTGTACTGTTGGACCAGTCGGATACAACGAGATATTGGTCACAAAATCTGATCAATATTTCTAATTTAGCAGATTATTATTATCGGGAAACAGCCTTAAAATTTATGGTAACTGAGGGACGCATATTATTTATTACCGATTTACCGATAAACTATACTACCTCGCTTGAGCAACGAGCGGCTGTAAGGGAGTTTCTAAATAATTTGAAAAACAAAATTATTTAGATGTCCCCTACGAACAATTAAGCCATGCGGAGGAATACGAACACGTACAACAACATGGACCTCCAAATCACAACCCTAACGATAGTATGTCATTCGACTCTATCGCTGAGGCCAATATTGCCAATGCATTCGATACTTGACAATTGAACAATGATGATTAACCCACATGGGCGATTACAAATCATCCAGCACACGAAGTGGAAACTGCATACGGTCATTAATCAGCTGACGCATGCACTGACGATTTGGACGTATAAAACAAAACATCCAAATCAATTAATATATATTTTTTTATTATTGAAATTACTGTGTGCTTTTTATTGTGCACATACTGTGCACTTTACAACTTTTCCTTTTCCACGTTTTGTTTGCTTTCATAATTAAATAACCTTTAGGACGGTTATAAAAGGAGCATTCCTCCTCACTTGTAAATCATCTTCTGAATCTCTTCTTCTAGTAATCTTTCTTTCTTGTTGTAATATTCTCTCCTCTCTCATTTGAATGGCATACTCTTTTTCCTTCAAATGTGTTTCCAACAAAACTTCAAACGACATTCTAGAGCTTGCCAAAAGGCGTCACTTCATATCTTTTTCGAACTTGGGAACTCATTTGAATGACATACCTAATATCATTTGAACGACATCAAGCGGAACTTTTAATGCCATTCTAGAACTGACCAAAAGGCTTCATTCCAGATTTTATTTGAACAAAGGAACCTCGTTATAACAACATTGTGTTACTCGTTCGAATGAATTATCAAACTCATTCTAACGATTTAGTGTTTTTGAGACGAATGATCTTCAATCTTCCAAATATTATCAACGTCTTCTCTTTGAATACTTCGAAGTAGTCATAAAGTGCAATGGGGTGTAACAAGGTAAGCCAAATAAAAACTAAATTGAGAAATTATAAAACTTGCTCTAATGAATCTCCCCCTTTGTCTATTTCGGTATAAAACACAAACGAAAGCCAACTTGACCCCTAAGACTAATACAACTAATTCCCTCCCAAATAAAGAAGCAAAACTCCCTAACTATATGAGTATTCAATTGGAAAGTCTTCATTTTGTGCGGTCCAAAAAATCATCATCAAGGTGGCACACACGAGACAAACAAAATACCGTGATGCGTAAATAAAACTTCCCCTTAATTTGTTCTCCCCCTTTTGTCTGTAATAGACAAAGGGTTAGAATATAAGCACATATAATAAGCATCCCACTAAGAATTAAAGATATCACCACAAAGATAATCAATAAGGAACATGTAATGATAATCCAAACGGCATAATGTGGTCTCCCCCAATCAAACAATTGTTTTTGAAGTTTTTCGAATTTTTTTCCAAGTATAAGGAATAAAAATTACATAAGGGTACAAAAACACATAGTCACCATTCAATAACACTAAAATATCTAAATCGTGAAAACAAATTGTAATTGTGTGAATATTTTCCATAGACAAATCAACATAAGCATTCATAACATAGGTGCACAAAGTCATGAGATACTTATAAAGAAAGAACTCAATTTCTACCTTAGGTAATAAAATGTTGAACTTAAATGAAATTTACTCGGCTTATGCAATATTCCATGAATTTTAATGATTCTCAAAATAATAATGCTAAAATATTTAATATTTTTCAAGAGAGTCTGTTATACAAACCCATTAATCTTCTAGTTTATAACTCCCTTAAAATCTCACTTATATAAAAGTTCACTCTCAAATATTTTGATGAAATCATAATGATCATATGTAGCGAAGCATCAATGAATAAAAAATGGCCTTAGCACTTTAATTTTTGTGTGACGTCAATCTATTTAGGCCCATTTTGCAAATGGTGGCCTTTAACTCAATATGTATTTTGCTATTTTGCGACCCTTTTCCATTGCTTAACATATATCAGTAATATCTGGGAAACAAAATCCGAGAAATGGTTATTACATGAACAACTTATTTCTTTTTACATTTGGTTCATTATTAAGAAGAATTCAGACAAAAACATCATATCTAACACATGAAAGCAAGTACAATGTTAAAAAAATCCACTCACGTGTGCAATAAAGGTGACAAAGAGTCTAACACTTAGAAAGTAATCATCAACGATGAACGAAATGTTATCCATAAATTATTAAGAACACTATCCAAAACAAAGCCATGTCTTTAAACACTATGAAAAAGTCATGTGAAGGGATTGAATGTAGGGGTGATCTGAATATTTTAAATGTCCATCCATATATGGTGAAAAACGAAAATACAAGAATCTTTTTGTATTTTTCTAACATTTAATCAAAACAAAATCTTTTTCAAATTTTCAAACTTTTTTATTAAATACCAAAAATCTTTTTGGACTTTTTAAAAATATATGAAAAAGGGAAACATATCTATACAATAGAAATACAATATAGCAATAAGGATATACTATATGAACATGACAAAGTATCTACACCAGATAAAAAAAACCTGAACTCAATCAATGGAGTAAATACCCAAAGACTTCCTAAGATCCTCGAATCTAAGTGCATCTAAACGTCTCGTGAAGATATCGTATAATTGACATTCGGTGCTAAAAAATATAAAGGACATGACCTTCTCCTCAACGAGATCACGAATAAAATGCTCACGTATCCTAATGTGCTTTGTGCAATAATATTGGACCCGATTATGGGATATATGGATCGCTCTCGTATTATCACACATAAAATTCATTGTGACTTATGAAATCCCATAATCTTCTAACATTTGCTTCATCCATAAGATTTGTGCGCAACAACTCCCAGAGGTAATATACTCAGCCTCCATTGAGGATAAAGATATGGAGTTTTGCTCCTTTCTCAACCAAGAGACAAGATCACACCCAAAGTAAAAACACCCGCAAGAGGCTCTCTTACAACCATGGACATTTATGGCCCAATCGGCATCCAAATAGGTAGATAAAAGGTCATTGCACTCAAGACAAATGGTCATCATGAGGATAAATGGTCATTTGAATACCAAATACCATAAGAGAGAGTGACACTAATATATTTGATGATCACACTTGGAGTTGATGTCAAAAAATGGACTAGATCCAATTTTCTAACCAAAAAATAAAATATAATAATTTAATGAAATAATCACAGAAGAGACAAATAGTTTTTAAAGTGGTTCGGCTGTGGAAGAAAGCCTATGTTCCTTGTTATTGTATTGATTCGAGTTATTACAAAAGGGTAGGTACTCTTGTTAAGAAGAATATCCTAGAATTCATTCTCTCTGCCCTTTTGTGAAAGGAATACAATGTGTTTATGGTGACGCAGAGATTAAGGGTTGTGTAGACACCCCATTCTGTTACCCCTTAAACTCTCCTTAGGTCCTTACCACCTCCCTTCATCACTACAAATCCAGGTCATACCCCGACTACTGACCTAGAAGCCACCGGGTACGCCTAGGCTCCGTTTGACCAAAAGTCAAAGTCTTCAGCTTGACTGAGACTGAATGAATCTTCAAAGGTCACTGAAACCCCTTTCCAACGGTCCATCCCGTGCACGATTCTGACTTACCATGGGGACGAATGACCCATTTCCCTCGAAACCTGATCTAGAGGCCACCGGACGCTTCCGGGATCCGTTTGACGTAAGTAAACTCTTCAGCTCGACCAAGACTAAATGAATCTTCAAAGGGAACTAAAAACCCTTTTCAACAGTCCATTCAGTGTGCGATTCTGACTTACAGTACGGATGAATGATCCATTTTACTCCGAGTGGTCACCGAATGCTTCTAGGGCCCCGTTAACCAAAGTAGACTCCCCGAACCGGATCAAAATCTTTGGAATGTCGAAGTAAATCTCCTAACTGTTCCAACAGTCCACCCCATAAGCTATTCTAACTTACCATGCGGATGAACGATCCGTTTGAGTCCAAAGTTTTCCCATCCAATGGACCGACGAGTGCTTCCGAGCCACATTTGACCCAAAGTTAACTCCCGAACCTGGGATCGGTTCAAAGGAATTATGAAGGTCTCTGAATTACCTTTCCAATGGTCCACCCCGTGTACGATTAGGATCAATAGTTTGCGCTTTGCGGCCAATTTTCTGAAAAGGCCAGAAAGACTGCCAAACAGCAGGTCCCAAACCCTGCCTATCGGCGGTCTGCCTAAACACACCTGTTGATTGGCAGGACCAGGGCTATCCCAATAGGTAATCCCCTAGGCCTATAAAAAGGAGGCCTTGACGTCATTGCAAGAGAGGCCTAGATATGAAAGACGTCACTCTCAGCAAATCCAGAAAACCTCTCTCGAAGTCAGCGTGATTTCCACATCTAAATCCCTTTCCAACCTTCACTTTTCATCATCCTTTTCATCAAACTTGGTGAATTCACTACACTCCATCATCATCTAAGCGCAAGGGCTGCTCTCCAACATTCAAGATCAAGCTCAAGATCTTCAAGAAGGTCCAATTTTCTCAATTCTCTCCTTAAATTCTCATAAATTCGCATTAACTTGTTTTATTACTTAGTACTTTTTTTCTCTCATCTCACACATCCTAATATACTTTTTATTTAGTATTATTGCACATCCCTTATTTTCATATAAATAAAAATACAAAAAATAAGAAAAATATGGTTTACTCATAAATTCCAAACGGGAATTCTCAAACTTTACTTACAGTTTTCTCACAACTAAAACACTTTTTCTACACACACACAAATAAGAGAATCCCCTGATTAGATTTATGGGATAAACCCCACCCCTCATTTTGCATACGAACTACGTGGACTTTGATGCCTCTATAGGCTATGTGGGCGCCACGGGATAAAACCTGAGACTCGAGTCCTATTCTCACTTTTTCTCTCATTTTCTATTTTCTCTAAACTCAACTCTCTTAGATTACATATATCCATATATGTATATATTTGTTCTTAGTGGTGTATTATTCCACGTACATTATCGTTCCATTATAACGATCAACGCAAGGATAATCGTGTAAATCCTATTTTATAATATTATTTCTATGAACCTTCCTACGGATGACTGGCTTTATCTCTTCCATGATACAAGTCGAGGATTCATATCTCCACTATATATACACATGCACACATATCACGGGAAAAATAAAGGAAAATAGAAAAAAACCATGAGAGACCGTAAGGGCGGAATGGGTGCCTAACACTTTCCCATTTCATAACTTAGCCTCCGGACCCTTTTCGAATCATTTTGTTTTCATATGCATCAGTATCTCTTTTTATACTGTCCTTCGGGATAGCTCCCTTTCTTTTGTCTGTTTTGAGTAAAATAGACTGGCGACTCCATCTCTCTACATTTTCACCTCACCCAATGATGCCGGCCAAAGCGCTCCCGAGAGGGACGCGCAGGACCTAGGATCCTCACTTTGCTCGCCCGCCGCGAGGATCGGGGATGGTCACAGTGGCGACTTCAGTGGGGAGAAATCTTATTTCGAGGGCTAGACTCTATTTACATGGGTGTTTTATTTTCTTATATATTCCCTTATTTGCATGTTCCCCTTTACTACTCATGTGTACCTCATGCTTACGCTTCTATTCACGCACTTGTAGAAAATTCTCCATGTACACTTCGCACCACTTGCACCTAAGATCACATATATCCACATGCTGTATGAATCACCCATACTTGGTATACCATTGGTACTCGTACTTTGCTCCCCGTTGAGCATGATCAAGAAAGACACTCTCATCATAATATACTAATAAAAGGATCACTCATGATTCACACAACATAACCAAAGAGCATTGTTATTGACCAAATTTTGTCCAGTAATTGGAGGGTCACTTCGTGATGGGCGCTGGTCCGGTAGGGCGCAGTTAGCCTAAGTGATACGACTCTCACCTTCCATTGGCCAAGTACCTTCGACGTATATCGAACGGTTTCCCCGCATCATATCGCTTGATCGAAGTCATGACAGGAGGTATATAGCAGGAAATTCATTCACGTATGCCGAGTATATCGAATTTGCTCTCACACGTATCGTCCCCATGAGGTATATAGTGAGGAAATTCACGTACACTCAGGTATATCAAATGTCTTGTCCACACGTACCAACTTCCCGCAAGAGCAATACGTATATCATGGAAGTCACGCCAAAGGAGGGAACCCTTTTCGATTCACCCAACCAACTGCATACCCACATATAGGTGTCAAGCCTAGGACACCCATATTAGATTGCCAGTTTCAACCCGAAACTCTGCCAAAATTCTGGGTCGACCTACCGCCCAAATTTTTGCACATTTTTAAAATGAGACCCTGCCCGTGATCCTGGTCACAAGTCGAGCCATAACTTTTCATATATTACAAACCTAACTTTTCCAGGCTCGGGTCCCATCCGACATTTTATTTTTCATTTAGGAGAATTTAATACAAGTGAGAACATAATAATCATGTTGAGGACTGTCTCCCGAAAAAAAATCCAAAAACATTTCTCCTCTCTTTATCAAAAATCCAAAAATATTTTGTTTTCCAATCTAAAAAAAATGTCAAAAATATTTTCATCCCTTTTTTTAAAAAAACAAATCCCATTTTGCGCCTTCTCAAGTCGATCGCAAACCCTTGGCCTGGCTTCTTATTGGCTTCGGTCTTCAGTCATATCACCCCGGAGTTTCGTCCGTTCCCTTACTACTTCTTCCTAGTTCGGAATCCATCCATTTTCCATAGAGAACACAGATCAAGTACCCATTGTGCAACTGGATCTGAAAGCAGTCCTAGCTCAGCTCGTGTTCAAGATTGATAACCTCCAAACTGAGGTCCGAGAAATGCAACGAAATCAGGTTCCCATTCCTTAAGATCCCGAGGCCCTATTCCCTCGTGCTATGGATCTACTCTAACCTTTCTGGGTTCCCGAAGAGTATCATCACGCTCCACATGTCCCTCCTACTAATGGGCTTTCGCCTGCCGAGCTTCGGATGCCAAACCTTGGCCAGCATGTGGCTAACTTGCCTATGATCATTGATCCGAGGGAAGAAGAGCTGAACAAAGTCAAAGAGTACCTCAAGATGCTCACTAAGAAGTTTGACCAAGTCAGAATCTCGGGGAATTACATGGACTACACCCACATGTCTCCTTATTCTAAAGCGAGGTTACCTAAGAAGTTTAAGATGCCAAAAATCATGAAATTCAGAGGAAGTGGACCCCCGATTGTTCATCTCCACAACTATCACCATCCCATGACTCTACTAGGGTCTTATGAGGAAGTGATAGCCCAATTATTTCAGCCAACTCTGAAGGATAGCGCCCTCCGATGGTTTTTGTCTCTCGAAGAGTCCAGAATTCGTAATTGGGAGGACGTAGCTCGAGAATTCATGTCATAATACAAATACAATGAAGAGCTTGAGGTCACCCGCTGTGATTTAGAGCTGCTCAAACAGAACTTTGGGAAATTAGTCAGTAACTTCATAGCCCGATGGAGGGAAAAAGCATCTACCATGACCAATCGACCATCTGAGGAAGAACAAGTCAGCATAGTGAAGAAGAACTTCTTACCCCATGTCCGAGCAGCCATGGGAGGATAATACTATCCTCACTTTCGAGCTCTCAAAGAAGTAGGAGTAAAAATCGAGGAGGGTATGGCTAAAATAGAAATTGAACCGAAGAAGGTGTCCGGACAGTTCACTCCCAAAAAATATGACAAACGTACCGGTGCTGCAGTCTCAACCATCAACAACATCTCTCAACCGACCACTTAATGGGCACTAGAAAGTTGCCATGTGCTGTCCGAAAAGAATACACCGAGCTCTATGCTCCCCTCTCCAATGTTTACCAGGCCTTGTTAAGACGAAACCTTATCAAACCCTTGGATCCCCGTCCTTTGCCAAATTCGCTCCCAAGAAACATCAAGGCATATGCTCATTGTGCCTTTCACCAAACTTTTGGCCATACCACCGACCAATGCTTTCACCTCCGAAACGTAATCAAAGGTCTAATTGATCGGAGTACCATTGTCCCACAAGCTAATCCTAAGCCAAACACTACTCACAACCCACTCCCAAATCATTCTAATGCCATCTTTTTAGAAGAGAACCCAGAATTTGATCTCTCAACTCAAATCACACCCATACACTCTCCCAAACCTCTCCAAACCTGCCCACATTTCCTCCTACACACTGCTAGCCTCACTGATCAGGCACTGTCACTCCTTTCTAGGTCATGCATTGTTGTCTGTACCCGTTCTGAAAAAGGAAGCATGGAATTCTCAAAAGTCTTAAACCAACTCTTAGAGTTCGGGATGAAATTACCCCCACAGATGATCATTGATTGCCAGAGGTTCAGCACGCTGTTCTTGGAAGCAAGAAAATGGTCCCGAGAGTCAGACAATTGGGTAGTACCAATCGATGAAGTCAACTTAGATGATGTTGTCCAGGTTATGGCAGAGATATTCAGGCGAACCGACGATATTTGCAATATGACTGAGTTACTTGATGCTCTGAAGCTACAAGGGCGCCTGGTACCCTAACCCTTACATATCCCCACAGAATGGGAAGACCTGTATAAAGAAGCCATTGAAGTTGTGGAATGCATTGACTTTATATGGAAAGACAAAAATATTGCCACTGGATGGGGGAAGAGTTCGAAGATTTGAATGAAGAGCAAGCTTCAGATAAAATTGTCCCGGTAGCCGACATGTGTGGGATGATATCATTTCAAGAACCCCTCAAAAAAATAAACAAGGTTGTGAAACAACCCGAGGTTGATGAGGACACGGATTTCATGTTCTTCCCTTCTTCAGTAAATCACACGACCAGATCAGGGAAGCATTAACAGATCACAAGATCACTACCATCCAATGACGAGGGGAAGGGCGTTGAAAACCTTCCTATGCCATAAATAACCATCGAGGAAAGCAAGATCCTCGATCAACTAAAGAAAACTCAAGCTAACATCACTCTATGGGGGCTTTTCATGTCTTCTCAGCTGCACAGAAATGCTTTAATCAAGTTGATCACTGTGGCCATCCCCTCCCGGATCCCGATCCTCACGACGGAAGGGCCGAACGAGAGTGAGGATCCTTATGTCCCGCGCGTCCCTCTCAGGAGCGCTTCGGTCAGCATCATTTGAGGTGAGGTGAAAAATGTGGAGAGATTAGATTCTCCAGTCTATTTTACTCAAAACAGACAGAAGAAAAAAGGGAAGCCATCCCGAAGGATAGCATCCAAAGACATACAGGTGCATACGAAACTAAAATGATTCGAAAAGGGTCCGAATGCTAAGTTACGAAATGGGAAGGTGTTAGGCACCCATTCCGCCCTTTCGGTCTGTCATGAGTTTTTGCTATTTTCCCCGTGATATGTGTGCATGTCTTTATATAATGGAGATAGGAATCATCGACTTATACCATGGAAGAGGTAAAGCGAGTCATCCGTAGGAAGGTATAAAAAGTATTAGAAAATAGGATTTAGGCGATCATCACTACGTTAATTGTTATTAGGGAATGATAATGTATACGGAATAATACGCCCTTAAGAACAAATATATGTATATATATAGTATAAGATAATGGAGTTTAGAGAAAATAAAAAATGAGAGAAAAAGTAAAAAATAGGACTCGAGTCTCGGGTTTTACCTCGAGACGCCTACGTAGCCTATAGAGGCATCAAAGTCCACGTAGTTCGCATAGAAAATAAGGGATGGGGTTTATCCCATAAATCCAATCGGGGATTCTCTTATTTGTGTGTGTGTGTGTGTAGAAAAACTGTTTTAGTTGTGAGAGAAGTGTAAGAAAAGTGTGAGAATTCCCGTTTGGAATTTATGAGCAAACCCTCTTTTTTCTTGTTTTTTTTGGGTTTTTATTTATATGAAATTAAGAGATGTGCAATAATACTAAATAAAAAGTATATTAGGATGTGTGAGATGAGATAATGAAAGTACTAAATAATAAAACAAGTTATTGAAAATTTATGAGAATTTAAGGAAATAGTTGGGAAAATTGGACCTTCTTGAAGATCTTGAGCTTGATCTTGAATGTTGGAGATCATCCCCTAGACTTGGATGATGAGGGAGGGTAGTGAATTCACCAAGCTTGGTGAAAAGGATGATGAAAAGTGAAGGTTGGAAAGGGATTTGGGTGTGGAAATCACGCTGACTTCGAGAGAGGTTTTCTGGATCTGCTGAGAGTGATATCTATCAGATCTGGGCTCCCCTTGCAATGAGGTCAAGGCCTACTTTTCATAGGCACAGGGTATTGCCAATCGGCATAGCCCTATTCCTACCGTTCGACAGGTGCATTTAGGCACACTGGGACCTGTCGTTTGGTAGTGTCTTTCGGGCCTTTTTGGAAAATCAGTCGCAGAATGAAAACCGTTGATCAGAATTGCACACGGGATGGACCGTTGGAAAGGTAATTTAGAGAACTTAGAAAGTACTTTGCACTACTCCTGAGTTCGGGAGTTGACTTTGGGTCAAATATGGCTCGGAAGCATTCGATGACTTTTTGGAGTCAAACTAATTATTCATCCGTACCATAAGTTGAAATCGTGGAAGGGATGGACCGTTGGAAAGGTTAGGAGATGTAATTCGACATTCCAATGAGTTTAATCAGGTTCGGGGAGTTGACCTTGGTCAACCAGGCCTCAGAAGCATTCGGTGACCTTTCAGAGTCAAACGGATCGTTCGTCTGTACCGTAAGTCAGAATTGTGTACGGGATGGACCGTTGGAAAGAGGTTTCAGTGATCTTCGAAGATTCATTTAGTATTGGTCAAGTTGAAGAGACGACCTTGGTCAAATGGAGCCCGGGAGTGCCCGATGGCCTCCTGATTGAGTTTCGAGCGAAATGGCCCATTCGTCCGCATAATAGGTTAGAATTGTGCATGGGATGGACCGTTGGAAAGGGGTTTTAGTAACTTTCGAAGATTCATTTAGTCTCGATCGAGCTGAAGAGTTTGACTTTTGGTCAAACGGAGCCTGGGAGTGCCCAATGTCTTCTAGGTCAGTACTCGGGGTATGACCTCGATCTGCAGTGATGAGGGGAGGTTCTAGGGACCTAAGGAGAGTTTAGGGGGTAACATAATGGGGTATCTACAGAGCCCCTTGACGGGTGAGTTTGGAATAAATGATAGCCATCGAATAGACACTGCATGATGCTTTTGAGGGAGGATGACCAATTCGGAGGGTCGAGGCCGATTCTAAGGACCTAAGGAAACGAGGATGACCAATTCAGAGGGTCGAGGTTGATTCTGAGGACCTAAGGAATGGTTTAGAGGAAAGGTTTAGGACAATTCCTGAGAAGGTGCTAGGGATGACCGATTCAGAGGGTCGAAGACAATTCTGAGGGCTTGAAGATGAGGGTAACCGATTCTGCGGGCTTGAAGATAAGGTTGACCGATTCTATGGGTCGAAGCCAATTCTGAGGGCTTGAAGATGAGGGTGACTGATTCTGTGGGTCAAAGCCAATTCTAAGTGCTCGAAGATGAGGGTGACCAATTCTGCGGGTCAAAGCCAAGTCTGCGGGCTTAAGTTGAGATGACCAATTCTGCGGGTCAAAGCTAATTCTGAGGGCTTAAGTTGAGTTTACCAATTCTGCGGGTCAAAGCCGATTTTGAGGGCTTAAGTTGAGATGACCAATTCTACGGGTCGAAGCCAATTCTGAGGGCTTGAAGATGAGGGTGACCAATTTTGTGGGTCGAAGCCAATTCTGAGGGTTTAAGTAGAGATGACCAATTCTACGGGTCGAAGCTGATTCTGCGGGCTTAAGTAGAGATGACCGATTTTACGGGTCAAAGCCAATTCTGTGGGCTTAAGTTGAGATAACTAATTTTGCGGGTCAAAGCCAATTATGAGGGCTTAAGTTGAGATGACCAATTCTGCAGGTCAAAGCCGATTCTGCGGGCTTAAGTTGAGATGACCAATTCTGCGTGACAAAGCCAATTATGTGGGCTTAAGTTGAGATGCCCAATTCTGCGGGTCAAAGCCAATTCTGATGCCTTAAGTGATGATCCAAGACCGAGGTCAATTTTGACCTAAAAGTGATGACGACCGAGGATCGAGGTCAATTCTGACCTAAAAGTGGTGACGATCGAGGACCAAGGTCAATTCTGATCTAAAAGTTGTGTCGATCGAGGACCGAGGTCAATTTTGACCTAACGAAGGTGACGATCCAAGATCGATATCTATTTTGACCTAAGAGTGATGACGACCGAGGACTGAGGTCAATTCTGACCTAACTAAGGTGACGATTCAAGACCGAGGTCAATTTTGACCTAAGAGTGGTGATGATCGAGGACCGAGGTTAATTCTAACCTAACTAAGGTGATGATCCAAGACCAAGGTCAATTCTGACCTAAGAGTGGTGACGACCGAGGATCGAGGTCAATTCTGACCTAACTAAGGTGACGATCCAAGACCGAGGTCAATTCTGACCTAAAAGTGGATGAAGAATGGATTTTGGGTTCTGCTGGGGAATGAGCTGGGGAAAAAGTAGAGTGTCTTTTGTAGACTTTAAAAATGATTTTCTGGAGTTTCGCTGGGAAAATTACCTCGTGATGTTGTGTTGAGCCGGGGAGCTGATTGTCGGGGAAGCGTTTGTGATTTCAGGGATTTCGCAGAGGAAAGGAAAGTTTGATGCCGTAAACTTCACTGGGGAAGTGATTCGGTGGTCCAGGGATTGGACGTATTTCAAGACCTTTGGGGGATAGGAGGATATCCTTAGAGATCCTTCGGGTATGTTGCCGGGAGGAGTTTCACTTGGTTTTTGAGAGTTTCGCTGGGGAAATGGGGGTTTTACTTGAGGGAGTGTGAAATTCTCTTGGTAAAAATGTTCTAAATCCTTTCCGAGATTTTTAGGAATTTTTCTGAGGATTTTTCCAAATTTTTTGGTATTTTTCTGGGAATTTTTATACGAAATTTTAAGGGGGTGCAAGTTGGCATAGTTCAGAGGGTGCCATTCGGTAGTGGCACGGACTTTTGGACTGCCTCAGGAAGGTAATGAGACAGTGCTGATCGGTGGGTGGGGGTCAATGCCGATCGGCATGAAGCTTAGCATCCTATATAAAGGGGGGAATTCCCCTCATTTTTCACAGCTTCTTGCTTTCTTTCTTTCTACGATTTTCCTCTGCAAATCGTTCTAGCATTCCGATCTCTAAGAAATGGCTGCCTTTGTAAGCAGTACAGCGCATAGGGAATGGTTGACTGTTGACGAGTGGGCGAACGTGGAGTGGAGGGCTAGGGCGCCTCTTGATTTGGGGAGTGAGAACTCCTTTGACTCATTCGAGCCAGTTGCAGATGAGGGGACTTTGCTGCGGGAGCCATCGCATCATCAGTCTTCTAAGGTGGTGAGCCCTAGCGGTTATGTAAGTAACCTGACTTTTGGCATTCTCCTCTTTTTGGTGATTTTTTTCTTTCTTCCTTGAATTTTGACAAGGTTTCTTCTTTTGACAGTCTGATATCTCTTTGAAGAACATGCGTTCCCATGGGACGATGGGGCTTAAGGATGTCTAGGAGCATCTTCCACCTGTGGTGCATTGGGTGGTATCATCAGCAGGTTTTGGGAGGTTGGCGTCTGCGCTAGATAAGACACCTCGGTCAACAGCGGTCTTATGTGCTTTGGGGGAGAGATGGTGGGATACTACCCACACCTTCCATTTCGGTTTTGGGGAGATGACCGTGACTCCCATAGACATGCAACAGCTACTGGGGTTGGATTGTAATGGGGAGAAGATAGAGGTGGATCGCTCTCTTAGGGTGAGATTGGAGGCAGTGAGGGCGGCACTCGGCGACGTAGGGAGGATAGTTTCTGGGGATTCCATCCGATTGTCCTCGCTGAAGGATGTTCTGCTGGGTAGGGTGGTTGATGTGGAGGACGGTTTGCAGGTGAGGCAGATGGACCAGTTGTTCGTTTTACTGGTGCTGGGAGGTTTTATGGTGGCGTCGAGTGGCGACGTCATCCATTTATGGTTCTTGCCGTACTTGAGGATGTTTTCGAACATCCCTCTCTATGATTGGGGGAGCCTGACTTTGGCGACCCTCTATTTTTCTTTGGATGCATTCAGTCGGTGCTGCCGGCTAACTTTTATTAGAGCCACGTATCTCCTCGAGGTATCCTTTAATTTTGCGCATTTTCCTTTCATGCATTCGCATTTTCCTTATGCGTCTCTTTTATATTGTGAATTCCTGTCTTTGGCAGACATGGTTCTATGAGGTGATTGGGTGAAATAACCAGTTGATCTCTCTGAAGGATGATACTGTTGGGGACTTTTATCGATTGTATCGATGGCAGAAGGCCAATCGATAGTCGAGGGGATCTCTCTTTGGAGGCGGTGCGTCAGGTCTTGAATGGCCTGACTAGTGGTAGAGTAAGACTCTTTCCTTTTCAGCCTTGGTTTTGGTGTGTTCTGATTTTGTATTGACTTATGCCCGCTTAGTGATTTTTAGGTGAACTTTTACCCTTGGGGGATAACTATTCAGGATACGGGGGCGACCGGGGTGAATGCGCAGATGAGGCGTTTGTTGGCACATGAGTTCAGCCATTCCTGGTATCTGGGGGAGCGAGTGGTTCAACAAATTGCTGAGGAGGAGGTGGTGGTGCCACCCGCGCAGCCTCCTATGTCTATGAGGCGGGAGAGGCTACTGTCGAAAGATGCGAGGATCGCGGTGATGATTGACGAGTCCTACCTATTGTACACTGATACGGCTACGCTGTATGACTATATGGACTTTGTGATGAGTTGGTTGATGGCGCCCAACATATATAATTCCTTGCCCTTCCCTCCTGCGGGTTGAAGTCGGGTGGTGAAGTCTTCCCACAGTGGTAGTGGTCTGACGACGGCGGCGGCGATGGAGGCTTCAGAGGTTCCTTTCGTGCGATTGCACACTCCTTCGTACAACATTCGGCGAGATGATGGAGGGATGGTGCCTATATTACACCGTCCTCATGCGATGGATACGAAGGAGTTGGGTTTGACAGAGGAGGTCCTTCGTCCTGCGGTATATCTTCTTACTCTTTTTTGGTTCCTTTTCCGTTCCGATCCCTCTTTGATACTGATTCTTCCTTTTCTTTACAGCAAGTTCGGGTGTCGACCACTTGGCTGAGGGATATTAGAGACTGGATCTCTTCGGTAACTGCCCACATTCAAGATGCGATCCCGGTTCCTTCTTGTTTGGTGCCTTCTGCTTCGTCCGGGGAGGACTCTGGCTCGGGTAGTGGCGGTGCGTCATCTCACCATAGGGGAAAGAGAGTGCATCGCAGGGGCGGAAGCTCTTAGAGAGAGGGGGGAAGGGTAGGTGGGAAAGATAGAATGAGAATGTGGGTTCGGATCGAGTCCCGTTGTTGTTTTCTTTTCTTTTATTTCCTATAAAATTTGATGTAACACGGAGAAAAAATACATATGCAATGCAATGGGATTTTTTATTATCTTTTGTTAATGATGGATGCATGCGCATGCGCTTTTTACTTTGCTGCTGAGACCGTAAAAATAAATATTTTTGGGATTTTGAAGGAATGTTAAAAATGGGAATTTTTATAAGGATGGAAAAGGATTTTTGAAATTCTGTTGAGAATATCAATTTATTTTTATTGGCTTCTAATTTTGATAAAAAAGGAAAAAGGAAAATTTCCAAAAATAGGGGGTTGTCGATCGACAAGCACCTTGTCCTGCCTATCGATAGTCAAGTCGAGTCCCATCAATTTAACGCTTTTGATTTGTGCCTTCTTCAGTCTTTTGTACCTTATGGGGTAGGACTCCCTCTGATTTCTGCCGGGATTGTGTCTCTTATGAGGGTTCTCAAGTATAAAAAGGGGAAGGGTGGAGTGTTTCCATTACACCTTCACTTATCTACTGTTTCTTAGTCTTGCAAGACGGCTCTCCTTGGCAGCATTGAGTTTGCTAATTACCTCGAAGCCTTGGAAGCAATGTGCTCTTATAATGTCGACTATGATGCTTTCAACATGCGTTGAGTCTCTTTGTGGCGCAATCGGTCCCTTGAGTGGAACATGCTGATGACGGCGGTACAATTTTAGTACCCCGAAGACCATGTATTCTGTTTTAGGTTGTATGAAGTTTGTCCTACCTACGAGGAATTTTCTGCCATGCTGGGGATAAATCCCAGTATTGCTGCGGCTTTACCCAAATTTTCCCGTTCTCCTCAGGATTTACTGGCTAGGCTTCTTCGAATTTCGCCTTCGGCGACTAGATCACTGGTTGCTGATGGAATGATTTCCCTCCCGGCGGTGTTGCAGTCCATGCATTTGTGGGCCGTAGGCGATGCTGGTTATGCTGGAGCCATTACTCTGGGCTTAGTATCAAAATTATTGCTGGTGACTGGAGAATTGCGGGTGGATCTGCAACTTACAGTCATTACTTCATGGATGTCATACCGTCACAATCCTGCGGCGATGATATTGGCGGAGACCTTGATTGGTCTGGATGCCTGGCGAGAAGGTCATTCTGACTTCCTGTGGGGTATCCCCGTGATGTTGTTCATGTGGTTATCTGAAAAACTCCGCCTAGTGACTCTTCCAGAATATCCTTTATCGGCTATTCCCAACTTCTTTTTGTGTCACTTTTTCAGCATTGGCCTGGATATTACTAGCTAGGAGAATTGGTTTGTGGAGCATGGGGCTTGATATCTTTATTGGTCAATGCCTTGGTGGGGATAGTTGTTGCTTGTTCTGGAGCTAGGAGAATACATATATGTAAGGCTGGTTGGTCTTAAACATACCTCTTTTTATTTCCCTTGGCGGCTTCTGCGCCAATTTGGCTAGGTACAGGTCGTGCCACCTCAGACACTAAATTTCTTTTCGGTTGAGGATTTGACCGATCGTCTGCGCATGCGGCTTGGCTCTCTATGGGAGAATCGACGTCCGTCGACCCGTCCCTCTAAGTCTGTTGGGAGAGTTTGGCATATCCCTGGGGATTATATGAAGTGGTTATGGAGGAAAGTAGTTAGCAAGATGTTGGCAGTGGAGACTTGACAAAGGTGGTTTGTTTCTTTTGACACCATGGAGGGAGGTGTTGTGGTTTATTCGAAGTTGGTTCAAGCTTATCGGTCCATGGAGTGTCTGTGACACTCTGTTCATGCAAGGGAAACTTTGGGACCCCAGGATGTAGATGATAATGACGGAGCAGGCTCCTCTGGTAGTCGTGGATAGGACTCTTAGAGAGTTTATTATGGGGAATAAATGTGGGGATTTTATTTGGCTTTTTTAGGAGGGTAGGGGGAAGGAAGTTATCCGTTTATTTTCTTATGTAATCTTTACCGTAATTTCTTATTAGTGAAATAAATAAGTTTCTGATCATCCAGCTGTGCCTTTGATGAGTTTTTTGTTTGCTTGAATTATCTATACCGATCGCTAAGGCATACATAAACCTTTTGTTTAAGTATATGTTGGAATTGACTGTCGTTCTAGGAGATAAGAAAAGAATAGTATTTTGTGAAAAATAAAGGGACGTGCTCATGTAAGGTGTATGAGATGCCTACGTACCTCTGGGGTTTTTGAAAAGTTTTAATTTGTTTTAAAATTATTTTTGCAGAGGATCAAGCCCACGTAGTTCTGGGTAGGCGGAAATGAAGAGATTTTTATTTTTTTATTTTTTTAGAATAGAAAGGAGATGAGAAGAATCGTAGCGCGCCGAAATTTCGGACTAGGGGTAGAATTTCTTGAGATGGTTCAGGTTGACTGGACGAGCCATCTCTTCCCCATCTAAGTCGTTGAGCATGGAGGCACCACCGGATAAGATCTTCTTGACAAAGTAGGGGCCGCTCCAATTGGGCTTGAATTTCCCTCTGGGGTCCCAGATGGGTTCTATGATTCCTTTGAGGGCTAGGTCCCCTTCTCGGACACCACGATCCTTGATTCTCTTATTGAATGATCGTGCTATTCGGCGATGGTACCCTTGTACATGGTATAGTGCTTTTAATCTCCTTTCATCTAGGAGGGTCAGTTTGTCAAGATGGCTTTGGCACCAGTCTTCTTCACTGACCTTGCTTTCAAGCATGACGCGCAACAAGGGTATTTCCAGCTCCACGAGTAGTATTGCTTCCATACCATAAACTAGAGAGTAAAGGGTAGCCCCAGTAGAGGTTCGAATTGAGGTTCGATAGCCCTAGAGGGCGTACGGGATCTAATCATCCCAATTCTGCTAGCTTTCGGTCATCTTATTGAAGATGGCTTTGAGGTTCTTGTTGGCAGCTTCAATTGCACCATTGGTCTGAGGTCGGCAGGGAGAAGATTTGTGTCTCTGAATCCCATACTCGTTGACCACTTCTATGACTTCAGCCTCAAAATGTAACCCGTTATTTGATCCTAGCTCGTGTGGGACCCCATATCGGTAGATGATATTTTTCTTAATGAATTTGTCCACTTTCTTGGCATTCAGCACTGCGTATGACTGAGCTTCGACCCATTTGGTGAAGTAATCTATGGCAACTAGGATGAACTCATGTCCATTGGAAGCCTTCGGTGTAACCTTCCCTATAATTTCAATGTCCCAGGTGGATAATGGCAAGGGAGAGGTCATGTTGTATAATTCGCGCAGAGGCAGATGCTGAAGGTTGGAGAATTGTTGGCATTTGAGGCATCTCCGGACATAGGCGGTGCAATCTTGGGTAATGGTGGTCCGGGAGTAGCCTTATTGTATGATCTTATTAGAAAGCATGTGACCGTTCATATGGGGTCCGCATTCCCCACTATGGATCTTCTGCATTATCTTTTCAATGTCATCCCCTACGATGTAGTGCAAATGACTTCCATCGAAGTTCCTTTTGAGCAGTGCTTTGTGACAAATGATGTACTGGGCAGCCAGTCTTTGAAGGGTTGCCTGATCTTTCTTGTTGGAACCCTCGGGATACCTACCATGCTTGAGGAGGCTCCAAATATCATAGTACCAACAATTGTCTAGCTCGGGATCTTCTATAGTGACGAGTTCAATGTGGTAGCGGTGGGTTGGTTTGTCTTTCTTTTGAACTAGGAAGGGGGTCATTGTGGTTCCTTTGGGCATATCGACCATGGAGGCCAAGGTAGCAAGGGCATCATCTAGGTTATTCTTTGCTCGAGGTAGGTAATGGAAGGTGATATCTTGGAATTGGGAGGGTAGTTCTTCTAAGTGGGCATGGAAGGGTTGGAGATTCTCATCCTTGACTTTCCATTTTCTAAGAACTTGATCGATGATGAGGGTGGAATCCTCGTAGACATCTAGGCATTGAATATCATTCTTAAGAGAAACTTTGAGTCCTATCGTGCATGCCTCGTATTAAACCATGTTGGTGGTGCAAAGGAAATCCAATTTGATGGCAATGGGAGTGTGGGAGTCATCTGGGGCGATCAGAAGTATCCCGATGACGTATCCTTTTTTATTGGCAGCGCCGTCAAAGAACATCTGCCATCGATAGGTGTCTTGAGTGGTGCAAAGGATGTTTTCATCTGGGAATTCAGAGACCCATACATCGGCTTCTTCTACGGGGTAATCGGCGAGGTAGTCAGAGATGGCTCTTCCTTTCATGGCTTTCTACGTGACGTACACGATAACGAACTCGACTAGGAGCATCAACCATCGGGCCATTCGTCTAAACAAGGCGGGTTTCTCAAGCAGGTATTTGATGGGGTCCATTCGGGATATAAGTTTGATGGGGAAAGTGAGCATGTAGTGCCGCAAATTTTGGGTGACCTAGACAAGTGCGATACACGCCTTTTCCAAAACAGTGTAGTTGACCTCGTACACGACTAATTTATGACTGGCATTATAGATGGCTCGTTCTTTGCGGGAATCTTCAACGTATTGGGCTAGAAAAGCCCTAACTGTAGTGTCGGTTATGGTTAGGTATAGGATTAAGGGGAGACCAGGCTATGGTGGCATGAGTATCGGGGGTTGGGTAAGATATTATTTGATTCTGTTAAAAACTTCTTGGCAGGCCTTGTTCCAAATCTTGGTTGAATCCTTTCGGAGGAGTTTGAAGATAAGTTCGCAGATGAAGGTTAACTGGCTGATGAACCCGCTGATGTATCGTAATTTCCTAAGGAAACCTCGAACTTCTTTCTTTGTTCGGGGAGGTGTCATCTTAAGTATGGCTTTCAACTTAGCAGGATCTTCTTCCATCCCCTTCTCACTGTCCATGAATCCTAAGCGTTTTCCATTTGTAATGCCGAAGACGCATTTCTCTGGATTGAGTCTCATCTAGTAATGTCGCAATCGTTCGAAGAACTTTTGAAGAGAGGGAATATGACCCTCTCTAGTCTTGGATTTGATAATCATATCATCCACATAAACCTCAACCTCTTTGTGAATAAGATCGTGCAGGATGGTCGTGGCAGCCCTCTGGTAGGTAGCCCCAGTGTTCTTGAGACCAAATGGCATGACAGTGTAGCATAAGGTTCCCCATGGGGTGATGAATGCGGTCTTTTCTTGGTGGTCTAGGTGCATTTTAATTTGGTTGTATCCGAGAAATCCATCAATGAATGACTTGAGAGCATGATTGGCTGTGTTGTCCACGATCATATCAATTTTGGGTAGCGGATAATCATCCTTTGGAGAGGCTTTGTTCAAATCCCGATAGTCTACACACATTCGAACTTTTCCTCCTCAATTTGGCACGGGCACTATATTGGCTAGCTACGTGGGATATTCGATCACATGAATGAAGCCTACGTTCAACTGTTTGACCACCTCTTCTTTGACCCTGAGCGACCATTTGGTGCAGATTTTTCTCAACTTTTTCTTGACCGGCTTGTAATCTGGGAGAGTGGGGATCTCGTGCGGAGCTATTTGAGGATTAATGGTGGGCATATCATTGTAGGACCATGCGAAGACATCCACGAATTCCTTTAGCAATTCTTCGAGTTGTGCACGCTCATGCTCGTCAAGGGGATCCCCTATCCTAATCTCGCACTATTAGCTACTAGAACTGAGGTTTATAACAACAGTCTCTTCTTCATTAATTTGAACGCAATTATGTTGTTTTTTATTAACCTTATTTAGATCAGTTAAGAATTGTTCATTTGAAAAGTCATCATCATCAAAAGTGTGATTAGAATCCAAACAGTTAATGTAAGGCATAGCAAGATACTCAAAATATTCGTTTGTTTCATTGATAGGAAAAATAACATTGAGAACCTCATCAAAGGAGGTCTTGATTACATTTGAGCAAGGATAGACAACAGAAGAAGAAACGGGATAAACATTAGGATTAGGTGAGATTTTAGTAGGTAGAACTAACGCAGCATGCCAGTTGAGGAGAGGTGTATCAGTAACTTTAATCAGTTGGGACGGATCCAGTGATGTAGTGCTTGAGTGAATAATGCAGAGTGTTAGCCCCAGTGTCTATAAGTTGAAGGAGTCTTCGGAGTCACTTTCCTCAGTCTCTTCGGTATCTTTGATGAGCGGTTGTACATGGTGTTGGTAACTCTCGGCCCATGGGTAGCTGTCTTGGAAAAAGATCTCCATTCCAAGCTTCATCTTCTTATCTGTATGGTCATACCATGGTTCGGGAAAGCCACAAAAGGGGAAGTTCTCACCCTCTTTGATGAATCTTCCATTCAAGGAATCACCTGGGATAGTCTGGACGCAGTCTAGTCCTCTCTTTGGTCGAGATTGGCCGATCATTCTAAGCTCTTGTTCTGACGGTTGATACCCCAAACCACAAGGAGGGAAAGATTTCTTTAGTTTAATTGGCTCAAGTATCCCTTGCTGTCTTTGTCCTCATCCCAATCCAGGCATGAAGTGCATGTTTCTGAACATCTGAATCACATTGACATTTCCATGAGGATCGTAATCTGGACAAACCCTTTCTTTAAAGTCGTTCCCTACCGGGAGTAGAAGTGGCTCAACTCGAAATCCTGATAGGAGCATATCATTTGACCCGTGCTGTATCTTAAGGATTGGACTGATGGTACTTGCACCATCGGCATTGACATCGTCGCCCAAGATGGTAATGACCCGTCCGTGGGCGAGAATTTTAATTTTTGATGGAGTGAGGAAGACACGCCCTTGATATTGTGGAGCCAGGGTCATCCGAGCAATAGATTGAAATAAGCTGGGATGTCAATAACTTGGAATTCAACGACAGGGTTTATAGGGCCATACCCTATTACAAGCTTTATGGATACCATCACCTCCCGACGAGTATTATCATAGGTATGCACAACAGCGGAGGTTGGAGCGAGGTCGATTTCTTTCAGTCCTAAAAATTTGAAGGTTCTCAGTGGGCAGACATTCAAGGCGGATCCATTATCGACAAGAGAGAGTGGTATAACCTTCCCCATAACTTCGACGGAGATGTTGAGTGCATGAATTTGGTTTGGCCCAATTTTGGGGATTTCTTCTTCGGAAAAGGATAGCATTCGGGTAGAGGTCAAGGATCCGACCAAATTTATTGCTTCTTCTGGTATGGTAGATGGAGGAACTATGGGTCCAGTCCAGTGAGAAACTTGATCAAAGCATTTCTGTACAACTCCGAAGATATGAAAAGCCCCCATAGAGTGATGTTAGCTTGAGTTTTCTTTAGTTATTCAAGGATCTTGCTCTCCTCGAGGGTCATTTCTGGCATAGGAAGGTTTTCCATGCCCTTCCCCTTGTTATTGATTGGTAATGAGCTTGGGATTTGGTAATGCCTCCCTGATCTGGTTATGTGATTTACTGAAGAAGGAAAAAATATGAATCCCATTTCCTTAACGATCTCGGGTTGTTCTGCCATCTTGTTTATTTCTTCGAGGAGTTCTTCAAATGATATTATTCCACACATGTCGACTACCGGGCCAGTTTTCTCTGAAGCTTGCTCTTTATTCAAATCTTCGAATTCTTCCCCCCATCCGGTGGCAACAATTATGTCCATCCATGTAAAGTTGATGCATTCCACAACTTCAACGGCTTCTTCATATAGGTCATTCCATTCTTTGGGGACGTGTAAGGGTGTAGGGACCAGGCACCCCTGTAGCTTCAAAGCATCGAATAACTCGGTGATACTGTAAATGTTGTTGGTCTGTCTGAAGAATTCTGCTATAATCTGGACCACATCATCCAGGATGAATTCATCGATTGGTACTACCCAACTATCTGACTCTCAATCCCATTTCCGTGCTTCCAAGAACAGCGTACTAAATCTCTGGCAATCAATGATCATTTGTGAGGTCAATTTCAGCCCGAACTCTAGGAGCTGGTTTAAGACTTCTGGTAATTCCATAGTTTCATTTTCAAAATGGATACGGACAGCGATGCATGCTCTGGTAAGGAGTGACAGTGCCTGATCAGTGAGGCTAGTAGGGTGTAGGAGGAAATATGGGAAAATTTGGAGAGGTTTAGGAGAGTATATGGGTGTGATTTGAGTTGAGGGATCGAATTTCGGGTTCGCTTATAAGAAGAAGGCATTGGTATGATTTGGAAGTGGGTTGTGAGTAGTGTTTGGCTGGTGGGGCGATGGTACCCCGGTCAATTAGACCTTGGATTACATTTCGGAGGTGAAAGCATTGGTCAGTAGTATGGCCATCTGTTTGGTAAAAGGCGTAATGGACATCTGCCTTGAAATTTCTTGGGAGTGGATTTGGCAATGGACGGGGATCCAAGGGTTTAATGAGGTTTCATCTTAGTAGGGCTTGATAGACTTTGGAGAGGGGAGCATGGAGCTCAGTGTATTCCTATCGGACTGGGACAGGGCGACTTTCTGGTGCCCATGATGCAGTTGGTTAAGAGATGTTGTTGAGACTGTAGCACTGGCAGGCTTGTCATATTTTCTGGAGGTGAACTGTCCGGACACATTCTTTTGTTCAACTTCTGTCTTGGCAAGACCTTCCTCGATTTCTACCCCTGCCTCTTTGAGATCTCGGAAGTGGGGATACTATTGTCCTCCCATCATTGTTCGGATATGGGTAAGAAGTTCTTCTTTACTATGCTGACCTATTCTTCCTCGGAAGGCCGATTGGTCATAGTTGATGCTTTTTCCCTCCATCGGGCGATGAAGTTACTGACTGATTCTCTAGGGTTCTGCTTGAGCAGCTCTAAATCACGGTGGGTGACCTCAAGTTCTTCATTATATTTGTACTGTGACATGAATTCTCGGGCCACATCCTCCCAGCTACGAATTATGGATTCTTCGAGAGATAAAAACCATTGGAGGGCGCTATCCTTCAGAGTTTGCTGAAATAATTGGGCCATCACTTCTTCAGAAGCCCCTAGTAGAGTCATGGAACGGTGATAACTACGGAGATGAACAATCGGGGGTCCACTTCCTCCAAATTTCTCGATAATTGGCATCTTGAACTTCTCAGGTAACCTCGCATTTGGATAAGGAGACATGTGGGTGTAATCCATGTAATTTACCGAGACTCTGACTTGGTCGAACTTCTTGGTGAGCATCTTGAGGTCCTCTTTGACTTTGTTCAGCTCTTCTTCCTTTGGATTAATGACCATAGGCAAGTTAGCCCCATGCTGGGCAAGGTTCGGCATAGGAAGCTAGGTAGGCGGCGGCCCATTAGCAGGAGGGGATCGTGGAGAGTAATGATACTCTTCGGGAACCCATATAGGCTTGAGCGGATCCATGGCATGAGCAAATAGGGCCTCGGTCTCTTGAGGAATGGGAACCTGGTTTTGTTGCATCTTTCGGATCTCAGTTTGGAAGTTGTCAATCTTGGACACAAGCTGAGCTAGAACTGCCGTCAGATCCGGCTGAACAATGGGTACTTTATTAGTATTCTCCATGGAGAGCGGATGGATTCCGGACTCTGAAGGAGTAATAGGGGAACGGACGAAACTCCGGGGTGACTTGACTAAAGAACGAAGCTAATAAGGAGCCAGGCCAAGGGCTTGCGATCGACCTGAAAAGGCGTAAAATGGGATTTATTTTTGAGAAAAGGGGAAGAAATTTTTTTTTGTTTTTGGATTTTTGATAAGAGAGGCGAAATGTTTTTGGCTTTTTGATAAATAGGGGAGAAATGTTTTTTTTTTGATAAGTAAGGGAGAAATGTTTTTGGATTTTTTGGAGACGGATCTCAGCATGATTATTATAATTATTATGTTCTCACTTGTATTAAATTCTCCTAAATGCAAAATGAAATGCCGTATGGGACTCGAGATTGGAAATCGGCAATCTAACATGTGTGCCCTAGTGTTGACACCTATATACGATTATGCAGTTGGTTGGGTGAATAAAAAAGGGTTCCCCTCTTTGGCGTGACTTCTACGATATACATCTTGCTCTTACGGGCAATAGGTACGTGCGGACAAACCGTTTGATATACCCGAGTGTACGTGAATTGCCTCACCATATACCTCGTGGGGACGGTACGTGTGAGAGTGAATTCGATATACTCGGCGTACGTGAACGAGTTTCCTGTGATATACCTCCCGTCATGACTTCGGTTAAGCGGTACGATGCGGGGGAACCGTTCAATATACGTCGAAGGTACTAGGCCAATGGAAGGTGAGAGTCATACCGCTTAGGCTAACTGCGTCCTGCCGGACCAGCACCCATCACGAAGTGACCCTCCAGTTACGGGGTAAAATTTGGTCAATAACAATGCTCTTTGGTGATGTCGTGTGAATCATGCATGATTATTTTATTAGTATCTTATGATGAGAGTATCTTTCTTGATTATGCCAAACAGGGAGCAAAGTGAAAGTACCAACGGTACACCAAGTATGGATGATGCGTGAAACATGTGGATATATGTGACCCTAGGTGCACGTGGTGCGAACTATACATGGAGAATTTTCTACAAGTGTGTGAATAGAAGCATAAGCATGGGGTACACATGAGTAGTAAAGGGGGACAAGCAAAATGGGGGAGAATATAAGCAAACATAACTCCCACGTAAATAGAGTTTAGACCTCAAAAGAAAGTCCCCAGCAGAGTCGCCACTCTGTCCATCCCCTCCCAGATCCCGATCCTCGCGGCAGGCGGGCCTCACGAGAGTGAGGATCCTTAGGTCCCGCGCGTCCCTCTCGGGAGCGCTTCGGTCGGCGTCATTTGAGGTGAGGTGAAAAATGTAGATAGATTAGAGTCGCTAGTCTATTTTACTAAAAATAGAAAAAAGGGAAGCCATCCCGAAGGACAGCATCCAAAGACATACTGGTGCATACGAAACCAAAATGATTCGAAAAGGGTCCGGAGGTTAAGTTACGAAATGGGAAGGGGTTAGGCACCCATTCCGCCCTTTCGGTCTCTCAAGGGTTTTTGCTATTTTTTTTATTTTCCCCGTGATATGTGTGCATGTTTATATATAGTGGAGATAGGAATCATTGACTTATACCATGGAAGAGGTAAAGCTAGTCATCCGTAGGAAGGTATAAAAAGTATTAGAAAATAGGATTTAGGCGATCATCAATACATTAATCGTTATGAGGGAACGATAACGTATACGAAATAATACGCCCTTAAGAACAAATATATGTATATATATATAGGATAAGAGAATGGAGTTTAGAGAAAATAGAAAATGAGAGAAAAAGTAAAAAATAGGATTCGAGTCTCGAGTTTTACCCCGAGACGCCTACGTAAGCTATAGAGACATCAAAGTCCACGTAGTTCGCATACAAAACAAGGGGTGGGGTTTATCCCATAAATCTAACCGGGGATTCTCTTATTTGCGCGTGTGTGTAGAAAAAGTGTTTTAGTTGTGAAAGAAGTGTAAGAAAAGTGTGAGAATTCCCGTTTGGAATTTATGAGCAAACCCTCTTTTTTCTTATTTTTTTGGGTTTTTATTTATATGAAATTAAGAGATGTGCAATAATACTAAATAAAATGTATATTAGGATGTGTGAGATGAGATAATGAAAGTACTAAATAATAAAATAAGTTATTGCAAATTTATGAAAATTTGAGGAGAGAGTTGAGAAAATTGGACCTTCTTGAAGATCTTGAGCTTGATCTTGAATGTTGGAGAGAAGCCCTTAGACTTGGATGATGATGGAGGGTAGTGAATTCACCAAGTTTGGTGAAAAGGATGATGAAAAGTGAAAGTTGGAAAGGGATTTGGGTGTGGGAATCACGCTGACTTCAAGAGAGGTTTTCTGGATCTGCTGAGAGTGATATCTATCAGATCTGGGTTTCCCTTGCAATGAGGTCAATGCCTCCTTTTTATAGGCCCGGGGCATTACCGATCAACATAGCCCTGTTCCTGCAGTTCGGCAGGGGTGTTTAGGCACACTACCAATAGGCAGGGTCTGGGACCTGCCGTTTGGTTGTGTCTTTCAGGCCTTTTTGGAAAATCGATCGCAGAATGAAAATCGTTGATCAGAATCGCACATAGGGTGGACCGTTGGAAAGGTAATTCAGAGACCTTCGAAAGTACTTGGACTGCTCCTGGGTTCGGGAGTTTACTTTGGGTCAAATATGGCTTGGAAGCATTTGGTGACCTTTCGGAGTCAAACGGATCGTTCTTCCGTATCGTAAGTCAAAATCGTGCACGGAACGGACCATTGGAAAGGTTAGGAGATGTACTTAAACATTCCAAAGAGTTCGATCAGGTTTGGGGAGTTGACCTTGGTCAACTGGGCCCTGGAAGAATTCGGTGACCTTCGGAGTTAAATGGATCGTTCGTTCGTACCGTAAGTCAGAATCGTGCACGGGACGAACCATTAGAAAGGGGCTTAAGTGCCCTTCTAATAATTCATTCAGTCTTGGTTGAGCTGAAGAGATGCCTTGGTAAAATGGCGAGAGCGCCTAGTGGCCTCTTGATTGAGTTTCGGGGGAAATGGGTCATTCGTCCGCATGGTAGGTCAGAATCACGCATGGGACGGACCGTTGGAAAGGGGTTTTAGTGCCATTCGAAGATTCATTCAGTCTCGGTCGAGCTAAAGAGTTTGAATTTTGGTCAAACGGAGCCTGGGAGTGCTCGACGGCTTCTAGGTCCGTACTCGGGGTATGACCTAGATCTACAGTGATGAGGGGAGGTAATAGGGACCTAAGGAGAGTTTAGAGGGTAACATAATGGGGTGTCTACACTCAAGCTAACATCACTCTATGGGGGCTTTTCATGTCTTCTCAGCTACATAGAAATGCTTTAATTAAGTTGCTCACTGGACCCACAGTTCCTCCCTCTACCACACCAGAAAAAGCGATAAATTTGGTCCGATCCTTGACCTCAACCCGAATGCTATCCTTTTTCGTAAAAGAAATCTCCAGAATTGGGCCAAACCACAATCATGCACTCAACATCTCCGTTGAAGCTATGGGGAAGGTTATACCAATCTCTCTTATCGATAATGGATCCACCTTGAATGTTTGCCCACTGAGAACCTTCAAATGTTTAGGGCTGAAAGAAAATGAACTCGCTCTAACCTTCGTTGATGTACGTGCCTACGATAATACCCGTCGGGAGGTGATGGGATCCATAAAGCTTGTAATAAGGGCTGGCCCTATAAACCCTGTCATTGAATTCCAAGTTATTGACATCCCATCTTGTTTAAATCTATTGCTCGAACGACCTTGGCTCCACGATATCAAGGGCGTGTCTTCCTCACTCCATCAAAAATTAAAATTCTTCGCCGACGGGCGGGTCATTACCATCTTGGGCGACGATGTCAATGCCGATGGTGCAAGTACCAGTAGTCCAATCCTTGAGATAAAACACGGGTAAAATGATATGCTCCTATCAGGATTTCGAGTTGAACCACTTCTACTCCCGGTAGGGAACGACTTTAAAGAAAGGGTTTGTCCAGATTACGACCCTCATGGAAATGTCAATGTGATTCAGATGTTCAGAAACATGCACTTCATGTCTGGACTGGGGTGAGGACAAAGACAGCAAAGGATACTTGAGCCAATTAAACTAAAGAAAGATTTCCCTCTTTGTGGTTTGGGGTATCAACCGTCAGAACAAGAGCTCAGAATGATCGGCCAATCTCGACCAAAGAGAGGACTAGACTGCGTCCAGACTATCCCAGGTGATTCCTTGAATGGAAGATTCATCAAAGAGGGTGAGAACTTCCCCTTTTGTGGCTTTCCTGAATCATGGTATGACCATACAGATAAGAAGATGAAGCTTGGAATGGAGATCTTTATCCAAGATGTCTACCCATGAGCCGAGAGTTCCCAACACCATATACAACCGCTCATTAAAGATACCGAAGAGACTGAGGAAAGAGACTCCGAAGATTCCTTGAACTTACAGACACTGGGGCTAACACTCTGCATGGTTCACTCAAGCACTACATCATCGAATCCGTCCCAACTGATTAAAGTTACTGATACACCTCTCCTCAACTGGCATGCTGCGTTAGTTCTACCTACTAAAATCTCCCATAATCCTAATGTTTACCCCGTTTCTTCTTCTGTTGTCTATCCTTGCTCAAATGTAATCAAGACCTCCTTTCATGAGGTTCTCAATGTTGTTTTTCCTATCAATGAAATAAACGAATATTTTGAGTATCTTTTTGTGCCTTACATTAACTGTTTAGATTCTAATCAGACTTTTGATGATGATGATTTTATAAATGAACAATTCTTAATTGATCTAAATAAGGTTAATAATAAACAACATAACCGTGTTCAAGTTAATGAAGAAGGGACTGTTTTTACCTCGATTCTAGTAGCTAACTGTGCGAGATTTGGATAGGGGATCCCCTTGACGAGCATGAGCGTGCACAACTCGAAGAATTGCTAAAGGAATTTGTGGATGTCTTCTCATGGTCCTATGACGATATGCCCGACATTGATCCTGAAATAGCTCAACATGAGATCCCCAGTCTTACAGATTATAAGTCAGTTAAACAAAAGTTTAGAAAGCTCCGCACCGAATGGTCGCTCAAAGTCAAAGAAGAGGTGGTCAAACAGTTGAACGTAGGCTTCATTCGTGTGATCGAATATCCCACGTGGCTAGTTAACATAGTGCCTGTGCCAAAATTAGGAGGGAAGGTTTGGATGTGTGTAGACTACCAGGACTTGAACAAAGCCTCTCCAAAGGATAATTATCCAATACCCAATATCGACATGATCGTGGATAACATAACTAGTCATGCTCTCAAGTCATTCATTGACGGATTTATCGGATACAACCAAATCAAAATGCACCCAGACTACCAAGAAAAGATCGCGTTTATCACCCCATGGGGAACCTTTTATTACACTGTTATGTCATTTGGTCTCAAGAACGCTGGGGCTACCTACCAGAGGGCTGCCACAACTATCCTGTACGATCTAATTCAAAAATAAGTTGAGGTCTATGTGGATTATATGATTATCAAATCCAAGAGTAGAGAGGGTCATGTCCCCTCTCTTCAAAAGTTCTTCGAACGATTGCGACATTACTAGATGAGACTCAATCCACAGAAATGCATCTTCTGCATTATAAAGGGAAAACTTTTAAGATTCATGGTCAATGATAAGGGATAAAAGTAGATCCTGGCAAGATGAAAGCCATATTTGAGATGTCACCTCCCCGAACAGAGAAAGGAGTCTGAGCTTTCCTTGGGAAATTGAAATACATCAGTCGGTTCATCATCCATCTAACCTCCATCTTCGAACTTATCTTCAAACTACTCTAAAAGGATTCAACCAAGGTTTGAAACGAGGCCTGCCAAGAAGCATTTGACCGAATTAAACAATACCCGACTCAACCTCCGGTACTCATGCCACCACAACCTGGTCTCTCCTTGCTCCTATACCTAACCATAACTGACACTGCAACTGGGGATTTTCTAGACCAATACCTTGAATATTCCCTCAAAGAAAGAGCCATCTATTACTCCAGTCGCAAATTGGCAAGATAGGAAGTCAACTACACTACTTTGAAAAAGGCATGTGTCGCGCTTGTTTGGGTCACCCAAAAGTTACGACACTACATGTTATCCCTCCCCATCAAATTTGTATCCCGAATGTACCCCATCAAATACCTGCTTGAGAAACCCACCTTATCCAACCGAATGGACCGATAGTTGATGCTGGTAGCTGAGTTTGATATCATGTATGTCACACAAAAAGCCATAAAAGGAAGAGCCATCTCTGACTACCTCGCTGATTACCGCATGGATGAAGCCAATGTCTGAATCTCCGAATTCCCAAATGAAAACATCCTCTGCACTACCCAGGACAACCCCAATGGCAAATGTTCTTTGACGGCGCTGCCAATAAAAAGGGATATGGCATTGGGATACTCCTGATCGCCCCAGATGACTCCCACACTCCCATCGCCATCAAGATGGATTTCCCTTATACCAATAACATAACTAAATATGAGGCATGCACAGCAGGCCTCAAAGTTGCTCTTGAGAAAGGTATTAAATGCCTAGATGTTTGTGGGGATTCCTCCCTCATCATCGGCCAAGTGATCAAGAAATGGAGAGTTAAGGACGAGAAGCCCCAACCCTTCCATGCCCACTTAGAAGAGCTAGCCTCCCAATTCCAAGACATCACCTTCCATTACCTACCTCGAGCAACGAATAACCTAGCCGACACCCTTACTACCCTAGCCTCCATGATCGACATGCCCAAAGGAATAACAATGACCCCCTCCCAGATTAAAAAATATGACAAACCAACCCACTGCTACCACATTGAGCTCGCCACCACAGAAGATCCCGGGCTAGACAATTACTGGTACTACGATATCTGGCAGCTCCTCAAGAATGGTAGGTACCCCAAGGGTTCCAACAAGAAAGATCGAGAAACCCTTCAAAGACTGGTTGCCCAATACATCATCTGTCACAAAGCACTGCTCAAAAGGAACTTCGATGGAACTCATCTGCACTGTATCGCATGGGCTGACATTGAAAAGATAATACAAAAGATCCACAACAAGGAATGCGGACCCCACATGAATGGTCACATGCTTGCCAAAAAGATCATCCGATAAGGTTACTAGTGGACCTCCATGACCCAAGATTGCATCGCCTATGTCCGGAGATACCTCAAATGCCAATAATTCTACAACCTTCAGAATCTGCCTCCGTATAAATTATACAACATGACTTCTCCCTAACCGTTCTCCACATGGGGTATCAACATTATAGGGAAAATTACACCAAAGGCTTCTAACGGGCATGAGTTTATCCTAGTTTCCATTGATTACTTCACCAAATAGGTCAAAGCTCAGTCATACACAGTGCTGAATGCCAAGAAAGTGGAAAAATTCATTAACAAAAATATCATCTGCTGATATGGGGTCACGCACGAGTTAGTGTCAGATAATGGTTTTCATTTCGAGGTAGAAGTCATAAAAGTGGTCAACGAGTATGGGATTTAGAGACACAAATCTTCTTCTTACCGACCTCAAACCAACAGTGCAGTTGAAGCCGCCAACAAGAACCTCAAGGCTATCATCAACAAGATGATTAAAAGCTGTCGAGATTGGGTCGACCAGATCCCATACGCCCTCTTGGGCTATCGAACCTCAATTTGAACCTCTACTGGGGGTACCCCTTACTCTCTAGTTTATGGCATGGAATCAGTACTACATGTGGAGCTAGAAATACCCTCGCTGCGCGTCATGCTTGAAAGCAAGGTCTGTGAAGAAGGCTGGTGCCAGAGCCATCTTGACGAGCTGACCGTCCTAGATGAAAAGATATTGAAAGCTCTATACCATATAAAATGGTACCATCTCCGAATAGTTCGATCATTCAATAAGAGAGTCAAGTACCACGGTGTCCGAGAAGGGGATCTATCCCTCAAAGAGATCATAGAACCCATCTGGGACCCCAGAGGGAAATTCAAGCCTAATTGGAGCGGCCCCTACATTGTGAAGAAGATCTCATCTGGTGGTGCCGCCATGCTCACCGAGTTAGATGGGGAAGAGATGGCTCGTCCAGTCAACCTAGATCATCTCAAAAAGCTTTTACCCCTAGTCTGAAATCTCGACGCACTACGACTCTTCTCATCTCCCTTCTATTCTAAAAAAAAACTCTTCATTTCCCTCTACCCAGAATTACGTGGGCCTGATCCTTTGCAAAACCATTTTCAAAAAAATTAAAAAATCTTCAAAACCCCAGAGGTACGTAGGCAACTCATTCACCTTACATGAGCACGGCCTTTATTTTTCACAAAATACTATTCTTTTCTTATCTTCGAGAACAACAGTCCATTCTAACATATACTTGAACAAAAGGATTATGTATGACTTAGCGATCGGTATAGATAATTAAAAAATACAAAACTCATCAAAAAAGCACAGCTGGATGATCAAAAACTTGTTTATTTCACTAATAAGAAATTACATTGCAATTACATAAAGGAACAGATAACTCCCTTCCCCCTACTTTCCTAAAAGGCCAAAATAAATCCCCACATTTATTCCCCATTACAAAATAAACTCTCCAAGAGTCCTATCCACAGCTACTAGAGGAGCCCGCTCTGTCATCATCATCTGTATCCTGGGGTCCCCAAGCTTCCCCTTCCTGAAAAGAGTGTCGCAGGCGCTCCATGGATAAAAAAGCCCGAACCAGCTTCGAAAAAACCACAACACCCCCTCCATGGTATCTGATAATATGAGCCACCTTTGTCCAATCTCCAGTGCCAACATCTTGCTGACCACTCTCCTCCACAACCACTTCATATAATCCCCGAAGATATGCCAAACTCTCCCATAAAATTGAGAGGGACGGGTTGACGGACGCCGACTCTCCCATAAAGACCCAAGTCGCATGTGCAGACGCTCTGTCAGATCCTCTACCAGGAAGAAATCTAGTGTCCGAGGTGGCACGACCTGCTCCTCGCCAAATTGGCACAGAAGCCGCCAAGGGAAATAGAAAGAGGTCTGTCTGAGACCAGCCAGTCGGACACATGGGTATTCTCCCAGCTCCAAAATAGGCAGTAACTGTCCCCACCAAGGCACTAACCAGCACAGATTTAGAGTCCCGTGATCCACAAACCAGTTTTCCCAGCTCTCAATATCCAAGCCAACGCTGATGAAGTATCGCGAAAAGAAGTTGGGTACAACCGATAAAGGTTATTCTAGAGGAGTCACCAGGCGGAGTCTCTCAAAAAACCACATGAACAGCATCACAGGGCTACCCCTCAAGAAGTTAGAACGACCTTCTTGCCCGGCATCCAGGCCATTCAAAGTCTCCACCAGTATCACCGCTACAGGATTGCGATGGTATGACATCCAGGAAATAATAGCTGCAAGTTGTGGGTCCACCAGCAGTTCCCCAGTCACCAGCAATAATTTTGATACTAAGCCTAGAACAATGGCTCTGACGTATATTGCATCCCCATCCTCCTGCAAATGCACGCACTGTAACACCGCCGAAAGGGATATCATTCCCCCATCAACTAATGGTTTGTCCACCGAAGGCGAAATGCGAAGTAGCCCAGCTAACAACTCCCGAGGAGAATGAGAAAATTCAGGTACAGCTGAAGCAACACTGGGATTTATCCCCAGCATGGAAAAAATTCTTCGTAGGTAGGACAGACTTCATCCAACCCAAAGCGGAATACATGGTCTTCGGGGTACCAAAATTGCACCGCCGCTATCAACATGTTCCACTCAATGGGCCGGTTGCACCACAAATAAACTCGACGCATATTGAAAGCATCATAGTCGATATTATAAGAGCACATTTCTTCCAAGGCTTTGAGGTAGTTAGCAAACTCAATGCTACCAGGGTGAGCCATCTTGCAAGACTGAGAAATAGTAGGCAAGTAAGTAAGAATGTGAAGGTGTGATGAAAACACTCCACCCTTACCACTTTTTATACTCGAAAACCCTCACAAAACAACATGACCCCTGCAAAAATCGGAGGAAATCCTACCCCACAAAGTACAAGAGGCTGAAGAGGGCACTAATCAAAGCTTTGAATTAATGGTACTGGACTTGACTGCCGATAGGCAGGACAAGGGTATTGCCGATCGTCAACCTCCTATTTTTATAAACTTCCCTTTTTCCTCTTTTGTCAAAATCAGAAACTCAATAAATAAATAAAAAATTAATATTCTCAACATAATTTTAGAAATCCTCCTCCACCCCTATATAATTTCTCATTTTTAAAACTTTCCTCCAAATCCCAAAAATATCTCTTTTTGCGGTCTCAGCAGCAAAGTAAAAGCGTATGTGCATGCATTCACCATTAACAAAAGATAATAAAAACTCCCATTGCATATATATATATATATATATATATATATATATATATATATATATATATATTCTTCTGTGTTACATCAAATTTTGCAGGAAATAAAGAAAAGTAAAAAACAACGGGATTCTACCCGAACCCACATTCTCTCTCTCTTACCTACCCTTCACCCATTTTGTAAGAGCTTCCACCCCCGCAACGCTCTCTCTTTCCCCTACGGCGAGATGATGCACCACCACTACCCGAACCAGAGTCCTCCCTGGATGAAGCAGACGACACTAAGCAAGAAGGAACCGGGACCGCATCCCGAATATGGCAGTCACCAAAGATATCTAGTCTCTGATGTCCCTCAGCCAAGTGGTCGACACCCGAACTTGCTGCAAGTAAAAGGCAAAATCAGTATCAAAGAGGGATCAAAACAGAAAAGGAAGCAAAAAGAGGAAGAAGGTATACCGCAGGATGAAGAACCTCCTCTGTCAAACCCAGCTCCTCCAGATCCATCGCATGAGGACAGTGCAATATGGGGACCATCCCTCCTCGGCCCGTCGAATGTTGTACGAAGGGGTATGCAATCAAACAAAGGGAACCTCTGAAGTCGTCACTACCGCAGACGCCGACGGACCATCGCCGTTGTGGGAAGACCCCACCGCCCGACTCGAACCTGCAGGAGGGAAAGGCAAGGAATCATATATGCTGGGCGCCATCAACCAGCTCGTCAAAAAGTACATATAGTCATACAACACATCCGTATCAGTGTACAACAGGTAGGACTTGTCGATCATTGTCGTGATCCTCACATCCTCCGGCAGCAACCGCTCCCGCCTCATAAACATAGGAGGCTGCGCGAGTGGCACCACCACCTCTTCCTCAGTAATTTGCCGAACCACCCTCTCCCCAAGATATGAAGAATGGCCAAACTCATGTGCCAGCAAATGCCTCATCTGCGCGTTCACCCCAGTCACCCCCGTATCCTGAATGGCTATCCCCCAAGGGTAAAAAGTCACCTAAAAATCCCCAACAGGCATAAGTTAATACAGAATCAGAACATGCAAAAAAAAGGTTTGAAATGGAAAGAATCTTACCCTACCACTGGTCAGGCCATTCAAGACCTGACGCACCGCCTCCAAAGAAAGAGATCCCTTCGACTGCCGATTGGCTTTCCGCCATCGATGCAATCGGCAGAAGTCCCCAACAGTCTTGTCCTTCAGGGCAATCAGATGGGTATTACACCCAATCACGTCATAGAACCACGTCTGCCAAAGATAAGAATTCACAATAAAAAAGATATGCATAAGGAAAATGCGAATGCATGAAAGAAAAGTGCGCAAACTGAAAAATACCTAAAGAAGATACATGGCTCCAGTTAAGGTTTGCTGGCAGCACCGACTGAATGCATCCAAAGAAAAATAGAGGGTCGCCAAAGTCAGGCTCCCCCAATCATAGAGAGGGATGTTCGAAAAAATCCTCAAATACGGCAAGAACCACAAATGGATGACGTCGTCGATCAACGCCACCATGAAACCTCCCAGCACCAACAATATAAATAATCGGGCCATCTGCCTCACCTGCAGCCCGTCCTACACATCTACTATCATACTCAGCAAAACATCCTTCAGTAAGGACAACCGAATGGAATCCCCAGACACTATCCTCCCTACATCGCCGAGCGCCGCCCGCACCGCCTCCGGCCTCACTCGCAGAGAGAGATCCACCTCTATCTGCTCTCCATCACAATCCAGCCCCAGCAGTTGCTGCAAGTCTATAGGAGTCACGGTCATCTCCCCAAAAACTGAAATGGAAGGTGTGGGTAGTATCCCACCATCTCTCCCCCAGAGCGCATAAGATTGTTGTCGAATGAGGCATCTCATCCAGCGCAGACGCCAACCTCCCAAAACCCGCTGATGATACCACCCAATGCACCACAGGTGGAAGATGCTCCCAAACGTCCTTAATCCCCGTTGTCCCATGGGCACGCATGTTCTTCAGATAGATATTAGACTATCAAAAGAAAAAACCTTATCAAAAATTCAAGAAGGAAGGAAAAAGCACCAAGAAAAAAGAGAAGAATGCCAAAAGTCAGGTTATTTACATAACCGCCGGGGCTCACCACCCTCGAAGAGCGATGACGCGACGGCTCCCTAGCAAGGTCCTCTCATTTGCAATCGGCTCGAACGCATCAAAAGAATTATCGCTCCCTAAAGTAAGAGGCACCTTGGCTCTCTACTCCACGTTCTCCCAATCATCGACAATCAACCATTCCCTATGCGCTGCAGTGCTCACAAAGGCGGCCATTTCTTAGAGATCGGAATGCTAGAACGATTTACAGAGGAAAATCGCATAAAGAGAGAAAGCAAGAATCTGTGAAAAATGAAGGGAATTCACCCCTTTATATAGGATGCCAAGGGTCTTGCCGATCGACATTGACCCTCCACCCATCGATTGACACTGCCTCTTTACCTTCCTGAGGCAGTCCAAAAGTTTGTGCCACTGTCGAATGGAACCCTCTTCACCATGCCGACCGACACCCCTTAAAATTTCTCACAATAATTCCCAGGAAATACCAAAAAATCCAAAAAAATCCTCAGAAAATTCCTAAAAAACCCCGGAAGGATTTAGAACATTTTTTCCAAGAAAATTTCGTATTCTCGCATGAGAAATCCCTATCTCCCCAGCGGAACTCTCAAGAGCCAAGTAAATCCCCTCCCGGCAACGTCCCCGGAGAATCTCTAAGGATCACCTCCTATCCCCCATAGGTCTCAAACATCCCCGAGCAATACGTCTAATACCTGGACCACCTAATCACTTCCCCAGTGGAGTTTACAGCATCAAATTGGCCTTTCCTCCGCAAAGTATCCAAAAGACACAAGGGTTTCCCCATCCATCGGCTCCCCAGATCAAAATAATATCGCAAGGTAATTTTCCCCAGCGAAATTCCAAAGAATCATTCTCCCCAGGCAATGTCTCCAAAGGACGCTCTAAATTTTCCCCAGCTCATTCGCTATTCCCCCGCGGAACCCAAAATCTGATCTTTATCCCCAGCAAAATCCTTAATTTTCCCAAAGTAAATGTACACCCCTCTTAGGTCAGAATTGACCTCGGTCTTGGATCGTCACCTTAGTTAGGTCATAATTGACCTCTATCCTCGGTCGTTACCTCTCTTAGGTCAGAATTGACCTCGGTCTTGGATCGTCACCTTAGTTAGGTTAGAATTGACCTCGGTCCTCGGTCGTCATCTCTCTTAGGTCAGAATTGACCTCGATCTTGGATTGTCACCTTAGCAAGGTCATAATTGACCTCGATCCTTGGTCATCACCTCTCGTAGATCAGAATTGACCTCGGTCTTGGATCGTCACCTTAGTTAGGTCAAAATTGACCTCGATCCTCGGTCGTCACCTCTCTTAGGTCTTAGATCGTCACCTTAGTTAGGTTAGAATTGACCTTGGTCCTCGATCATCACCTCTCTTAGGTCAAAATTGACCTCAATCTTGGATCGTTACCTTTCAGAATTGACCTCGATCTTGGATCATCACCTTAAGCCCGCAGAATTGGCTTCAACCCACAGAATTGGTCATCTCTCCTTAAGCCCTCAGAATTGTCTTCGACCCTCAGAATCGGTCATCTCTACTTAAGCCCTCAGAATTGGCTTTGACTCGCAGAATTGGTCATCTCTACTTAAGCCCACAAAATTGGCTTCGACTCGTAAAATCTTCCACCTCATCTTCAAGCCCTCTTCCACCCGTAATATCGGTCATCTCATACCTAAGACCTTAGAATTAGTTTCGACCCGTAGAATTAGTCATCTCCCCTAATGCTCGTAGAATTGGCTCCGACCCGCAGAATTGGTCATCTCACCTAAAGCCCATATGGCTTCAACTCGCAGAATTAGTCATCCCTTCAAGCCTTCAGAATTGGCTTTGACCCGCAGAATTGGTCATCCCTTCAAGCCCTTAGAATTGACTTCGACCCACAGAATCGGTCACCTCATCTTTAAGCCCTCAAAAATTGGCTTTGACCCACAGAATTGGTTATCGATTCAAGCCCTCAGAATTGGCTTCAACCCACAGAATCAGTCGCCTCATCTTAAAGCCCTCAGAATTGGCTTCGACCCGCAGAATCGGTCACCCCCATCTTTAAGCCCTCAGAATTGGTTTCGACCAGTAGAATTGGTCATCCCCTGCATACTGCTTAAGTCCTTAGAATCGACCTCGACCCTCTGAATTGGTCCTCCTTATTCCTTAGATCCTCAGAATCGGCCTCGACCCTTTGAATTGGTCATCCTCTTCAAAAAATCATCATGCGTGTTTATTCGATGGCTATCGTTTATTCCAAACTCACCCATTGAGGGGTTCTATAGACACCCCATTCTGTTACCCCTTAAACTCTTCTTAGGTCCTTAGCACCTCCCTTCATTACTATAAATCCAGTTCATACCCCGAGTACTGACCTAGAAGCCATCGGGCATGCCCATACCCCGTTTGACCAAAATTTAAAGTCTTCAGCTCGATCGAGACTGAATGAATCTTCAAAAGGAACTGAACCCCTTTCCAATGGTCTGTCCCATACGTGATTTCGACTAACGAACAACCCGTTTCCACCAAAACTTGATCTAAGGCCACCGGATGCTCCCAGGATCCGTTTGACCTATGTAAGCTCTTTATATCGACTGAGACTAAATTAATCTTTAAAGTTAACTGAAACCCCTTTCCAACGGTCCATCCCGTGCACGATTTTGACTTACGGTACGGACGAACGATCCGTTTTACTCTGAGAGGTCACTGAATGCTTCCAGGGCCCGGTTGACCAAAGTTTACTCCCCGAAATGAATCAAACTCTTTGTAATGTCTAAGTATATCTCCTAACCTTTTCAACGGTCCTCCCCATGCGCGATTCTGACTTACCATGCGGACGAACAATCCGTTTGCGTTCGAAGTTTTCCCATTTAATGGATGGATGAGCGCTTCCGAGACAAATTTGACCCAAAGTCAACTCCTAAACCCGAGAAAGGTCCAAAGTACTTTCGAAGGTCAATGAATTACCTTTCTAACAATCCACCCCATGCGCAATTCGGATCAACGGTTTGTGCTCTGCGGCTGATTTTTCGAAAAGGCCAGAAAGACACTTCCAAATGGTAGGTCCCAGACCCTGTCGATCGGTAATGTGCCTAAACACACCTGTCGACTGGAAGGACCAGGGCTATACCGATCGGATATTCCCTCGTCCAATAAAAATTAGGCCTTGACCTCATTGCAAGAGAGGCCCAGATATGAAAGACATCACTCTCAACAAATCCAGAAAACCTCTCTCAAAGTCAGCGTGATTTCCACATCCAAATCCCTTTCCAACCTTCACTTTTCATCATCCTTTTCTTCAAACTTTTTGAATTAACTACCCTCCATCATCATCCAAGCGCAAGGGATGCTCTCCAACATTCGAGATCAAGCTAAATATCTTCAAGAAGGTCCAATTTTCTCAATTCTCTCCTTAAATTCTCATAAATTCGCATTAACTTGTTTTATTACTTAGCACTTTTATTCTCTCATCTCACACATCCTAATATACTTTTTATTTAATATTATTGAACATCCCTTATTTTCAAACAAATAAAAAACCAAAAAATAAGAAAAAGAGGGTTTGCTCATAAATTCCAAACGGGAATTCTCAAACTTTTTTACACTTTTTCTACACACACAAATAAGAGAATCCCCCAATTGGATTTATGGGATAAACCCCACCCCTCGTTTTGCTTCATCCATAAGATTTGTGTGCAATAACTCCCAGAGGTAATTTACTCAGCCTCCGTTAAGGAGAAAGATATGGAGTTTTGCTCCTTTCTCAACCAAGAGACAAGATCACACCCAAAGTAAAAACACTCACAAGAGGCTTTCTTACAACCATGAACATTTCTGGACCAATTGGCATCCAAATAGGTAGACAAAAGGTCATTGCACTCAAGACAAATGGTCATCGTGAGAATAAATGGTCATTTGAATACCAAATACCGTAAGAGAGAGTGCCACTAATATATTTGATGATAATCTTAACTCCATGTAAGTGTGTCTTTTTGGGGACGCTTGGAGTTGATGTCAAAAAATGGACTAGATCCAATTTTCTAACCAAAAAACAAAATATAATATTTTAATGAAATAATCACAGAAGAGACAAATAGTTTTTAAAGTGGTTCGGCTGTGGAAGAAAGCCTACGTTCCTTGTTATTGTATTGATTCGAGTTATTACAAAAGGCTGGGTACTCTTGTTAAGAAGAATATCCTAGAATTCATTCTCTCTGCCCTTTTGTGAAAGGAATATAATGTGTTTATAGGGACCCAGAGATCAAGGGTTGTGTAGACACCCCATTTTGTTACCCCTTAAACTCTCCTTAGGTCCTTACCACCTCCCTTCATCACTACAAATCCAGGTCATACCCCGACTACTGACCTAGAAGCCATCGGGTACGCCTAGGCTCCGTTTGACCAAAAGTCAAAGTCTTTAGCTCGACTGATACTGAATGAATCTTTAGAGGTCACTGAAACCCCTTTGAAATGATCCATCACGTGCGTGATTCCGACTTACCATGGGGATGAATGACCCATTTCCCTCGAAACCTGATCTAGAGGCCACCGTACGCTTTCGGACTCCGTTTGACCTAAGTTAACTCTCCAGCTCGACCAAGACTAAATGACTCTTCAAAGGGAAATAAAACCCCTTTCCAATGGTCCATTAAGTGTGAAATTTTGACTTACAGTACGAAGGAACGATCCATTTTACTCCGAGAGGTCACCGAATGCTTCTAGGGCCCGGTTGACCAAAGTAAACTCCTCGAACCGGATCAAACTATTTGGAATGTCAAATTACATCTCCTAACTGTACCAACAGTCCACCCCATAAGCAATTCTGACTTACCATGCGGATGAACGATCCGTTTGAGTCCAAAGTTTTCCCGTCCAATGGACCGACGGGAGCTTCCAAGCCACATTTGACCCAAAGTTAACTCCCGAACCTGGGAGCGGTCCAAAGTAATTTCGAAGGTCTCTAAATTACCTTTCCAATGGTCCACCCCGTGTATGATTAGGATCAATGGTTTGCGCTTTGCGGCCAATTTTTTGAAAAGGCCAGAAAGAATGCCAAACGGCAGGTCCCAGACCCTGCCTATCGGCGGTGTGCCTAAACACACCTGTTGATTGGCAGGACCAGGGCTATGCTGATAGGCAATACCCTAGGCCTATAAAAAGGAGGCCTTGACCTCATTGCAAGAGAGGCCCAGATCTGAAAGACGTCACTCTCAGCAAATCCAGAAAACCTCTCTCGAAGTCAGCGTGATTTCCACATCCAAATCCCTTTCCAACCTTCAATTTTCATCATCCTTTTCATCAAACTTGGTGAATTCACTACCCTCCATCATCATCTAAGTGCAACGTCTACTCTCCAACATTCAAGATCAAGCTCAAGATTTTCAAAAAGGTCCAATTTTCTCAATTCTCTCCTTAAATTCTCATAAATTTGCATTAACTTGTGTTATTACTTAGCACTTTTGTTCTCTCATCTCACACATCCTAATATACTTTTTATTTAGTATTATTGCACATCCCTTATTTTCATATAAATAAAAACCCAAAAAATAAGAAAAATAGGGTTTGCTCATAAATTCCAAACGGGAATTCTCACACTTTTCTTACACTTTTCTCACAACTAAAACATTTTTTATACACACACACAAATAAGAGAATCCCTCGATTGGATTTATGGGATAAACCCCACCCCTCGTTTTGCATACGAACTACGTGGACTTTGATGCCTCTATAGGCTATGTAGGCGTCGCGGGATAAAACCCGAGACTCGAGTCCTATTCTCACTTTTTCTCTTATTTTTTATTTTCTCTAAACTCAACTCTCTTAGATTACATATATCCATATATGCATATATTTGTTCTTAGTAGCGTATTATTCCACATAAGTTATTGTTCCATTATAACGATCAACACAAGGATAATCGCGTAAATCCTATTTTCTAATATTTATTCTATGAACCTTCCTACGGATGACTCGCTTTATCTCTTCCATGATACAAGTCGAGGATTCCTATCTCCACTATATATACACATGCAGACATATCACGAGGAAAATAAAGGAAAATATCAAAAACCCATGAGAGACCGTAAGGGCGGAATGGGTGCCTAACACCTTCCCATTTCGTAACTTAGCCTCCGGACCCTTTTTGAATCATTTTTGTTTCGTATGCATCAGCATGTCTTTGGATGTTGTCGTTCGGTATGGATCCATTTATTTTGTCTGTTTTGAGTAAAATAGACTGGCGACTCCATCTCTCTACATTTTTTACCTCACCCAATGACGCCGATCGAAGCGCTCCCGAGAGGGACGGGCGGGACCTAGGATCCTCACTCTGCCTGCCTGCCACAAGGATTGGGGATGGCCACAGGTTGTAATACTTCTATATATTGAAGAATTTACACCCGTACATAATGAATGTGATGGTTGACTTTCTAGACCACGTGTGGAAGGAACCTTGGTTGTTTCCCTCTAGTGGTGACTGCTCGCGTACTTTAATGGTTTGCATTCTTCATGTTGGTCGGTATTCCTGTTGAGGAGTTATCTTTGGGGTTGATTAAGTGATTGCTAATTAGGATTGTTGCCACGTAAGGAGACGAGTGTCCATTTTTGATTGGTCCACGTAGGTTGAAATTTTTTGGAATCAATAGAAGCCTCAAATACTTCATTCTTTATGTTTTTATTAAAAGGATGGAGTATATTTTCTTCAAAGTTGGCCAGTGTATGCCGACGCATGGGACTTGTGAAAAATTCCCATGCCTTGATCTTGTAGTGGCATTTTTGTAAATAATTTGAAAATTAGCGAACTGTCAAAGGGTATGTTGGTATTTTTATGCTCTTAAAACTATAAAGCCCTCAGAACATCAATTGTCGATACAAGTAATCATTTCTTGCACAGTTTTTGAGGTAAGTTATAAGATACGAGAGTTTGCTGACTTTTGTACCACAACTTTTCCAAGCTTTTAAACTCTCCTTCTTCTCTAAGTTTTCTGCCTTTAAAGTTTCCTTTGCATCCTACCTTTGCTTCTGCCACCATTTTATCTGTAAGATTTTTTCTTCCCTTTCTTTTCGATTTCTTTCTTTCTTTACGGTAACCATGGTCTACATAATTCACGTGCATTCTCTAAATGAATTTAGGGAAGGAAGAAACATTCCTAATTGTGTAGAATTAGATATGCCCGTACCACCTGTTGAAGTTTTTTCACTGCCAGAGGGTCACTGAATTCCCTCTCGGTTCATAGTTGAATGTGGTTTCACATTTACCCCCAATCGTTTATGTCTAGAGTTTTGTCAATATTTTGATGTCGTTCTAGCTATAATAGGCCCTAACACCTAGAGAGTGGTAACTAGGATACATAGGCTTAACCAAATATATGGAACCCACATTGGCATACCTGACCTGATGTTTTATTATAAATGGGTTACCAGTGATAGCACTTACTACATGAAAACTAGGTTTGCCAATAGAGCCCTAGTTGTTAATATGCCAGACTCCAGTAAAGATTATTTTGACTATGGAGTTATTGCGAAAATTGACAACATGCCCTTCTTCGAAGAGGAGAAGTGTATGATGGCCTCAAGTGCCCCCAAGTAGTACATGGCATAAGTCGTTGAATTTCATTGTTGTATTTTTCTTTTTCCTAACCAAATGTTTGATGATATGCTGACTAGTATTTTCTTGTCTCGTTTTAAACAGTTGAGAGAAAGAAGAAGTGTCCCAAAGAAGAGGACGTTAATATTCATGCATTAAAATTCCTATGGAACCTTCATCATAGTATTAGTGAGGAAGACCTAAGAGCTGCCTCATACTTTTTGCAATATATGAGCTCGATCACTTCCTTTGTTACTAGGCCCACAACTGCTCAAACTTTATCCCCCATAAATCTTGAAGAGGACCTAACTCCTACTTCTTTAGCCGAGGAATTTGTAGGGACTAAGAAGGATTTTGGGACTTTATCTCTTTTTGAGTCATTGGACATTTCTGTTATTCCTACCTCACCACTTGTTGACATGGGAAAGAGAAAAAATCGTAACTTGATGACTGGAGCTTTGTCTCCCATTGCTAAGAGAGCTGTCGAGAATACTGACAAGGATGCTAATGCTAAAAAGCCAAAGAAAACCTCTAAAGTTGAGGAAAAAGCTCCCCGGGTCAGCACTGCTGGGGAGATTGATACTGCTGCACCACAATTCAAGAGGTTAAGAAAAGGACTATTTAAGAAGTAAGTTGAGAAGAGTTCTGCTGACCAAGAGTTTTTTGAGAAGATTTAGGAGGATTTTCCTGTTGCAGGGTCATCCTATGTTCTTATCCATGCTAGAGAGCCAAGAAGTTGATCAAAACTGGTACTCTCTCTGCTGATAAAGTAACCCTTGCTCCTTTACAACGGTTAAATTTGGTAGCTAATGCTTGACAAAGTTCGGATATTTTAACGTTTTTCCCTTTATTACTTTTCCTTAATGTCTTATTTTTATTCTAGTACTTCTAATATGATGTTATCATTTGTGCAGTTTTTGGTGAATTTTGAATCAACTGATGGAGAAAGACGATCAAATACGTTCTTTAGGAGGAGATGTTGAAGATGCTTTTGAGGGTCTAAGGCAATCTATGGAGACTTCAAGGCAGTTGTTGGAATCTAAGAAAAAAGCTTGGGAGGAAGAATTTAAGAGGGCTAATGATAGAGCCACCACTACTTATGGAAAGTTGGTAAATGCTAAAACCAGTTTGATAGCTGTTGAAAATAAGTCCAAGATGGCCGAGGACAAGTTGGTAGAAAATCAAGCCCTCCTGAAGTCTGTCGAGGAGAAAGCTACTGGTCTGACATCTAAACTGGTTGCAAAGAAGGCTAAAAATAAGAAAATAAAATAAGACTCCTTTAATAAAGGCTGGGACAAGACGTTTATGGATGCCTCCACTCAAATTCAATTCGTCAAGAAGAAATCTTTTAAGGATGGCTGGCCGGATGCCCTCAAGGAGGTTGACACTGCAGAGGATTTTGAATTATTCCTGAGGCATGATCCAGACTCTCCTCCAAACTTGGAGAAAGATCTTGATGATGGGGAAGGGTCTAGAGAATCCTCCATTCAACCTGTTGTGTATGCCTCAAAGCCCATTGAAGAATCCATTCCTTTTACCGACCTACCTTCTGGTAGCAATGTTAAGGATAAGGAGAAGGTTTAACTCCTTTATTTTTCTTTTTTGTCCCTCTGTTTTGTAACTGAATTATCATTATGTAACACCTACTGGTTATTAATGAAAATGTTTCTCCTTTCATCTAAATGTGTTGTATTTACCATATTTGTATCTTCTTTCTTGGTTATAATATCTTCATGAAATCACACACTTGGTGTTATGCTTGTTTAGTAATCACATTTGTATGATTACATTTAAAATTTTTAGTTTGATGCTATGAAGAAGGCCATAGTTTTTGCTAAATCCGATCTGCTCAGGCAGAGTAGAAATCTTTTGGAAGTTGTCCATATTCCTTTGTTCGAAGAAAACTTAGTTGACTTGCTTGGTCCAGATGTGTCCGACCAAGTTGAGGAGTCATGCATTCACATTCATTGCTTGCTGGACATGGTAGTGGAAAATAATACTTCTTTTTATGAAATGATTGAAGATCTACAAGAAGACCACAAGTTTTCTTTAGCTTTATTCCATGCTTACTATGAGGCGAAGTATAAAACTTTGAGTGAAGGTTGGGGCTTTGAGAAGAAACTGGAAGAATAGGCTTCCATGCACAGAAGAAGAGTTTCTATTGAACCGAGAAGTAAATGAAGCTCGGGAGATAGCTAAACTTATTGAAGATGAAAATAATAAGATCATAAATGAGTTAGACAACTTGAAGAAGTCATATGCCAGTGGTGCTAGTGAGGGTGATTCTTTCTTCGAGGATGAGAATGCCAGACTAGTAGAATAACTTAAAGCACTATAGAAAACCAATCCTGGGAAAACTTCTAGCTAATAAACAACTAGACGATGAACTGTAGATAAGGCAATGACCAATAAAACACTAGCTGACCAAAGTGCCCAATTGAAGGAAAATAATTAGGCCATTACTGAGTTGTCTATGAAACTTGAAACTAAGGATAAAACCATCGCCAACCAAGTTGTTGAGGTGAAAGTAAAGAGTGATGCATTGAAAAAAATTCAACATCAAGTTGAAAGGTTAACCTTTTAATTTCATAAGAAACCTAGGGAGGTCTGGATGTAAGGATATAATGAGGCCCTTAGCCATGTTAATGATCATCTTGCTCAAAGACATCGTGAAGGTTACAGATGAGAATGGACCAATTATCTGACTTTGCTAAAATATGATCGAAGCATTGAGTTATGGTACTGGAATGAGCCTGGTCTTATAGAGTGTGACAAGCCCCCATTAAGGTTGGACATGTCATGGATTCCTACGGATGTTATTCCCTAATGCTTAATCACCAAATACTTAGGAGATTATGGTCTTCATAACGTTCATGAAATATTTCATCATCCTCATCAGCTAAATGTGTCGAGCATTAGTAGTAGGCAAATGCTTAGGGATTTCAACTTCATCAATTCCCTTTACACCCTGGATGATCCTCCTGCTGGTATGGAGAGAGTGAAACAAACCTCCAAATCTCAAGGAAAAAGTCCAGCTCAATATTTTTTTTTGTATTTTGTACTCTTTTGAATAAATATTCATACTTTCGTGTTGTCAACTTATGATTATTTAATCAATCAGTCAACTCAGTTATCATTTAATAATGAATTATTAAACTGTGATTGTAGGGCCATAGATTCTACTAATGCACGTAGACGAAACTATAAATAGTTTTATTGATCCAAGTTTAGCATTCGTTATCAGTGGTGACCAAGTGTGTGACGAATATATATGTGTTTTATAATTATTAGGAATGTTTACATGCCTTCATGCATTTAACTTAGTCGAATAAATCTTTTTTATAACTATTTGAGTTATGTACGAAGTTTTACAGACTTTTTATTCTTGACTTGTTAAAGACGAAGTCATACATGAAGTAAATTATTAACGCCGACCAAGTATATGAGGAGTTTATTCCTATATTTAACTTGGTAGGGTAGTTCGTGACTTTTTAATACGAAGTCATACATGAAGTAATAACTTTTTGTTTCTGACTTGTATATATGAAGTCATAGCCGGGCGAGATACGACTGTGTATTAAGCTGTTGGTACATCTTGAATTTGATAAGTTCAACTTGATTAAGTATGTGCTAGTGATCGGCAGATAAATTCAACCTCATTATCATCTTGAATTTTGCTAAGTTCAACCTGATGTGCTATTTATCGAAAAGAGTTGAAGGCCAAGAGCCATTTTTTATTTGTTGTTTTTAAGGGATGTATATCGTCGTACTCCAAAACAAGATAAAAAAAATTAAAGGAACTAAAATCAAGATTATTATTGAACTTGAAAGATAATTATACTAAACATAAGGTAAAAATAAATACAATATGTCAATGCCCTGATTCAGTGGTAAAATTTACGAAGGTGCTCTGTGTTCCAAGGGTTTTTGAATTCCTCCCCATCAAATGTCTCAAGGCAAAAAGTTCCTGGTCAGATGAATGCCAAAATGAAATATGGGCTATGATATTTATCCCTAATATTGTTTCCCTTCTGGATGACCTTCTTAAGGATATAGTTGCCTTCTTTTAAGTTGGTCGTCGTGACCCTTTTCTTACAAAAGCAAGCAGTCCTGTGTTGGTACGCAGCATTTTTTAGAGTAACATCTTCTCAGACTTCTTCCAACATGTTCAAGTCTAATCTTCACATCAAATAACTCTTTAGAGAATCAAAATTCATCACTCTGTGAGTTGGTAGGCTTATCTCGGATGGTACCATGACCTCTGTCCCAAATGCAAGCATATAAGGTGTTTCTCCAATTACTATTCTCAACATCGTTCTATATGCCAAAAGAACAAAATGTAGTTTATTAATCTATTTTCCCTTGGAATAATCAAGCCCCTTCTTCATCCCATTAAGAAAAGTTATATTTGTCACTTCCGTGTGACCATTAATTTATGGATGGCCTGGTGCAGAATGGAGTTTTTAGATCTTGGACCAAACACAATATGATTCAAATTCATCATTATCAAACTGGGTTCCATGGTCTGTAATGAAGGCGTAAGGCATGACATACCTACATATGATGTTCTTCTAGATGAATTGGTACACCTTCTCATAAGGCATTTTTATTACGGGCTCTACTTCCACCCATTTTTTGAAATAATCAACGATAACTACCAGGTACTTAAACCTGCCTTTAGTGGTCGATAATGGGATGACCAAGTTAATTCCCTAGATAGTGAATGGCCAAGAAGAAGTAATTGGGGCTAGAGCAGCGTTGGGTGCTTTGTGAATTGTAGAAAACCTCTGACCCTTATCACACTTTTTTGCGAAGGCCCTACAGTCTACCCTCATAGTTGTCCAGTAGTATCCTTATGTGTTGATTCTTTAGAGTAACGCCCAAACAACTGAATGAGCTCCATATGAACCTTCATGCATTTTCATAATCAAGTCTTCAATCTCTAATGGATGAACACAACATAATAAGGAGATAGTTAATCCCCTTCTATATAAGACTCCTTTGTCCAACGCATATTGATAATACGCAAATATTACGTATTTCATCCTCCGAACTGACGCATTTTAGCCCCCTTGGGTATCTTATTCCCTATATTTATGCTCGTTAACAGACATCCTCGGATTTCTACGTTAACATGTTTTACAGGGGTTAATTAAGCTTTTATAGGTATTCGGATGCTAAGTGTGAAGTTCGAAACGCTTTTTGCTCGATTTTCGTACACGATTGCACGTTCAAGGGCATTTTAGTCTTTTAACATCTTGGTCACCTGGCCCAATATCTACATGGAAGTTTTATCCCTCCTCTCAAGCTTCACGTGGCTGCAAACAGTGCGCAATTCCAATTCAGAACGAAGAAGTTACAACGATTTTAGCAGAGGAAAAATGCAAACATGTCAAAATTTAACAGGAGGAAAGAATTGCAACCCTGCTTGATCGATCGATCAAAAGGATCGATCGATCGATCCTTCAGTTTTTTTAATTCGTGGGGAGACAGTGGGCTTGGATATTTACCATCGATCGATCGATCACAGGGGATCGATCGATCGATCCCCTATTTCCAGCTGATATTTTGGCTTTTCTTTTCTTTTCTCTTTTCTTTTCTAATTTAATTCCACTTACTATATAAACCAAATTTTGTGTAAATATCAGATATCAAGTTATATAATTCGTTTTAGGTAGTTTAGGTTAGGTTTTTGGAGGTTTGAGAGCTCATTTCTTCATTTCTTCTTGGATTGACACCCATTTGGGTTTGTAATTTGTGCTTTCATCTTCCATCTCTATTAATATAGTTTTATTTAATTAATTCTTGCTTTGTTAATTAGGTTTACATGCTTTGATAATTAGATTCACATTCTTTCTTTCCTTGCTTTCTAGTGTAGGTTTATGGCGTTTATTTACCGCTTTCATTTATCGCTTTTTAATATGCTTTCTAGCTAATTTAGCCTAGGTTGTGCTTGAATGGAACTCACTCGGTTTGACACGTTACTTTGCTTTGGTGATGGTGTTTACGGGTCTATTTCGGATGCGTTGTCCTAGTTATTGTGCTTAGAAGATTTGACGGGGCATATCATGTATGTCCCGGGATTACGACCTTGCGTGCACAATTTTCGGGATATTTATTGATGCCAAAATCGGATTAGGCTTTTATGCAGATTTAGGGGCGTGACAACCCTTGATTCAATTAACTGTCAAAACGAGACACATTCGTAATAACTCGTCGACCCATGTATCTATTTTATACTAATTACCTTTGGTGAGGGATATTCGATGCAACCTATAGTTTTACTCACTTTGTTAATCTAGTTTCAATACGCTCACCTAGATTAATTATTTCCCCTTTATGCATGTTTTCCTTTTTAGTTTGTAAACACCTTTTACACTTTTATTTTATGAGTATTAAATCCTATAAATTCTAGCAACTCGTTCCTGTGGATTTTCGATACCCGGCTTACCGATGTGCTTGCCTCGCAAGTGTAGTTGTAATTTAGGTTTATTTATATTATCGCGGTGAAATAAAAACAACGACTGTGCCCTTACATGCTCACACCCTTCACACGATAATCACATATCTGGCTATTTTGTACCAAAGCCTTTTTACTTCCATGGGATCAGCTAGTAGGATTCCACCTTCGATGTAAGCCCTGATTGGATCCATCTAGGAAGGTCCCAAATTAACAATAATAAAATTGATCATTAGGTCCTCTTCTATAATCCTTTTTTCCAAGATCTCAATTGGAATGCTTTTTTGGAGTTCTATTCTTATTGCTAAAGCTAGTCAAGCAAGTTCATTAGCTCGGGCATTAGTTATTCTTGGTCTTTTGTTCATTTGCACACCTGGGAATTTGGATATAAATTCCATCACCTTGGTCAAATACGTAGTCATCAATTCTCCCTTAACTATGAAGCACTTGGTTGATAACCAACTATGAATCACTATGTGCCACTACTTGCTTAGTGCCTAATGAATGGGATAATTCCAGTCCGACTATCAAAGCTTTATACTTAGCTTCATTGTTAAATTCCTTAAATTGAAACCTAAGGGAATATTCAATATCAATATCATCAGGAGTATTAAGTATGATACCTTCTCCACTTACAGTTGCGCATGAAGATCCATTTAAATATGAATTCCACAATATGAGAGCATTCTTAAGGCTCTTCGCAAATGTAATTCCATGGTAAAATATCTTCTTACTTTCCTCTGCATATTTTTGAGCCATTTCTTGAGTTCTGGATGATTCTGGTTGGTCAGCTACAACTTTAGCTTGCTTTTGAGCTGAGCTCTCTTCCAAAGAAATCTGCTCGGCATGCAAGTTTTGTTATTCGATAACCTCTAGATAGGTGAACTTTGTAATGAAATTCGTCAAAGCTTGTCCTCTCAATGATGACCTTGGTTCATAGACGATGTCATATTCTCCTAGTTCTACTGGCCAGTACATCAATCTTCCTGACTTCTCAGGTTTGTGGAGTGCTTATCGAAGAGGTAAATCAGTGTACACAACTATGGTATGTTCTTAGAAATAAGGCTTCTTATGCCTGGAGGCTTCAATGAGTGATAATGCCAGTTTTTCTAAGCGTGGATACCTGATTTTGGCTCCCTAAAATGCTTTGATGGTGTAGTATACTGGTTTTTGGATTACATTATCCAATCGAACCAGTGTCGAGCTAACTACGGACTCATAAACAACTAAGTATAAGTATAATTTTTATCCCAAAATAGGTCGGGATAATAAAGGTGGTGATCCCAGATACTTTTTCAATTCTTGGAATTCTTCTTCACACTATGCATCCCACTCAAAGGTCTTTTTGAGCACCTTAAAGAATGGTAAACACCTATCTGTTGCTCGGGAAACAAATCAATTGAAAGCGGCTACTCTCTGAGTAAGTCTTCGAACATCCTTCTTACAAGTCGACGATTTCATTTCCATCAGAGATCTGATTTTGGCAGGTTTAGCTTCAATTGCTCTTTGGTTTACTATGAAATTGAGGAACATTCCCTATTATGTTGCTCCAGCATTTTTAAGCCTGAAGGGCATTACATTATAGCAATAAGTGCCTCAACTGGTGATTAAAGAAGTGCTTTCCCTATCTTCTGGTTTCATTCTTATCTGGTTATACCCAAAATAAGCATCTGTAAAGCTCAGCAGCTTATGTCGTGATGTAGCATCCATTAACTGATCAATTCTAGGCAGGGGAAAATGACCTTTTGGGCAGGATTTATTAAGACAATAAAATTTACACACACTCATAACTTATCATTTTTCTTTTAACCATCATAATATTGGTCAACCGGGATGGATATTTAACGTCCTCAGTTAATTGGGCCTTTGTATTTTCTCCACCTCTTTCGGTATAGGTTGGTTTTTCTTCGAACTGAACACCCTACGTCTTTTCATGATCGACTTGTCATCTTTATTAATGTTGAGCTCATGACAGAGGAAGTTAAGATACATCCCAGGCATATCCTCGTGACTCCAAGCGAACACATTCCTCCGTTGCCTCAATTATGCAATTAATTCCTGTTTAAGGAGTGGATCCATTGTGGAGCCGATCTGGGTGGTTCTCCCTAATTTTTCATCATCCGGGATTATGCTTTCGCTGGCTTCAATAATCTTCCCTTTGACTAACTCCGTTTCATCTCGGGGATCCAGAGTATCAACTTTTGACTCACTGTTGGGATCCGTAGTGTCTACCTAGTAATGGTGGTCTTTTTCTTCAAATCAACCAAATATTCTTTCTTGACTGAGGAGTAATAACATTCTCTATCCACCTTTTGGTTACCTTTCATAGCACCAACCCAATGTGAGTAGGGAACTTCAAATACTGATGGACTGTAGATTGTATAGCTTCAAACTTCTTTAGTCCTACCCTTCCAAAGATCTCATTATAAGCAGACTAAACGTTCGTATCCATCATAAAGAAGCGTATCTTTTTAGTACGGCTTGTTGGCCAAGTGTTGAACAATACTTCTAATTTGACTGTCCCAAGAGGGTAGATTTTTTCGACTGAAAAACCTATCAATGGCCTGTGGTAGGGTTCCATCTGACTGAGTTTCTGTCCTAAACTCTCAAAGCATGGGTAGAACATGATATCAGCTGAGCTCCCATTATCAATCAGGACCATGGCGATGATGGATTCTTGAATTCTGAACTTGACGACCAATGGATCATCACAGGGATACAGTTGCCTAGAGCGGTCATTCTTGGAAAAGTTGATTACTAGTTTGTCTATATTGACTTTCTCAGGCCTCATCTTCATTCGGATTGATTCTCTGGATATTTGTGATAAGCACCCAAAAGTATTATATTTAAACCTCAAATAGACGATTTTTAGCTGCAAATTCTCGACAAATCGGGTCTTATATACATAAATGTTTATTGTGCAGGCTTGATCGCCATTTGTGGAGTTAAAACGCTTATTTCAGTGCAAATGTGCGATTTATGGAGCTAATTCCCTAGTCCGGTACAAAACCCGAGCCTAAACCAAGCTGAAACCTTCACCCGAGCCCGTGTGTGTTTAGTTTGTGCATTTTTTAGATTCTTATTTGAGTTGTTTTATTTTTAGCCTTTATTTTTTATTTATTTATAATTTTCTAGATTTTATTTTCAATTTCTTTTTATATCTGATTTTTATTAGTTTTTAACTTTAGTCTTTATTTTTATTTTTATTTTATTTTTAGAATTAGTTTTTAGCAGTTATTTTTAATTTTCCTAGATTTTATATTTTTAGGGCTTTAGGTTTTATTTTTATTTCATTTGTAGTTTTATTTTTATTATTTAAGTTTTATTTTATAGATTAGGAATTTTTTTTTAATAGATTTTATTTATATGTTAGAGGATTAATTTTTTTCAAGTTTTATTTTAGTGCGTTGAGTACTTATTTTTCCTTTATTTTAGTTTGTTTTTAGTTATTTTATTATTATTTGTTTTTTTAGTTTGTTTTATTTTATTTTTAGATTAGGATTTTATTTTTATTTATTTTAATTTTATTTATTAGTTGTTTTTTTAGCCAGTTTTAGTTTTATTTTATTTAGGTGTCTAAATTAAACACCCACACACACCTAAACAACACCCACTCACACCTAAACTATCCTACACCCACACCACACCCTAACACCCCCTCCATCTTCTACCTCCCAAGACTCTCTCACCTCCCTCCATAACCAAAACCCACCAAGCTCCCACCTTATAACAATACAATGCATTAACCTCTTTTCTCTCTCTCATCCAATCTCACACTAGATATACCCCGCAAGAAAGCCATCTCAAAATCGAAACCCAACATCTACACTGTTCCTCAATCTGGCCATCAAACCCCAAAGCGATCCAAACTCTCATCAACCCAACTCGTCCATGGCGACCCCTACTCCGAGTCCCATCACCATACCCGAAACCACATGCATTATGTTTCGTCCAGCCACCACCCGACCCACACCCTGGCCAAACCCAAAGCCTCTCCACCTACCGGAACCCACTCCCGAGCACCTGATCCAAATCGGATCTTAACCCACTTGCCACATCATCTAACTAAACCATGAAATTTGGCCATAACCAAACCAAAACCCGATTCCATTATATTCCAGGTCACATCCGAAAATTGCCAATAGAGCGTACCCCATGACAACAACCAAGTTGTCTCCACTTTGACTATATATCCCCGATGCTACCTGTAACCTCTGACACACCTTTTCCAATCGCAGTTACAAGCACACCAAATCCCGCTAAATTCGATTTTTCTGCCAAGACCCATTATCTACTGTATCTTAGCTTCATGCCATGGATAAAAATGAAGACTCATGCTCATTTAAAAGCGGGAGTAATATAGGAAGAAAAATTCAGACAGATAGTAGAGAGTGTACTTTTTAGTTTTAGAGCTCCATTTTTTGATTTAATTTATTTTAGGAGTAGCATTTTAATTATTTTTGTTTCTTCTTTTAATATTTTTTTTATTGACTTGAGTGTGAGGGAAATTATTGTGAAATACAAATTTTGAGTTGGTATTAAATTTCGTGTTCATAAACTCATATTTGTGGATGAAATTAATTATTGATGTTTAGGAAGATAATATTAAACTTAAGGAGACTTGGTTTATTTATTTATTCTAATTCCATTTTATTTGTATGCCTCATATTGTGTCATTATTACATTTTATATGTAATAATATCATAATGAGAGGCTAAATACTCCATTCAAGGGGTGAGATGAAACCCTTAACTTAATTATTTTTATTTTGGGTTTGTTTACTTATCATGCCCCTTTGAATATTAATATTAAAATTTTACAATTTATATTTACGCCTCGAGAGAGGGTGAATTACTTTCGAGAGAAAATCGTAAATTCGAATTATAATATTTATTCACTAATTAAACTCGAGATAGGCAATTTTTGAATGATATTGTAGTTTGAATTTCTCAAGTTTAAAACTTTTTTTTTATGATTTAAATGCTTTTAGTAAATTTTCCCTAGCGTGTAATTATTTAGAAAATTTTTAAAACTAATTTTTGTGAGTGCGTGAAATTTAAATATTAATCTTCTAAAAAACTATATGTAAATTTAGATTTGCAATGAGAGTTGATTTGTGAATTTATCTATGTTTGGGGGTATTTCAAATAGACAAACTAATTAATGAAAACAAATAGGTTAAGTGGTAAAGTTTAATCCATAGAATTATCTCATAAATATTTTCTCCTCGTATTTAGCTCACTTTATCCTTTTTCTTATTTATTAGTGTAGTTTTCATTTTTAGTTCATAATTAGTAGTATGATTATCCCTTCATAATTGTTTTAAAAATCATACATTATCTTCATTTTGCTCTTGTCCACAGTAAGGAGCACAGATTGACCCCTTACTTGCCAATATACATTTTTAGTGTGTTTGTAGGTACCAAAAGGGATTTTTAGTTGACCGTCTTTTACTCAACAACAACAAATATACAATAGGCGAGATATCAAATGGCGCCGTTGTCGACTTTTTAAGAGTTGGACTTTACTCAAAACTTTGGCGATTCACTTTTCCTGAAGTGCCGTTGCCGACTTTTCAAGTTAGGGAGCATTTTGAAGACTTGTACATTTGTTCATTTGTAAATATTTTTCTTTATTTTTCATAGATTGTCAGTATTAGGATATTGAGTCCTTGTACATTTATTTGTGGTGTTTTGGACACCACTTATTTGTAATAATTAATTAAAAAAAATGAAAAGGGAAACATGACAAGGTAGAGAGAGAGTGCCCTTGGAGTGGAATTTTGAAGCCTCTCTACTTTGGGTCCATAGGACTCCCGAGGACAACTGAAGTTAGGCGAACTTCCCCCCTCCCCCCCGGTCGACTCAGCTCAACTCGTTCTTCCCCCTACGTGTGTATAAGTCGTAGGAGGTACATTTCTTTATCACTCGTGCATCTCCTGTTAGCGAGTTAATTTATTGTTTGACTATATGCCCTTATGTGACTTTATTTTTTGCATAGTCTTACTTTGAATGGTTTGATGAATTAATTGGACTTAAGAACTAAACCCGGTCATTGAAACGAGAAGGGATTTCATCACACGACTTAATCACTTAACTCCACTTGTTTGTTAATCCGTGCAATCACTTAATTAAAATCAATCAACTAGCAAGCCAAGTAGGAGCACAATTTTCCATAGGCAACGTATAAGATTCTGTGCTTTTTCTCACCCACAGAGTAATTAAAATTTGACTACCCATTCACTTAATTGAAGATAAAAATTGGTTACGTGTTAGTTAGAATTTTCCTTCGCTTGTACGTGTCTAATTCTAATCCTTTGGTAGTTGCTTTTTGTGTGCTACGTTAGTGTGTGTTTCATACCGAGTCCACTTTTATCCCTTTTCAAAAATTAAAAAAAAATCACCCTTGTTCTTATTTTCAAAACAAAAACCCCAAAATATTTTCCTTCTTTTTCCTCCCAGAAAAAAATTAAAAAACCAAAACTATTTTTGAAGAAACCTTTTTTCTCTCCTATCCATTCCGTCATGGCCGAAGAACATCCCTTATGGGGCGACTTTATCCATTTCCCATATTCGAAGTGCACCTATTGTTCTCACGCCAATCACATGTACCATTAGTGCCCGTACCTTCCTTATCCATCCGAACCCACCATAGAACATGTGTATCCATTTGACATTGTTCCGAATCCCACCTCGCCCTATTATCACAATATATCCAATCCCGAGTTGTGTGATTACCCTAGCTATTTGTGGAGGCCTAATCACCCTTCCACGCAATACGAATCCCATCCCGATGTTGTGGATCCTCACGAGTACCAACAGTCATCATGGCAACCTTGTGCACCTCCTCCCAATCAGTTCCCTCAGTATGCACCCACTGATTATCATCCTTTTATCTCTCACATAGATGCTTCTCTCGTGTATGATGAATTTGGTCCCACTCCCCACACTTCATATGAGTATTCTGCATATACTCATGATAATAGTGAGTTGTGTCCACCTCAACCACCACCACCACCCATAACTCTACCACCATCATCCACCCCCGCTCTAGAAAGCCTCTTGAAAAAGTTCATACTCAAGCAAGATCAAGCCACTTAAATTCAAACTCAAGCTCTTCAAAGGCTTGAACAAAGGTTAAATGAATTTGATTGTGCGAGAGAGTCGTACTTCACCCTAAGTCAACCCATTGTTTCCCCCACGTGGAGTGATGATGCATTTTCTTGTGCCACCGATTTTGAGTGTGACCAACCCTACCACCCCGAGAATGTCGATGTTGAGACCATTCCATGGTTCGGGCCTCAAGTGGAAAATTATATTGGCTCACCTTTCATTAGTGAGACTGATTTTCTCCTGTCATATCCTAAAGAACCAATCATTGAGGTTCACATTCCATTTCCCATCGAATAAAAAAAAATGCCCAAGTTTACACATATTCAGCCCACTGTGTGTGTTCCCGATGAACCACTTCATCCTAGGTTAGCTCCGGCTATGAGTGCTCACCATTTTCTCGATATTGAATCCGAGATGGTTTCTACCTCTCCGAATATAGATCATTTTTTATCATGCATGGCTCTCTTCGAGCCCAATATTTTTAATGATTCCTCTATCTTCGATCTTGGTGCCTCGTTTGGACCAACAACCCCATTCATCGGTGATATTCTTGTGGATAAGTTGATCACTCACTCGTTTATTTCCACACTTCCTCCTACAAGTGCCCTTGAGGATCACTCTGTGCCTCATGAGGAGTGTGTGTCGCCTACTCTTGAGTTGGATCATCTTCATCCATTATCCCACCTGATCCACTATTTATCCCACCCGTTCCACCTTTAATTCCACCCGACCCACCCATTGTCCCTTCCACCCCACCACATGGTTTGTATCTTGCTTTTACACCTTTTATGTTTCCATCTACATTTTTAGATCCTCACCTAAAACCATCCTCCACCTTCCACGAGAGTATTTATGGTGCTACTCTCTACTTTCGTGACACCGAGCTTGTTACTTTATGCCCGCCACTCTCTTTTGGGGTTGATTTTTCCCATCGATAGCTCCCTCGCGTGTCACGGCACGACCATTATCTTCGCTCATTCATAGAACGGTCATATGCTTTCTATGAGCCCCACCCATTTCATTTTCCAAACCCTTTCACCTCCCCATCCTGCTTGAGCACCATGCTTATAGGGCCCTTGTTGCCCTCACCTTTAGGCTCAATAAGTCCCGAGACCGATGCGTCTTCTCACTTACCCTAATCCCCACCCGCCCATGGTCCACCGATGCTTTGCATCGTGTGATGCACTTTGCCATACAAGTGCATTGACCCTTTTAGACTCTATCCAACAAGACTAATGCTTTAGCCTTGTTTGGGGGTGATTATCATCACCCACTTTTTTTGCCACCTCGTGCGTTCCTAGATCTTATCCTTAGGGTGAGATCCTTTCGGTCTAGCTGAAAACATTAAACTTAGCGCTATCGGGAGGCAACCCTTTGTTTCTAGTATAGGTCTCATCCTATCTGGGGGTGGTGTTTCACATCACCCTATGTTTTGATATGTTTATAGACCTGTAAAATTTTGTCATATTATCATTTCTTCAGGTTTTGTTTTGGCTTCAACTGTCCACTTTATTAGCAGTTGATTATGGTAATCTCTTTCCTACCTTATGCTCTCAATTTTAAAAATAATTTTACTTAACATCGACGACGATGTTCCTTTTTGTTTGGGGTGGGGAATTTTATGAAAATCGTACCTCATTTGAATTTTTTTGATTTCAAACCTGATTTTTAAAATTTTCGTGCAGTTTCTTTCATCTCATTCATTGATGTGAATCTTCTATCATCTATCCTTTTAGTGTAGGAATCAAGCTAGATGATTTTTTTTTCTATAATTTATGTAATACATAACAAGGCATGTTGCATCATGAATTTCTAGACTCAAAAAAATTTGTGCACTTATCATGTCAATACAGTTTAAAGTTGAAGAGTATTACAATTCTCAAAAGAACCTTAAGGATCACTAGTGGAGACTTTAACTTGTGAGATTCGCGCCTTTCACCCTTTTAGAGTGTTTTATGCAATCTTCGAGTCACAAGTTGATTCAACTTCTTTTGGGTCCGCACTTTAAATCATTGTATGATCTCATTATTCTTCATAAAAAATTTTGGCTTGATCACTGAGAATAACATCACTTTCGAGTTGTAAGAAAGTGTCTTGAAATTTATCCCGATCACTAGATTTTCATCCATACACCTTCCATTTTTTTCCATATCACATTCTCATTCATTTCACCCATTACCTCACCATATTTCCATATATTCCATACACCATAACCTATCATCTCCATCTATATATCATCCATCAATTTCTTTGAGAAAAAGAGTCTTTTTCAAATGTGAAATTTCATCAGTGTTGAGATTTTAAAGGAAAAAAAAGAGAAAAACAAAAAAAAATAGAAAAATAGCAAAAAATGAAAAAATAGAGAAAAAGAAAATTCGAAAAAAGAAGAAAAAAATAGAGAAAATAAAAGAAAGAGTTTGTGGTTAGTTCTTGTGAAATAAATACATTTGTTCTTCAAGTATATAACACTCTTCTCACGCGTCCATCATATCACCATCCTACCTCATATCATCATATCCTTCTCATTTCATGTCCCCACACCCACAAACATCCGCATTTCCCCTACGTGTTCGGCCAAATGAAGGTCAACGTGGTGAATAACTCGACGTTCTCACTATAGTGATTAGCATTCTTTCATGAGATTATTTTCTTTCTAAAATGTTCGTTATTTCTTATGTGTGTGTGAGACATTTGACCTAACTTACATTTATTCACCTCCTCACAGACACAAGAGAGACACACTAACCCAAATCTCGAGAGTTCTGAGAGAGTTATATCCAGTGAGATTTGAAGTTGAAGCGTTGATTCCTAAAAGGCAATTTAGGAATTACTCTTATGATACTCGACCTATTTTGACTGATTCACACTACACACGTTGAGTTGTAAGAAGGATATGCCTTGAGTATTTACTTAGCTAAACTTTTTTTATGCATTCTAACTTGTATTTCCCCAAATATTTTTTCTCATGATGGATTGTGCTATTATTCTACGTCTAATAAGAGATTGACTGCCGTTTTTAAATAAAGAATTTTGTGGGTATATTCCCTGTAAACCCTCACGAGACAAAACTCGTCTTGTAGGGCAACCTATAGGTTTAAAGGCTTCTTGCACATCCTAAGTGCAATCGCAAGTGCCCGCGAAAGTGGTACACTTTTGATTTCTTATATTTCTTTCTCTCTATCTTTTTGCTCGAGCACTAGCAATGCTCTGTTTGGGGGTGGTGTGATAAGCACCCAAAAGTGTTATATTTATACCTTTTAGTTACAAATTCTCAGCAAACTGGGTCTTATATGCGTAAATATTTATTGTGCAGGCTTGATCGCCGCTTGTGGAGTTCAAACGCTTATTTTAAGGCAAATTTTCGATTTATGGAGTTAATTCCCTAATTCCGTACCAAACCCGAGCCTAAACCTAACCCAAACCTTCAACCGAGCCCGTGTGTGTTTAGTTTGTGCGTTTTAGATTTTTTTTAGATTCTTATTTTGTGTCGTTTTATTTTTAGACTTTATTTTTTATTTATTTAGAATTTTCTAGATTTTATTTTCTACTTATTTTCAATTTCTTTTTATTTCTGATTTTTATTAGTTTTTAATTTTAGTCTCTATTTTTATTTTATTATATTTAGGCTTAGTTTTTAGTAGTTATTTTTAATTTTGCTAGATTTTATATTTTTAGGGCTTGAGGTTTTATTTTTATTTCATTTGTAGTTTTTATTTTTATTATTTGAGTTTTATTTTATAGATTAAGAATTTAATTTTTAATAGATTTTACTTATTTTTGAAAAGGATTAATTTTTTATGTTTTATTTTAGTGCGCCGAGTATTTAATTTTTCTTTATTTTGGTTTGTTTTTAGTTTTTAGTTATTTTATTATTATTTGTTTTATTTGTTTTTTTAGTTAGTTTTATTTTATTCGAGTCTTTATTTTATTTTTAGATTAGGATTTTATTTTTATTGATTTTATTTTTTTTTATTAGTTATTTTTTTAGTTAGTTTTAGTTTTATTTTATTTAGTTTTCCAAATTAAACACACACAAACCTAAATAACACCCACTCACACTTAAACTATCCTTCACCCTCACCACACCCTAACACCCCCTCGATCTTCTACCTCCCAACACCATCTCACCTCCCTCCATAACCAAAACACACCAAGCTCCCACCTTATAACTCCACAACGCATTAACCTCTCTTCTCTCTCTCATCAGATCCCACACCTGCTATACCCCGTCGAAAAGACATCTCAAAATCGAAACCCAACATCGACACTGTTCCTCAATCCGACCATCAAACCCCAGCAACGATCCAAACTGTCATCAACCCAACTCGACCATGGCGATCCCTCCCTGAGTCCCATCATCATACCTGAAACCACTTGCAATATGTTTCATCCATCCACCACCCGACCCACGCCCTGACCAAACCCTACGCTGCTCCACCTACTGGAACCTACCCCCGAGCACCTGATCCAAACCGAAATTTAACCCACTTGCCACATCATCCTACTAAACCCTGAAATCTGGCCATAACCAAACCAAAACCCGATTCCATTATCTACCAGGTCACATCCTCGAATTTCCAATAGACCGTACCCCATGATAGCAATCTCAACTACAAGCACACCAAATCCTGCCAAATTCGATTTTTCTGCCCAGACCCATTATCTACTGTATCTTAGCTTCATGCCATGGATAAAAAGGAAGACTCATGCTCATTTAAAAGGGGGAGAACTAGAGGAAGAAAAATTCGGATAGAAGGTGTAATTTTTAGTTTTAGAGCTCCATTTTTGGAGCTAATTTATTTTAGGAGTAGCATTGTAATTATTTTTTTTCTTCTTTTAATATTTTTTATTGACTTGAGTGCCAGGGAGATTATTGTGAAATACAAATTTTGAGTTGGTATTAAATTTCAGTGTTCATAAACTCAGATTTGTGGGTGAAATTAATTGTTCATGTTTGGGAAGATAATATTAAACTCAAGGAGACTTGGTTTATTTATTTATTCTCATTCCATTTTACTTGCATGCCTCATATTGGGTCATTATTACATTTTATATGTAATAATATCATAATGAGAGGCTAAATAGTCCATTCAAGGGGTGAGATGAAACCCTTAACTTAATTATTTTTATTTTTGGTTGGTTTATTTATTTATTATGCCCCTTTGAATATTAATATTAAAATTTTACAATTTATATTTACGCCTCGAGAGAGAGTGAATTATTTTCGAGAGAAAATCGTAAATTCAAATTATAATATTTATTCACTAATTAAACCAAAGATAGGCAATTTTTGAATGATATTGTAGTTTTAATTTCTCAACTCTAAAACTTTTTTTATGATTTAAATGCTTTTAGTAAATTTTCCCTAGAGGGTAATTTATTAGAAAATATTTAAAACTAATTTTTGTGAATATATGAAATTTAAATATTAATCTTCTAAAAAACTATATGTAAATTTACATTTGCAATGAGAGTTGATTTGTGAATTTATATATGTTTTGGGGTATTTTAAATATACAAACTAATTAATGAAAATAAATAGGTTAACTGGTGAAGTTTAATCCCTTGAATTATCTCATAATTATTTTCTCCTCATATTTAGCTCACTTTATCATTTTCCTTATTTATCAGTGTAGTTTTCATTTTTAGTTCATAACTAGCAGTATAAATATCCCTTCATAATTGTTTTAAAAATCATACATTGTCTTTATTTTTCTCTTGTGCACATTAAGGAGCGCGGATTGACCCCTTACCTGCCAATATACATTTTTAGTGTTTTTGTAGGTAACAAAAGGGATTTTTGATTGACCGTCTTTTACTCAACAACGATAAATACACAATAGGCAAGATTTCAATATGAATAAGCATGTGCTTCATTCAGGTAGGCCTTTCTTTCTGTAGTTTGATCTCCTCCTCTTGCATCGCCCCCTATAATTACATGACAGTCAAAAGAACCAAAATGTACCATAGCTACTTCATATTCTGGTTGTTTGGGATTTTTTAGCAAGTCGGGATCTTCTTTATAACCATCTTCATGGTTTCTCTTACTGTCATCTCTAGGTTTGCAGGGAGAACTCGACCTTCCCCTTTTTTCTCTAATGTCTCACTGATCAACAAATTTGTTTAGCTTTCCTCATTAAATGAGGAATTCCTCTTCGTTCTTTAAAGCGATATAATCCCATGGCCGTGATTCTTATGGAACTCACAATATTTAGATTTGTTCCTCCTGTTAGGTGGTTCCCTCAGCTTCTCAGGCCATAACAAATATTTATTTTACTTAATTTTCTTTAGGATATGGTGAATACTGACCATCAATGGAGTATATGTTCTATACATTTTGATCTTATCAACCTTCTTCGATTTTAGGTCCTTCTGCTCCTTCTGGTCCTTCTTCTCAGGCTTAGTTGGTGGACTTTTCTTTGCATCCATTGCTTCCTAGACGTTCATGTTATTTCCTAACTTATCCATGAGCTCAGCCATGGTTTTAGGAGTATCTTTGGCCAGAGCGTAGTATAGATTTTTTGGAAGCAATCCACCCATTAGAGCGATAATGGTTGTTTTCTCCTCATAGTCAACCACTTCTCGTTTCTCATTATTAAAACGAGTGATGTATTCTTTGGTTATTTCCCCTACTCGCTATCTGACACTCAAGAGATGGGATACTCTCTTCATTGGCTTGGTCCCTAAACAGAAATTGCTGATAAACAGCTGTACAAGATGGTTAAAATTGGCAATTTGTCCTCGGGGCAAGTTATTGTACCATATTTGGGATGAACGAGTAATGGTGCTGAAAAGCTCTACATCTCATCTCATTAGTAATATAATAGATTTCGGCTGCAGCCTGGTATTGCTCAATGTGCAAAACTAGATCAGTTTTACCATTATATTTGGGGGTGACCACTGCGATTTAAAACTTGGATGGAGTTAGGAAATCAAACATTGTCTGAATGAAGGGAGAACTATTGACGAATTTCCTCTGCAATAGATTCTTTACCTTTTCTATTTACCCTACCTTATCTTCTAATCACTGGATTGATCCCTTCCATGAAGGGTTACCTACATCAAATTTTTGTGAAGTAGCTTGCTTATCCTGACCATGTGTTTGTGCTGAGATCTCTTCCTAAAAAGTCTTGTCGGCGTGCACAGATCGTCAGACGCTTGATCCAGTCCTGATTAAAGCTTAACGCTAGTTAGCTAGGTGTTTATTATATCTGGATAGCTCTCTTGAAGTATTCATATTTGCTCGAGGTCCCCAATGGTTAATGGGTGAAACTTTGCTCAATCTTTCCAAAATTCTTGGTCTTTCACAAGATAAGGAATGGCCATCATAGAATTTTGTTGATCTAAGTAATGAATTCACTCCTAGACAATAAGGTCTATATCATGAAGATCTGGAATAACTATGTCAATTGTGCCTAGGAGGCAGAGGTGGCATATCTCTCCTCGACAAAGGAACCATTTGTTACCGGGAAAGAGCTGAAGATCATGCTTGTAATGATTGAGCCAATTGCCTCATTGTTTCCTCTATGGCATTTTGACCCCTGGCAATACGGGAAAGAATTCCATTCAGGTCTTCTACTGTAGGTGGAGCAAATGGAACGGTTGGGTTGCCTTTATTTTTGGCACTCTTCTTAGTATCATTCATCTTCCCTCGAACTAGAATGTATAGAGAACAATAATTAGACACATGTTCCCACAAACATCGCCAATCTGTTGATATAAAAAAATGGACTATATTCAATTTTCTAACCATTGATAAAATATAATACTGTAATGAAATTATCACACAAGAAATAAAGATTTTTTTAAGTGGTTCGGATGTGGAAGAAAGCATGCGTCCACTGTTATTGTATTGATTTGAGTGGTTACAGAAAGCTAGGTACTCATGTTAAGAAGAATATCCTAAGATCCATTCTCTTCCCCCTTTTCTGAAAGGAATACAATATATTTATAGTGACCCGAAGATGAAGGGATTGAGTACTTTTTTATATTCAATCATTTGCACCCCTGCATAATGAATGTGATGGTTGATTGTCTAGACCACCTGTGTAAAGACCCTTGGTTATTTCCTTCTAGTGATGACTATTCACGTACTTTGAAGGTCTTCATTCTTCATGTTGGTCGGCATGCCTATCGAGCAACTATCTTCGGGGCTGATTAAGTGACTACTAACTAGGATTACTACCATGTAACGATATGAGTGTCCATTTTTGATTGGTCCATGTAGGTGGATAATTTTTGGCATGAACACTTGGTATCGCACGTAGACTCCAACATTAAAGATAATGTCAGTATGACTAGCAAAGACTACCTATCATTCTCCCATAAAGGGTTTGCTCTATGTCCTTGCCTAAAGTGTCTTTGATAAGATTAATAGATGTCCTCATAGGGGTTCATGAATTCTTAGTAGAGTCTAAGCCAAACTTCTTCTGATAAACCGAATAGGTTCGGTGTGTGATAATTGATTTAAATTAAATTCGCAAGTTTCCAAGAACCCTTATTTAATTAGCGTCTACTTTTAAACAAAATAAAATCAACCCTTAAACATGCATCTAAATCAACCCATCAAATATAAAGCATGTGACACAAAGTTAAGGAAAAATCCCCGAAGGGCAAAACCTTTTATTTCTAGAACTTTAAAGAATTTACAAGACGATTGACTTACATACAACCTGATAATCGCCCACAAGTGTAACGCACGGTGTTTTCGGTAAACGTTCAAAGCAACGGCTAGAAACACTGCGACATAGAAATACCCGCAGGTGTCGGTTCCTATGTCGGCGGCTGGAATTTTCCCTTTTCAGGAGGGAAGCAATGAAGAAGAGAACGGCTTCTCCACAAGGGTTGAACAAACCAAAGTTGTGTTAAGATTCACAAAGGTTTGGAAATTTGTGTGAATCAAAAACCTAGAGTCTTGGGCTCAATAGGCGAAGACTTAGAGTATTTAGGACTCTGAAAATCGTCTTGAAAAGTCTTGTAAAACAACTCCACGAAGTTGGCTTAAATAATAAAACTTTGAGCCTAAAAAATCTCAGCAGATCTTGGCTAAGTTTATCCCAGGCGGACCGGTCCGGATTGGGGGCGGATCGGTCCGGTTGACCGGATCGGTTCTTTTATTCTGAGGCGGATCGGTCCGGTTATGACCGGATCGATTCTTTTATTCCAGGCTTCATCAATTCGCTTGCGGTCCGGGGTATACTGGATGTGCATCAAACGGATCGGTCCGGGTAGAGGGAGGACCGGTTCGGTTAGTCAGACTTTGATTCCGCTTCTTCTTTTGATATTCGAATTCGTTGATGAATGTATGAATCTTGAATTTCTTCAACGGTGTAACGGCGTACGACATATAAATTTTTAATGGACAAAAATGTCCTTACAAATCTCCCCATATGTCTATGCCGGTACATACATAAAAACAAAACATCCGAATTATCAAAACAACGAAAAATGCCTATACAAATCTACCCTTCCATGAACCCAAAACTGGAAAGATACAATTGAATAAGACTACAGCGTTTGCTCTTCAATTCTTCAGGAATCTCAACGTTTTTCTCATCAGGGTGTGCAATCCAATGATAATCCATGTAGTACCTACACACATGAGACAAAACAAAATACCAAGTGACATATCGAGTTTGAAATGAGATAAACATATATACCAATTTATGATCAAACTCAAACTTTCAAAACTCCCCCATAATAAGATAATTCATTCTGCCCCTTTTTATGATGTCCCCAAATTGATAAATGAGAGAAAAAAATCAAATAAGCAAGTGCGGGGTGTCACGGTATAAAAAAAATACACAAACTATTTTTTATTTTTCAAATTTTTCATACAAAGATAGGATACCAATTTGAACAAATATGATACAAAAATCACACCATGGATTTAGAATCAAACAACCAAGTCATGGAAATGGAATGAATGGGTGTGAACACATTCGATAGGTAAATCAACTCAATCAATCATATGTGCACGATGCATACGTGTACTCCTAACGAATAAACATCAAAGGTATCCTTAGGTGTAAAAGATTGTTGAATTTAGATGACATCGTCTTATGCAAATCAACAAATCAAAGTCAAATGATTTCCACACTAATAACGTCCAAAACTATATAGCGCATTTTCAAGAATTTCAAGGACGTGCAAACCCGTTTTAATTCTCCATCCAAACTCCCTCATATATATATATTCTTTTAGAGGTGTATAAACTAAATTATCAAACTTTGGAGAATTGCTGCAAAAACCTAAATGGACCATAATTTGGCATGAATATCTTTTTATTGCCTTTCAATTTTTTCGGGCTCTTTTAACCTCTTTGGACCTCGGATAATAAAATTCCTCCATTTTTTAGATACAATTTAAGGGTGTCTTAGTATTCGCAAAGGCAAAATGAACCTTTCGCAGCCCTTCCCCATTTTCAAACAAAGCACACAAACTCACAAAACGGTTTTTATATGCACAATTTCCTTATAAAAATTTATCACGCTTGGTTCGTTTTAAGGACAGGATTGAAGTGAAAACACCCAACCAACATGTGATAACACAACCACAATAATCAAACAAATCCGTGCATGTGTGCAATAAAGGAAAAATGAGCCAAACATGTAGGAAGTAACACTTAATTACATCTTAATGACTCCAAACATTATAAAGCACATGGATGAATTGACCTATTGTCTCAAAACACTATCAAATAGTCACATGAAAATAATGGAATGATGTAGTGACTTGGTCATCCTAAGTGTTCATCCATAAACAGTGCAAACAAAAAAAACAAAAAATCTTTTTGTATTTTTCAAAAAAAAAATATATACAAAAAGTACAAGTCATCACACTAGTAAAAATATATCATGAAACCACAACTAGTGTATGACAAACATGCAATCACAATCAACCAAAAGATTTCACATGGGGTGAATTACGTGCAAGCAAACGGGAATCGTGTACAAATAAACCATAATCCTCTAAATCCGATTTTCTAACCCAAATTGATGTGTAACGAAGTGTGGGGGTTTTGGGAATCGAATTTATTTTTTCATTAACCTTCCTAGGTCCATTTAAAAGCTTATAACAAAAGTACCTAAGATGAACTTGCCTACCACAATGTGTGCAAGAGTAAATCGGGCGGTTTGTGTTCCCTAAAGGTGGCCCTCTCCTCAAATTTATCGGTTGCTCTCTCCGAATTTGCCTAGGTGGGTCTCTCCTAATGATCCTAGGAGGTTCTCTTACGATGTTCCTATGAGGCGCCTTTTTAACAAACTTAGGTGCCTCTTTCTTAACACTCCTAGGAGGCTCTCTCACATGTGTGGGAATGGGTGCAACATATTTTTCAAGACCAATCCCACCCCTATCCGTTTTGATCTCGACTGTGCCTAAAATCTTATCAAGTTTTTCAGACCTAGACTCCAAATCAAATTTCACTTTACTTTAATATTTCAATTTCACCTCAAGTTCACCTATCCTAGATTCAAGTACTCGTTTAGAATCCTCGAACTCTAAAAGCTCCTTTTTCATAGTCTCCATCAACCCTCTAAGACTATCTCTCTCACCCTCGACGTACTCAAGCTTCTCTTTAAAATTTTTCTCATGTGCCCTAAGTTCTTCAACTAAAAAATCATTATTTTTTATGGCACACTCTTTCAATTGAGTTTTCAATTTCAAATTTTCTTTCTTTGTTTTCAAAGTTTCAGCATAAAGTTCATTGAAAGCAATTTGCAAGTCACGCTCATCTACACTTTCCTCCTCACTTTCATCCACACTCCCATCACCTTCACTATCATCACTAATCACATGGATGGGAAACTCTCGCCTAGAAGCATAAAAAACTTCTTCTTCCGAATCACAATCACTAAGGGTAGAAACATGAGAAATCGGTTTATTCAATTTCTTCTTTAAATTTGTGGTACACTCATGTAACGTGTGACCAACACCCTCACAACAAGGACACCTCTCAGATTCGTTTTCAACACAAGATTTAAAATAAGAGTTCGTGTGAATTTTCCAATTAATTTTTTTAAAAATTTGACATCGAAGATCATCAAAACCATCAAAAGCCATTTTTGTGCAAAATCAAGATCAAAACACAATAACTTAGTGCAACAGGCTCTGATACCAATTTGAAAACGTGAGTAGACAAATTGTATCAGAAAGTAAATCCTTGAAAAATCAGGATCACGCGATAAATTAGCGTAACCCGCTCTGATACCAATTTGATAAACCGAATAGGTTCGGTGTGTGATAATTGATTTAAATTAAATTCTCAAGTTTCTAAGAACCCTTATTTAATTAGCGTCTACTTTTAAACAAAATAAAATCAACCCTTAAACATGCATCTAAATCAACCCATCAAATATAAAGCATGTGACACAAAGTTCAGGAAAAATCCCCGAAGGGAAAAACCTTTTATTTCTAGAACTTTAAAGAATTTACAAGACCATTGACTTACATACAACCTGATAATCGCCCACAATTTGGAAGCAATGAAGAAGAGAAGGGCTTCTCCCCAAGGGTTGATTGTATTTTTGAATTTGGCAACAATGAAGAAGAGAACGGCTTCTCCACAATGGATTATCAATGGATTGCACACCCTGATGAGAAAAGCGTTGAGATTATTGAAGAATTGAAGAGTAAACGCTGTAGTCTTATTCAATTGTATCTTTCCAGTTTTGGGTTCATGGAAGGGTAGATTTGTATAGGCATTTTTCGTTGTTTTGATAATTCGGATGTTTTGTTTTTATGTATGTACCAGCATAGACATAGGGGGAGATTTGTAAGGACATTTTTGTCCATTAACAATTTATATGTCATACGCCATTACACCGTTGAATAAATTCAAGATTCATACATTCATCAACGGATCCGAATATCAAAAGAAGAAGAGGAATCAAAGTCTGGATAACCGGACCGGTCCGCCCTCTACCCGGATCGATCCGTTTGATGCAGATCCAGTATACCCCGGACCGCAAGCGAACCGATGTAGCCTGGAATAAAAGAACCGATCCGGTCACAACCGTACCGATCCGTCACAGAATAATAGAACCGATCCGGTCAACCGGACCGATCCGCCCCCAATCCGGACCGGTTCGCCTGGGATAAACTTCGCCAGATCTGCTCGTGATTTTTTAGCCTCAAAGTTTTCTTATTTAAAGCCAACTTCGGGGAGTTGTTTTTTAAGACTTTTCAAGACGATTTTCAGAGTCCAAAAATACTCTAAGTCTTCACCTATTGAGCCCAAGACTCTAGGTTTTTTGATTCACACAATTGCCAAACCTTTGTGAATCTTTTTGGTAACCCAAGAACACAACTTTGAGTTTGTTCAACCCTTGTGGAGAAGTCGTTTTCTTCTTCATTGCTGCCCTCCTGAAAAGGGAAAATTCCAGCCGACAAACTTGTGGAGAAGCCGTTTCTCTTCTTCATTGCAGCCCTCCTGGAAAGGGATATTTCCAGCCGCCGACTACAGAATTCGATACCTGAGGGTAATTCTTAGTCACTATATTTTCATTCTAATCCGAAATTGTATGTTACAATATTATAATGAAAATAAAAGGTTTTGCCCCTTTGGGGGATTTTTCCTGAAATTGTTTGTTTTTATCCTGCATGCTATATTTTATTTGATAAATCATCTAGATGCATGTATTAGGGTTTAACTAAAATTTGGGATTAATTAAAATTGGTTTTTATTTGAGAAGTCGCAATATTTCCGCTGCAGCTACTCTCTCAAATTTGTATCAAAGAAAGTTTTTTATGCTTCTAGGCGAGAGTTTCCCATCCATGTGATTAGTGATGATAGTGAAGGTGATGGGAGTGTGGATGAAAGTGAGGAGGAAAGTGTAGATGAGCGTGACTTGCAAATTGCTTTCAATGAACTTTATGCTGAAACTTTGAAAACAAAGAAAGAAAATTTGAAATTGAAAAATCAATTGAAAGAGTGTGCCATAAAAAATAATGATTTTTTAATTGAAGAACTTAGGGCACATGAGAAAATTTTGAAAGAGAAGCTTGAGTACGTCGAGGGTGAGAGAGATAATTTGATAAATCGAATAGGTTCGATGTGTGATAATTGATTTAAATTAAATTCGCAAGTTTCCAAGAACCCTTATTTAATTAGCGTCTACTTTTGAACCAAATAAAATCAACCCTTAAACATGCATCTAAATCAACCCATCAAATATAAAGAATGTGACACAAAGTTAAGGAAAAATCCCCGAAGGGCAAAACCTTTTATTTCTAGAACTTTAAAGAATTTACAAGACCATTGACTTACATAGAACCTAATAATCGCCCACAAGTGTAACGCACGGTATCTTCGGTAAACCTTCAAAGCAACGGCTAGAAACAGTGTGACACAGAAATACCCGCAGGTGTCGGTTCCTATGTCGGCGGTTGGAATTTTCCCTTTCTAGGAGGGCAGCAATGAAGAAGAGAACGGCTTCTCCACAAGGGTTGAACAAACCAAAGTTGTGTTCTTGGGTTACACAAAAAGATTCACAAAGGTTTGGAAATTTGTGTGAATAAAAAACCTAGAGTCTTGGGCTCAATAGGTGAAGACTTAGAGTATTTAGGACTCTGAAAATCATCTTGAAAAGTCTTGGAAAACAACTCCCCGAAGTTGACTTTAAATAAGAAAACTTTGAGCCTAAAAAATCTCAAACAGATCTGGCCGAATTTATCCCAGGCGGACCGGTCCGACTTGGGGGCGGATCGGTCCGGTTGACCGGATCGGTTCTTTTATTGCAGGCTTCATCGGTTCGCTTGCAGTCTGGGGTATACTGGATCTCAATCAAACGGATTGGTCCAGTTGAGGGCGGACCGGTCCGATTAGCCGGATCGGTTCTTTTATTGTAGGCGGACCGGTCCGGTCTGTCAGACTTGATTCCTCTTCTTCTTTTGATATTCGGATCCGTTGATGAATGTATGAATCTTGAATTTCTTCAACGGTGTAACGGCGTGCGACATAATAAATTGTTAATGGACAAAAATGTCCTTACAAATCTCCCCCTATGTCTATGCCGGTACATACATAAAAACAAAACATCCGAATTATCAAACAACTAAAAATGCCTATACAAATCTACCCTTCCATGAACCCAAAACTGGAAAGATACAATTGAATAAGACTACAGCGTTTGCTCTTCAACTCTTTCAGGAATCTCAACACTTTTCTCATCAGGGTGTGCAATCCAATGATAATCCATGTAGTACCTACACACATGAGAAAAAGCAAAATACCAAGTGACATATCGAGTTTGAAATAAGATAAACATATATACCAATTTATGAGCAAACTCAAACTTTCAAATCTCCCCCATAATAAGATAATTCTTTCTCCCCCTTTTTATGATGTCCCCAAATAGACAAATGAGAGAAACAAATCAAATAGGCAAGTGCGGGGTGTCACGGTATACAAAAAAAATACAAACTATAGTTCGGTGTGTGACTTAGAGTATTTTTGGACTCTAAAAATCGTCTTGAAAAGTCTTACAAAACCACTTCCCATAGTGGGATTAAATAAGAAGTCTCGGGCCTTAAAAAATCTCAGCAGATCTGGAAAAGTTTATCCCAGGCGGACGGGTCCGGATTGAGGGCGGATCGGTCCGGTTGATCGGATCGGTTCTTTTATTCTGAGGCGGATCGGTCCGATTGTGACCGGATCGGTTCTTTTATTCCAGGCTTCATCGGTTCGCTTACGGTCCGGGGTATACTGGATCTGCATCAAACGGATCGGTCCGGGTAGAGGGCGGACCGGTCCGGTTAGCTAGACTTTGATTCCTCTTCTTCTTTTGATATTCGGATCCGTTGATGAATGTATGAATCTTGAATTTCATCAATGGTGTAACGGCGTACGACATATAAATTGTTAATGGACAAAAATATCCTTACATCTTCCCTAGGAATCTTGCATGTTTGGATTGAGATATGAATATCTGGGAGAACTATGAAGAACATAATATCATAAACCATGTTCGCCTTAAACTCACCCTTCATATCCTCCTCAAAAGTGTGAGCATGTCGGGAGCACGTGGATCCAAATACTATGTCGTCCACATAGACTTGGGCAATAAATATGACACGAATCTCTCTCCTCACAAACACCATCTTATCCACTCTCCCTCTCTTGAAGCCACAGTCCACTATCCTTCTCTTGAAGCCACAAGTTAAGACATAGAAAGTGAGCCTCTCGTGCCAATCATGGGGTGATTTCTTTAAACCATACAAAGACTTCTTAAGATAAAAGACATGTCTCAGGTGCTATGTGTCTACAAACCCCGTTGGTTGTTCCGCATAAACTTCTTCCTATAGAATGCCATTTAGGAAGGCACTCTTGACATCCTTTTGATATAACTTAAAGGGAAGATGAATAATATAATAAGTAGTAAGCAGATGGACTTAAGCCTAGCAATATGAGCGAATGTCTCATCAAAGTCTCTACCATCAATCTGTGTGCGCCCTTGAGTAACCAATATATCCTCATTGTGAACTATTGTACCATTATCATCCATCTTTTTCTTATAAATCCACTTGGTACTTATTATATTAGTCTCGCTAGATCAGGGAACTAACTCCCCGCCATCGTTCTTGCGAAGTTGAAGCAACTCTTCTTACATAGAAGACATTTATCTTTATCCTTGAGTGCTTCTTTCACATTATTGGGCTCAACTAAGGAGGTGTATAAAAGGTAGATAACCACATTCTCAAGTTGAGAGCGAGTCCTAACACCTAGTGTAGGATCACCAAGTATAGCGAAAGGGTCATGACTCTTTCAAACCTAAGAGGGTTTATCCTCTAAATAAAGAGTGGGGTCTATCGAGGTATAATGAGGAATGATAGAATAGTCATCAAGGGTGCATCATCTTCTCACCAGAGCCTAGCTTCAATAGATGTCAGCAGCTTGTCATCTGTAATCATGATAGTTATTGAATCCATAACCTTAGAGCTTATAAGGTTAAACACCCTATTAGCCCAACTCGACGATGAATAACGTACAAATATCCCCTCGTTACTTTGGGAGTCAAACTTTCCAAAGTTCTCTCTGTCTCTTAAAATGTAGAAAGTACTCCCAAAGACACGAAAATACAATAGGTTGGGATTCTTCCCTGTCCACAACTCATATGGTATATATAGCGTGTGTGGATGAAGGTATACACTATATATCATATAGCATGCAGTACTCACTGCTCTTGCCCAAAAGAGTATAGGCACGTTTCTCCTAAGAAGCATTGATCTAGCCATCTTTTATATCCTCTGGTTTTTCCTCTAAAATATCCTATTTTGTTAAGGACTACGAATGGCTAAAACCTATGTTTAATTCTCACTCCATCACTATATCTATCTACTCTAGATTTTTTAAATTCAGTGTCTTTGTCACTGCGCATCCAATTAATAGTGACACCTTCTTAGTTTTGTAAGATACGACACTTAGTTGTTAGGAACTCAATGCATTAGACTTTCTCTATGAAATCCCACAAAAAAGTATCTCAAAAATTCATCGACGATCACGAGAATGTATCTCTTACCACCTAAACTCTGAGCTAGTAGAACTCATAAGATCCATGTGAATCAACTCCTAAACACGTGTTGCAGTAATGGTAACTTTGAGTTTTTTTCCTTCTCAGCAAAGCTCGATAATTAAGGAAGTTGGTTTCCCAAATGATGATAATCCATGAGCTAGGTCCTTTTCCACTAATCTATCAAGATCTCTAAAGTTCATAAAACCTAATCTTTTATGCCAAAGGTCTTTAGAGGAGACCGTTGCACTATTGCACACAAATGAGGACTTGGGCACAATCCTATAGTAATTATCTTCTATTTTTACTCCTTGTAGTAGAAGTTCACTAGATTGATCATATATGTTACATTCAGACCGATCAAACTTTACTGCAAAGTTTGCGTCGCATAACTACCCTACGCTAATTAACTTTGCTTTCAACCTCTTACGTATAAAACACTATCTAATTTAGGGAATTCAGTTATCTTAACACATTCACGTCCTCAAAATACTAAACCTACTCCCATATCCAAAAGTGACTCTAGATTTCTTGTGAATTGATAAAAAAATTATATTTCAACAGTCATGTTCCTTGATCACCTATTATCAAAATACCATTGGAAAGTATTTGGAACCTTGAGAGCAACTTGAACAACAAGGCTTTTGTTGTCTTGCTTAGGTATCCAAGTGGAGTTAACCTTTTGTTTTCCCTTATTGTTGTTGGCTTTAGTCGTAGCATTATAATAATTATCAAAAGGCATAGACATCCGATGAAATTCTTCCATTAAGATTTTCAAAGTAGATACTTGGAACTCAACTTGCTCTCTAATATTAGCCAAGTCACTATAGTAGTGCACGAGAGTTTTTGTACGTTGAGTTCTTCTTAACCTGTAGCAAAACTCTCTAAGGTGACCTCTACTTTTGTAACTGGATAAAACATAGACTTATTTGGGTCTACCTTAGTCATATTTCTTAGGTTAAACTCTCTTTTATGGTTTAGGCTGAGGCCATAAGAATCTACCAAAAATTTAGGAACCGATTTCGGTGTGGTATGGGAAATGGATGCACCATTATAACCTATTCCTCATCTATCTCCTCGAGTTCATAGGTTTGGAGGTCTCCTATGATCTCTTCTAGTTTTGACAAGTTAAGAAAACCAAGGTAATTCATAACGTTCACTTTTGCATCAAACCTACTTGGCAAAGATCTCAAAAAAAAATTACACTCGATTATGGGGAATCTTCTCACCTAGGTTAAAATCCGCATTAACAATTGTAGAAAACCTAGCGTAAAACTCATCAAACGTCTCACTCTCTAACATCTTCAAACTTTGTAGTGAGATTTTGCAACTTAGATGCCCTAACTATGCTCGTTCCCTCGTGAGTTAGTGCCAGTATACCCCAAGCTTCTTTCGAAGTTTCATAAGTCATGATACGATTATACTCTTCAGGTGTGACATGTGAGGAAATAATGTGCAGACCTTTAAAGTTATACAGTGCAAGCCTATGTTTAGACTCACTCCATGGCTCAATGAGTTTCAAACTAGTGACCTCACCCTCTCGTGTCACAGGTGGTGACCAACCTTTTTCAACAGCTAAACATACACGATCATCAATGGATTTAAGGCACTTCTCATTCGCCTTTTCCAATAAGTATAAATAGAGTTATAAAAAACAGGAGTGCAAAAACTATCATAACCTCCAAAATTCATCCTTATAAGAAAAAACGGATCAACCACAATAAAAATGTATTTCTAACTCTGATACCAATTTGTAGGTCCCCGTATATAACTTTAACAAAAAACTTTTGCTTGAGCGGAATTAAGTTAAGGAGGAATACAAATCAATTTACTCTTTTGAAAATATATTTATCAATTTTTCTAAACCACACTAAATTTTGACACAAGTTAACTTCACCCAATTTTATCTTGTTTAACCCTAAGCATGCAACTAGTGATTAAATAAAGTAAAATAAAGTAAAGTAATACTCACAACGCCGATGTATGACGAAAAATCCAATATAGAAAAAACCTCGGACGACTCATGCCTGACAATCACTATACAACGACTAGATCCACCCATGAGACTTGACCCTCCTCTGATATTCTACCAATCTTCACAGCTCCCACGTGGAAAGTAACCTTCTTCCACGATGCTGGTCCACAGCAGTCACCTCCACAAATGCCTCGGTATCCACCGATACGGCCTTGTGTCATCTATGATGTTGAACACGATAGTTACCTTTTTCCCTTATCCATCGTAAACCCAACAATGTTCAGGTGTTGAACAAACCCAACTTGGTGCAACAAAGATCACATAAACATATGGTAATGATAACTCAGATATTTGTAAACTCTAAGGATGTTTTATAGTGAAAACACTTAGAAAACTTTGTGCAGAAAACTCTCTGTATGTTAAACTGTTTTTCGTACTGCACACACTTTGAGAAAATTGGACACGCCTATTTGTAAATATTTTAAATCGGTGGCATATCTCTCGTTCGAGCGAGATACTGCATCATTCTAACGACAAAAGCTCTCGATCGAACGACATCGCTTGCATTTGAACGACAGTGCCCTGATTAGAGTCCAAACCAATTTAATCTCTAATCCAACCTTATAAGTTATAAATGAAGTGTAACAAGTAAAAAACTTTTAAAACATTAAAAACATGTTCTTTTAAAAATAACATCCTTATTTTTGTAAAATAAAATTCCGAGTTTCATTAACATTATGCATTCATACCCGAGTGATCTCAGAATGCAATTAAACTTTGAAGATGAGAAATTCTCACCAATTAGACTTCAGTATAATTAATTCCTCGTAGCTTTGCCGCAGCATCTTCAATTAATCTTCAACACGTCATAGTTTCTAAGTGGATCGTAACAATAAAAAACTACCTATGACTCAAACGTGTTTTGTTCCGAGAATAAGTCAAAACTATACAAGGGCTCAATTTGGAAATTTGGTCCTTATAGGATAATATTGGAAAGATAAGTGGGATACTTAGACACAGATTGAAACCTTCGGTCAAATATTTTACCACTACATCTTTAATTTTGAATGACCATTTGGGGCAGAGATTTTGTCAGTTTCTATTTGACAAAAACTGCATTCTTGATAAGTCAGGATCTCATGATGCACTATATCTAGGTCAATGACAATCATGTCACTTTAGGACCATGCGAATATTTCCATGAATTGTTACTTCTTATGCTCATTGAGGGCTGACCCTATCGTAATCTCGAGCGAAATGATACTAGAACCAATATTAATAACACTAGTCTCATCATCACTAGTTTGAACGTAATTATGTCGTTTAACTTTTTCTTAATTGATATCAACTAAGAATTGTTCATTCATTGGATCATCTTCATCAATTATTTGTTTGTAATAAATGAAATTAATATAAGGCATAACAAAATATTCAAAATTATCATTTATTTCATTAAAATCATTTTTAGGAAATACAACATTGAGAATCTCATTAAAAGAGTCATTGTTTATACTTTCATTTGTAATAGAAAAAGGGGAGACAAGTTGGGATTTATTTTGTAAAGGATACACCATAGGTTTTTGGACAGACAGGCTTAGGACAACTCAAACGCTTCAACTGTTGAGGAGAGGCTTATTAGTTGGATTGATCTTTTCATACGGTAAGTATGGTTTAACCTTAGAATGTATTATGGTTAGTTCCATCCCTAGCACATTGAAGTCGAATGATTCCTCATTGTCACTTCTTTGAGTGTTTTTTGTTATTTCAGTGTTTTTAGTTTCAGAGGATCTCGAGTCAACAAACTTGATGGTCAAGGGTTACCTAATATTTTAGGCCTTCAGTCCAAGTATTTTTTCTTCAAAAAAAATCTCAAATGCAAGCTTTAACTTTTTCTCAGTAACATCGTACCATGGTTAAGGGAAATCACAAAAGAGGAAGTCTTCACCCTCTCTGATGAAATGCCCATTTAGAGGATTTCCATAGATGAATTCTTTTATTCTTTTTTTTTTCTTTTGGTACAATTGGTGAAGATCCATGAGCTCAATTGGAGATGGATGATATCTTAGACCCCATGGGCGACGGTTTCTTTTAGAATTATCAGCTCAAGGATTCCCTGTTGACAATGAACTAGCCTCGTTTGGGGAATAAAATTCATATTCTTAAACATATGGATCATGTTGATGTTACCATGTGGTTTGTGTTTAGGGCACAATTTATCTTCGAAGTCTTTTTCTCCCAAAATAGGTAGTGGATAAATCATGAAGCATGAGATAAAAATTTCACTTTTGTTGTGTTGGATGTCCTTGCTCATGGTAATTCAATCAAATTATCATCATCTCTGATAATGGTGATGGCTTGGTTATCTACAATTAACTTCACCTTTTGATGGAGAGAAGAGTCCACTCCCCTACTACTGTGGAGATATGGTCGACCTAGAAGTAAGTTAAAGCAAGCACATATATCGATGAATTAAAATTCCAATATGAAGAATATTATTGCATCTCATAGTGTGAGAGATATTTAACCTATAACTTCTCATCGAGTATTATCATAGGTAGGTACAGTGGCAGATATGGGACTGACATCGCTATGTTATAATTCCAATCATTTTAGAGTTCTTAATAGACAAACATTCAAGACATAACTATTATCACCTCGCACTAATGGGATTGTCTTCCCAATGACCTCTACTAAGATATTGAGGGAATAATTGTGATTTTGGAATATCCCCATCATTAAAGCAAATCATTATAGTAGCAGTTGTAGTTTTAACTATATGAACTACCTCTTCAAGGGAAGTAGAGGGAGAAAACATAGGTTAAGTGGAATCTTGATCAGAGCATTCATGTGAAGTTCGGAAGACATAAAAAGTCTCCATAGGGTATTATTGGCTTGGGTCTTCTTGCGATGATCGAGAATATTGCTTTCTTGAGCTCACATTTTTGGCATTGGGATTTTATTGGAAACTTTTTTTACTTTTTCTGTAGGTGCACTTGCTGATGGGAGAAATGGATCTTTATAGTATATTCTCAACCGGTTTATATAATTGACAAATATTGGGAGAATCAAAGCACGGTTCCTTAACCTATTTTTTGTACGAAAAATATTTCATTAGTTCTTGACAACATCTCCTTAAAACAAATCATTTCGCAAAAAGGGGCAGTCGTGTCAGGCTTTTCATTATCGAATTCACCATTTGAGTCGTATGAGGGATCAAAGTCATCTCCCCATCCCATAGAGACAATATTATATTTCTAGTAAAAGTCAATTCATTCTACAATCTCAACTACAATCGCATACAAGTCTTCCCACACAACATATAAGTGTTGGGATCAAGGGAGCATGCATCCTTTTATTTTTGTGTTGTAATTAGCTCAGTGGCTTCCCATATCTTCTTCATCATAACACATTCTTCTGGTAAACACATTAACGATACTATCCAAGCTTAATTCTTCTGTAATTACAAACATTCATTTGACTTATAGGACCACTTTCAAGCCTCCATATACATATCACTAATTTTCTCGTAATTTCTTTCTTCAACGGTCATTTCAGATTGAAATTTCATACTAAAACTTTTGAGTTATTCCATGACAGTTGGAAACTCCAGACATCATGTTTTTGAAATGATTCAGATAATTATGAATATCCTTGTTATGATGGAAAGATATTGATTTGGAGCATTCTCAAGGTGCAGGAGGAACGATGGAATAATTTAAGTGGTTTGGGAGAGCTTATGGATGATTTGATTCTAATGATGGGTTGACTTTTAGGATAAGCTTTGATTTGTGGGTCTTTATTAGTGAGGATGGCATTCACACCATCTTGGTACATGGGTATAAAATTTAGAGTAATGTTTGTCTTAGGATATTCAGGGGTGATGACTCCTTTATCTATGAAGACTTGGATAACATTTCTCATGTGATAACATTGATTAGTGGTGTGCCCGGTGATTTGGTAGAAGTCATAACGAGCATTATGTCTCAAATTATTAGGAAGTGGGTTAGGTAGTGGGCAATAGTATAGATGAGGTTTTGAGATAGAAAATTTAGTATACTTTATGGAGGGAAGCATAGAGATCGATATATCCCTTTATGGGTTATAGCAAGATGGGTGGCTCCCATGAGGTGTCAGGCTGAGAGAAGTTATTGATAGCTAAAATGGTGGTAATAACTAGCTTATCATAGTCATGAGGGGTGAACTCCCATATTGGCTTCTTTACTTTAAACTCGGTCTTCTAACTCTGGGAAATTTTTAAAATCTCAAATCTAGCCTCCCAAAGGGTTTTGAAATGGGTTTAATATTGGCTATCCACAAAAGTCCGAATGTGCAGCAGAAAATTCATCATCATAATACTGACCTATTGTGGCTTTATCTTTCCATCTATTATTGAAACTATTCATAGATTCCCCGAGATTTTATTTGGTCAGTTCAATATCTCAACGAGTTATTTCTAACTCTTCATTATACTTCTATTGAGCCGTGAATTCCCTTACTATGTCTTCCCAGCTACAAATTTGAGATTCTTCCAGTGACGAGAACTAACGGAGGGAAGTTTCTTTTAGAGTGTGTTGGAACAGATAAGCCATTATCTTATTTGTAGTGCTAAGTAGTCTCATAGAACGGTGGTAGTTGCAAAGATATTCAGTAGGAAGTCCACTACCTCCAAAAATTTTAATATCAGGCATTTTGAATTTCTCTAGCAACTTGGCCTTCAGGTAAGGGGACATGTGTATGTAATCCACGTAGTTCCTTGAGATCTTAACTTGGTTAAAATGATTGGAAACAAACTTGATATACTCTTTAACTTGGTTCAGTTCTTCTTCCTTTGGTTCGATAGGGACAGTAAAAGGTATGTTAGCCTTAGGCTGAGAAAGGTTTGGTATCGAGAGGTGAGTAGGTGATGACCCATTGAAAGATGGAAGACGTGAAGGATGAGGAGATTGTAGGTACTCTTTCGGAGCTTGCATAGGTTTGGGAACTTTTAGTTCCACAGCAAGAGGAAAAGAAACATCTAGGTCAGGCACCACTAGGATCTGAACCCTATTTTCCTGCATCTCCTAAACATCACCTTACAGACTATTTATCTTTACGATGAGCTGAGTAAGTATGGCTATCAGATCTAGTTAGCCATTGAGATTTTTATCGGGATTCTCCATGAAAAATATTTGGTAGGACAGTTCGATTTCTTCTGAAGTGGAAGAAGAGGGTGTAAAACTCAAAGGTGTCATGATAGAAGATCTAAGCCAATAAGGATCTAGGCCAAGGAGTGCAATCGCATTTGAGAGGGAAAAAAATTATATTGTTTTTTAAAATGAAATTTGGAAAAGAGAGGCAATATTTTTGTTATTTTGAAAAAGGGAAGAACAAAAATCCCTGAGTATTGTTATTATTAGTAGGTTTCACTTGTATTATGTTCCGCCTAAGGTTCAAGTAAAATATGAAAAAGGAGTTGAGTCTGGGAAAGAATGAGGTACTCTATGTAAAACACTATTTTGAATCATTTTATGACACCCCGCTCAATGAAATACCGGGTGATCAGTCCTATATCAAATTAAAACATGAATCTTATCTGGTTCATTCTTAGCATCACTGTCGAAAACTTTTTAAAACTTACTAACCACATAGTATTCAAAAGCTGATGTCAAAATTTTAATATTTTTATTTAAGAACAACAAACCATGAATCTAAAGCAATACTCAATAAATAAATAAATGACCGATCGAATAAACTATCGGCAGAATACCAACATCCAATAATATAATCCAACAAAGAATAGTAACCAGTACAAAGTCCGAATGAAATGAAAATACTGGGGCAACATTCCCGAAAGAAATACCAAGTTGCATCCTACTCTAGGAATGAAATGATTGAAGCGTCTATGTTCAAATCCTGTAACATCCACACCTATTGCAGATACACATCCCTGGAACAGATCTTCAAGTTTGGCATCCCTGTGGCTGGATACCTAAAAGGTTTTGAAAATATTTTGCAAGTATGGGTCAGATCCCAAAGTCCTTTTGAAAATATTTTGCAAGTGAATTAAAATGCAACAATTAAAATGTATGAATGTTCTTCATATTTAAGTTAGTGTCGCACTCCCTTGAGATACATCTCACCCCTCCTCTAAAGTGCACACCAAACGCTTTCTTCCTGACCCTCCTAGTTACACCCCCTCGTCTAACTAGCCTTGTCATGAAACTTCTTGAACTCTACTCTAACCCGAGTAATTTGTATCTTTACTTCGTAAGTTATTTATCGCATTAACTTAATTACTCATTTCTTAAAAGTCATATAACATTCACAAGTTATATAAGTAATATAAAATCTCTTCATGTATTTAATTACTCGTATATAATTATCTACTCCGTTATATACGTAGAACTATATTCCACAATTATTCATATGTTGAATATAAATAAAATCGCTTTTAAAAGCAATATAACATTCACTAGTTATATAAGTAAAACAAATTATCTTCATGTATTTAATTACCCATATATAATTATCTACTCCATTATATACGTAGAACTATATTCTACAATCACATATATATTGAATATAATTAAAACCATCCTTCTGAGTAATACCTCATCGGATGCATTCTCTAAAGTGCTATATTCCCAGGTCTACTCACACTTCACCAAAAATGCCATTCTGGCACGCTTAGGGAAGGAGATTCTGGCACTGTTTAAAACCATGCCATATTTTGGCACGGTTTTATCATAATCTGGCACGGTTTGAAAAAGTACCAAATTTTGGCACGGTTTTAAACAGTGTCAAGTATGGGTACGCTTCGTTAAAAAAATAACCCCCCAAAATTTGAAGCGGGGACCAAAATTTCAAGACAATATAAACCTAACTCACTCTCTCTCTCTCTCTCCTCCTCCCCACGCAGCCGGCTCCCATCATCTCCTCATTATCTCCCCATGCAACCGGCTCCCATCATCTCCTCATCATCGTTTCTCCCTCCCCACGCTACCGGCTTCCATCGTTGCTCCGAGTCGCTGCTCCTGCTCCCACGCTTCTGACTTCATCTTCGTCAGGTAACATCTCTCTCTCTCTCTCTCTCTCTCTCTCTCTCTCTCTCTATATATATATATATATATATATATATATATATATATATATATATATATATATATATATCAATTGGATTTCAGGTACCGATTTCTGGTACCTGATTTGATTTCAGGGGTTCCGATTTAGGGGTGCGATTTCAGGTACCGATTTCTAGTACCTGATTCGATTTCAGGGGTTCCGATTTTGGGTACCTGATATATATATATATATATATATGTATATCAGTTTCAATTTCAGGGGTAATTTCAGGGGTACCATACATACATATATATGGTACCATACATATTCAATTTGAGGGGTAATTTCAGGGGTACCATTTCAATTTCAGGGGTACCATACTTACATATATATATATATATATATATATATATATATATATATATATATATATATATATATATATATGTGTGTGTGTGTGTGTGTGTGTGTGTGTGTGTGTGTATGCATAAAATTGAGAAATTAGTAAATATATGCATACATATATATATATATATATATATATATATATATATATATATATATATATATATATATATATATATATATGTATGTATCAGTTTACTGATTTCTCAATTTCAGGGGTACCATACATATGTATTAGTTTACTGATTTCTCAATTTCAAGGGTACTCAATTTCAGGGGTACCATACATATGTATTAGTTTACTGATTTCTCAATTTCAAGGGTACCATACATATATATATATATATATATATATATATATATATATATATATATATATATATATATATATATATATATATATCAGTTTCGATTTCAGGGGGTACCTATATATATATATATATGTATATATACCATACATATATACATACCGGATGGGATGTGGTATATTGGGATTACAATACCCCATTGAACTAAAAATTGGTGGCTATTATTTTTCCAATTGTGTCATAATTTTAGATGTTAGTTTAGTTTTTATTGGTGCTGATTATATGTTATATTGGTAATACACTCGTCTGTTAACTTGAATTAATCAACATGTAAATGCAAATCGTAACCATAGAGTGACCATGAAATGATAAATCGTTGATTTATAACCATGAAAATTGATCTTGATTATGGGTTTTGGGTTTCTTTTGATATGGTATTTGGACGGTGAAGAACATCTTCGGTTTTTTAATTTCCTAGGTCAAAAAATTATTGTTTGATGAGGTCACGTGGCTTGATTATCATTGGCGTGGGTTTATAGAAGCAGGGTAGAATGTTTGGTTGTGTTTTTAGGCTAAAATATGATGTTTTTAAAGCGATTTAGGTTGGTTTTGTCCAAGAACACGAGTTGTTGATCGTTATGTGTTCTTGACTAAAAAACTAAGGTTTGGAGGTTTTGTTTCTGTCTAATAACTAAAACGTAAGAATGGATGTTAGATCTTAGTCCACCCTTACATTGCTTTAGGTTTCTCTGATTTACTCATTGTGTCAAGATGCAGAAAGGATCCACAGTTCCTTGAAACTATTACTCCTGTTGGAGAGAGAGCCCACAGTTCCTCGAATACATATGGGACAATTTGGATAAATAGAATGTATTGTATGTGATTGCTGTAATTTAGTAATTCTCCATAGTTCCTCTTGTTGAAATTTTGAAATTCTATTTTATGTGATGTGATGTTATTAACACATTCTGCATCCACATGTATATCAGGATGTCATTGATGATCAATAAAGAGTGGATAAAGGAGAAAAACTTTGAGACCGATTCGTATAGAGATGGGGTGTTAGAGTTTCTGCAGTATGTGCGTAACACTATTCCCGAGGATATACATTCATGTTCGTGTAGGCGTTGTCGCAATGGGAAAGGACATGTTACTTTAGATGAAATCTTTGTCCATTTGATGGACTATGGTATGGATATAAATTACACCTTATGGCATTTTCATGGGGAGACGTCAATTCTTAATCCAGTCCAGCGATCAGCACAACCCGCTACTCAGACTAATGTTGGAGAACACATTGATGTGTCTAATATTCCGACTTTGGATGACCTTGTGAATGATTCTTGTGAGATGTTCACGACTGAAGCGTGTCCTAGTGAACCTAATTGTGTAGGTGTTGATGAAGGGCCCCAAACTTTTGATGTTCCGAAGGATTCTCACACACATACAGGCAAAGGCAAGAAGTATGAGCATTTACATCAACTCGCAATGGAGCCACTGCACCCTCCTACTGGTTCGTCACGCCATACGACCATGTATGCTCTTGTGAAGTTAAATGATGATAATTTGCAAAAATCACACTTAGACTTGAAAACAGGCCGTTAAAGGGTGAAAACTCAAACCAGCCCCCAAACGATCCCGTAGGAGGCACGAACACCTCGCACGGGACCAATGTAACTTGTAGGAACTGACCACGTAGTCCCGGGTCTCCCGGTTTGAGAGTATGACGATAATTTGCAAAAATCACACTTTAACTTGAAAACAGGACTTTAAAGGGTGAAAACCCAAACCAGCCCCCAAACGATCCCGTAGGAGGCACGAACACCTCGCACGGGATCAATGTAACTTGTAGGAACTAACCGCGTAGTCCCGGGTCTCCCGGTTTGAGAGTATGATGATAATTTGCAAAAATCACACTTTGACTTGAAAATAGGTCGTTAAAGGGTGAAAACCTAAACCAGCCCCCAAACAATCCCGTAGGAGGCACGAACACCTCGCACGGGACCAATGTAACTTGTAGGAACTGACCGCGTAGTCCCGGGTCTCCCGATTTGAGAGTATGACGATAATTTATAAAAATCACACTTTGACTTGAAAATAAGCCGTTAAAGGGTGAAAACCTAAACCAACCCCCAAACGACCCCGTAGGAGGCACGAACACCTCGCACGGGACCAATGTAACTTGTAGGAACTAACCGCGTAGTCCCGGGTCTCCCGGTTTGAGAGTATGACGATAATTTGCAAAAATTCACATTTTGACTTGAAAACAGGCCGTTAAATGGTAAAAACCCAAACTAGCCCCCAAACGACCCCGTAGGAGGCACGAACACCTCGCACGGGACCAATGTAACTTGTAGGACCAATGTAACTTGTAGTCGTATATGCAATTTTTCTGCTTGTATATGCAATTTTTCTGCTTGAATACGATTTTTTTTAAAAATGACTTGGTTACTAATACTGTATCTTTTTTGTGTCTTATTTTTTTTGTAGGATGACATTCAATCGCTAGCTTTTATCCACTTGGAACGCACGAAGAAGTCAATGCTTTACAACAGGGGGATTGTTTATTTAGTGTCGTTAATATTCAGGATTCTATTTTTTGTGTTATGGCCGAGCAGGCTTCAGTAGTTTTATGGTTTATTTTTATGGCCGTGCTCGCTGTAGTAGTTTTATTGTTGACATTTATGGCCGTGCGGGCTTTATATGGGCAGATTTTATGTTTAGTAGGTTTTGGAATGCTAAAAAAATAGAGAAAACTCTGCCCAATTTTTTTTTGACATGGGAACTATTAACTCTTGTAACTTTTTGAAGTTATTGTCGACTTTTATGGTCATGTGCGGCTTTATATTGGTATTAACTCTTGTAATTTTTTGAAGTTTGTATGCACATAAGTTTATCAACAACCTGCGATATTCATAAGTTGTGAATTTTCTTGATTTTTTTTTGCAAATAATAAATATTTTTCCTACCGAATTTGGAATTTGCAGATTTTTCAGATTTGTTTCCTATTATTATTTTTTTTAATCAACCAAAAAATCTGGCACGGTTTTAAACCGTGCCAAAACCGTTCTAATGTATAAAAATGAGAACGCTTATTAAACATTCCAGCACGCTTTAAAACCGTGCCAAAAGCGTGCTAGAAAATAGACAATTTGGCACGGTTTCGATGTGTGCCAAAAGCGTGCCAGATTTAACATCTAACATGGTTTAAAAGCGTGTCAAAAGCGTACAAGATAAAAAACTGGCACAGTTTAAAAGCGTGCCAGTTTGGGAAATCTGGCACAGTTTTAAACCGCGCCAGAAAATCTGACACGCCTGATTCTGGCACGGTTTTGAACCGTGCCAGATTGCGTCTGGCGCTGTTTTAAACCGTGCCAGTTTCCTGTTTTTGGTGTAGTGTCAGTCCCACCTGGATTTCTGAGACAACTAGCCACCGCCGAATCAGAACGTAGAAATATAAACGTATTGGTGGCAACCATATTCCCCCGAGTGTGAAGACAATCATTTCAATGCCCACCTCTATTTGGATGCTATGACATGGGGATATACTCTCCCTACTCCTCAAGCTAGAGGATTCACCCACATCGCGCAACCTCCCCCGATAGCACTAGAGCATATAATTCTAAAAAAATACCTAGCCACCGGTATTTATGAGCACACAATATATATATACTATCACACTACCGTATATATATATATATATAATTTATTCTCGGCTTTACCGTGTACAAAGTCCGTAACACTAGCCAACATATTCTCGAGTCTATGGTCCGACTCTAATTTAATTAATTTACCCATTAATTAAGTTAATATCTCCCCGAGTCTATGGTCCGACTCTAATTAATTTAATTAATATACACATTAATTAATTTAATATCTCCCTGGTGTCGCATAACCAATGTACCCAGACATGCTCACTTGGCCCGAATTTACATCTCTTAGAACGTACTCCTCAAAATTCCATTATAAAGAGAACACTCCTAATTAAATAATATTTTACAATTTATTATATCATCCTATAATAAATTATTTCAGCTATAAGCTTTAGTTAATTAATCCCCCATTAATTAATCTATTATCATGGCATCACTCAACCAAAATATCTGGACACTCCCTTGGTCCATAATACAATATCCCCAAATCTGAGGTTTTTAATTTACTCAATCTGTCCAGATTTTTAAAATGCCATTTTGGAGCATTTTGGGGCCGTTTTGGAAAAAGTGTATTAGAGAACAAGAGTTAGAAAATGACATTTTCTAGAGGGCTTGCGGACATAATCTCCATTAACAGATTCGATGAAGCTTTTTACCCAGAAGTATCCATTAAAATCCTTACGAATCAAAACCAGTCCCAATAACTTGATTCGTAACTTCCCCAAATCAAAACCCAATTTGTATTAACCCCATCCAAAAATTATTTGTATAACACCTACTATGATATGAATTGAATATCACCAATTTACATTGAAGCAATTTAACCACTTGCTTTATAAATTTGTAGTGTCTGATTATCCTTTGGTGTAGAGATCGTTGCTTGATGAAGAACACCTTCCTTGTTTTTCCTCTTTGGCTCTCAAGAGTCCTCCCTCTTTGTCCCTTATGTTCTCAAATTTCTCCCAAATGAGTTATGCCTACCCACAACTCCAAAACTTAGGTTTTTATCTCCAAGTCCCGTTTTTAATCATATGGACCTAATTAAAATGGCCCAAATACCCTCGAGTGGGTTGGGTTATGTCCAAAAATATTCCGTGACCCATTTACCACCCTCGGGTACATTTTCTGACTATCTCGGTCCATCCGGACTCAACCATGCACTCAGAATTGACATCCGAATTAATTTATAAAAAGTCCCTATCTCACACCCAACTTAGTCTATATCTGACTTCCGGCTGAGATAAAAAATGCCACATCACTTATACACGTTATGACGTGAATAAACTATTACTATTCACTTAGTAATTTAATTTTCATAAATATTAACCATTTTCTCTCTGATTAATATTTAAATAAATATTAACATAACTAATTCAATTAAATTATGACACACAAGTAATTTAAAATTTTTCTGAATTAATTAAATATTAAATGCACAGAAATACGGGGTGTTACATACTCCCCTCCTAACAAAGGAATTTTGTTCCCAAAATTTGGTCATAACTGCGGCGAATAACTCTGGATACTGCTCTCACATATCCTACTCCCGATCCCACGCATACTCATCAATACTGTGATGACCCCACTCCACTACACTCTAACGGGTAGTACTACCTTAGACTGTAGCTTGTGCTCACATAGCTACTAGTCTCTCCTCATATGAGGTGTCTTATTGCAAGTCATTCTCCTCGAGTGGAACGTGCCCAAAAAGCCCTATCGTTCCTCATGTATTTCTCCAGCTATGTCATGTGGGACACATCACGTATCCACTAAAGATGTCCTAAAAAACCCAGTCAATAAGCTATGTCTCACTCAACACCAATTCCCATGCTCAAGAATAATATTCATTGTGAAGTTTTCGACAGATAGGAATCTACATCTTGTCTATGCATAAGACCACTCTTAGCATATAACTAAGTGATACTCTTTTCTGTTTTCCCAGAAACGTGACTTTTTTCTTGCCTTTAGATATTTTATTACATGCGCCTCCACCGTCTTTACACTCCTTACGGTGGAGTTAGTTCACCTTGATACGCATATAGTCATATTGTTTTCTCTTTCAAACGGATTTCAGTTCACTGTACTTTCCCATTTATTTTTTTACTGCCCTGCAGGCACACATTCAATATGTTCATTCACACTTCCCTTTATTTAAGACGACTCTAAAATCACACTAACCAGGGAGCCCATACACCCTAAATCCCATGCATATTTGCACAACATCACAGACGTCACATACGTAATATTTTTCTTTCAAGGTCATCCCACAAATCACATTATATCATATGATTACATTCGATATTCCCCAAATTGTAATTTAATCTTCTCGGATTTGCCCCGCCCATTAACTTGCAGTGCAAAAGTTTTCTCAGTGCTTCTTTCGCAGCACTACCCGGCTATACTGACCTTATAGCGTAATAGATTTCACCTCAAAGTGTAACTCCACACGTTCAAAAATCACCCTTTAAACTGGTGTCCTAGCATCATATAATGTCTTTCCACTACTGACGTTAATTAGGGCTTATGCTCATAACATTTCACAATAAATCCCCCCCCCCCAAAAAAAAAATTCCCCAATACATTAAACACCCGCATTGTCGTTCATTAATTTTCTTAGACCCAAGCATATAACCGGGACGCCCAAAACTCTATCCCTATAGTCAAAGGTCTAATTGTCGACTCCCGCGTCTCTAAAGGAGTTATCAAATTCCACGCTCACAATATCACTAAGTCCTCATTGCTAAGTCACTAAGGAGCTAAATCTCTTTGCTCCATGGTCAATCCGCCATGCCCTGAATCACATCAGTAAAAATCCCTACCCACTGGGATATAATATAGTAGATAACCCTACCCTCTGAAGTCTATTTTATAAAATATTTTCGCGAGCCCAACCTTCTTTCGGGTGGAACCTAGCAAATAATATACATCCTGCCTTGGAATAGCGAACACGATAGTCTTGCTATAACCGCCCACTATCGCTTACCCGTCGCTAACCAATCTGTACCCAAGATAAAATCATGCTCGCATAGCACTAATCAAAATAAGTTAACCTTATAAAATGTACCCTCTCAGTGTTCACACCTGCTCCCCTACAGGTAAAACAAAAGAGATCCCTGTTACCCCACGGTAAACATATACTTAATAGTAACACTATGATACACCCACAAAACTCGTCTCCCTTGTGAATATAGTGATAAGAAGAATATTATGAACACTCGTGTCACAAAGTTTTCCCCATCTATCCGAGGATAAAACTCATACTTCCACTCGCCTATACACCAAAGGCCCAAATGGTTCATGGACATAATATTCTCATCCAACCGAACCAAAATTTCATAATTGTTGTCCCTACTAGGCATCCGACTCCTATCCCCTGATTCACTGTGGACATAATCAATTGTTGTGGTCCCACTTTCCACACATAAGATACTTCTCTGTGTCAATCACCTTCCTCTGGCCCCAATGGCCATGTCGGGGTTGTCCCTCTCGCGTACTTGGTAGTCTTGACCCAAATTGTTACCCTCATTGTCCCTTTGGCTTTTCTAGCCCTATGAACTTGTTGATGGCCTCGACGACCCGAATTAAATCAACCGCCAATCGGTCATAATTTAACTGATATAAATCATATAGATGGGTTCCTTTACTGGGTATCCCCTTATGGTGCCCCACTAGCACTGCTAAATACGATCTTTCCTTTTGGTCAGATACTCCACCTCCCTTGGCTTCCTTCTCACAGAATTATTGATATCAAATCGAAAACATACTACCTTAATGACTATAGCCCCGGTCATCCTAGCTGGAGTTTTCCATCCACGCTTGTGTATTACACATGAGTTCATTATTAACTCATGGACTCCTTATTGACCTCCGCATCCACCTCGTTGGGTACAAAGTTTGTTGCATAATTCAGCTTTCCCTTATGTCCGGCCCTTCTGAAGTAAGTACTGAAATCTCCTTTGCCTACCAGTTCAAACGGATGATGCGAAGATTTGCAGTCAAACCGCACCCTAAATTTCCTATTATTTATAGTATTTCTCAATAGTTGTGGTAACTGACTCCTACAATACAATACCGCCCCACTGGGCCAAAAATTTCATTCAAAATTTAGTCTTGGGTGCCACCGCACACCACCCTACACAATTGTCTTTGGGTTATTTCCTCCCATTGACTTATCGCGCTACTCTGCTACTCGAATCCGTATAGCTAGCCCTTCCATACTTTCCCCACCCTTTACTGACTAAGCTGGGTGAGACTGAAATCGTACCACCGTTATCTACAACAGTGCTTTGGGAGACTATCGCTCCCGGGTAATTATTCTATCCCCACTGGCCTGAACAACAATCAAGGTGATTCCTATCACGATCACCATTTCTAGAATACCTTATGTCTTTTGTTGAGCCTCTCCTCCTGCAATTCTCCTATGGCCCTCGTTGGTCGTCCTAAAGAATTTTTGGCATACAAAGCCCAACCGAACTCGTGTATGAATCACCTCACTGTAATTGATGGCAGGAGAACGTAACTCGCATACGTAGAGGAATACAACAATTCTATCATAAGGCTTTAGATCAAAGAACGCTAAGCTGAACGTGAAAAGCTGCACAGATCCTAAGGACCCTCTGATACCATCTGTGACACCCCGCTCAATGAAATACCGGGTGATCAGTCCTATATCGAATTAAAATAGGAATCTCATCTGGTTCATTCTTAACATCACTGTCGAAAACTTTTTAAAACTTACTAACCACCTAGTATTCAAAAGTCGATGTCAAAATTTTAATCTTTTTATTTAACAAAAACAACCACACAAATATCAATACGAACCATTCACACAAACCATGAATCTAAATCAATACTGAATAAATCAATAAATGACCGACCGAATAAACCATCGGCAGAAAACTAACATCCACAAATATAATCCAACAAAGAATAGTAACCTGTACAAAGTCCGACTGAAATGAAAATTGCTGGGGCAACATGCCCGAAAGAAATACCAAGCTCTATCCTACTCTAGGAATAAAATGACTGAAGCGTCTATGTCCAAATCCTGCAACATCCACACCTGTTGCAGCTACGCATCCCTGGAACAGATCTTCAAGTTTGGCATCGCTACCTAAAAGGTTTTGAAAATATTTTGCAAGTATGGGTCAGAGCCCAAAGTCCTTTTGAAAATATTTTGCAAGTGAATTAAAATGTATGAATGCTCTACATATTTAAGTTAGTGTCGCACTCCCTTGAGATACATCTCACCCCTCCTCTAAAGTGCACACCTAAAGCTTTCTTCCTGACCGTCCTAGTTACACCCCCTCGTCTAACTAGCCTTGTTATGAAACTCATTTAACTCTACTCTAACTCGAGTAATTTGTATCTTTACTTCGTAAGTTATTAATCGCATTAACTTAATTACTCATTTCTTAAAAGTCATATAACATTCACTAGTTATATAAGTAATACAAATTCTCTTCATGTATTTAATTACCCGTACATAATTATCTAGTCCATTATATACGTAGAACTATATTCCACAATTATTCATATGTTGAATATAAATAAAATCGCTCTTAAAAGCCATATAACATTCACTAGTTATATAAGTAATACAACTTCTCTTCATGTATTTATTTACCCGTATATAATTATTTACTCCATTATATACATAGAACTATATTGCACAATCACACATATGTTGAATATAATTAAAAACCATCCTTTTGAGTAATAACTGATCGGATGCATTCTCTAAAGTTCTATCTTCCCACGTCTACTCAGTCCTACCTGGATTTCTGAGACAGCTAGCCACCGTCGAATCAGAACATGGAAATATAAACGTATTAGAGGCTGTCATATTTCCCCGAGGGTGAAGACAATTATCTCAATGCCCACCTCTATTTGAAATCTATGACCTGAGGATATACTTGTCCTACTCCTCAAGCTATGAGATTCACCCACATCGTGCAACCTCCCCCGATAGCACTAGAGCATATACTTCTAAATAAATACTTAGACACCGGTATTTATGAGCACACAATATATATAATTTAATCCCAGTTTTACGGTGTACAAAGTCCGTAACACTAGCCAACTAATTCCCGAGTCTATGGTCCGACTCCAATTTAATTAATTTACCCATTAATTAAGTTAATATCTCCCCGAGTCTATGGTCCGAATCTAATTTAATTAATATACACATTAATTAATTTAAACCCGGACTTGCTCACCTAGCCCGAATTTACATCTCTTAGAACGTACTCCTCAAAATTCCATTATAAAGCGAACACTTCTAATTAAATAATATTTAACAATTTATTATATCATCCTATAATAAATTATTCCAGCTATAAGCTTTAATTAATTAATCCCCCATTAATTTATCTATTATTATGCCATCATTCAACCAAAATATCCAAACACTCCCTTGGTTCATAATACAATATCCCCAAATCTGAGGTTTTTAATTTACTCAATCTGCCCAGATTTTTAAAATGCCATTTTGGAAAAAGCATATTAGGTTACAAAAGTTAGAAAACGCCATTAAGAGATTCTATGAAGTTTTTTACCCAGAATTATCCACTAAAATCGTTACGAAAAAAAATCAGTCACAATAACTTGATTTGTAACTTCCTCAAATCAAAACCCAATTTGTATTAACCCCATCCAAAAATCCTTTGTATAACACCTACTATGATATGAATTGAATATCACCAATTTACATTGAAGCAATTTATCCACTTGCCTTATAAATTCATAGTGTCCAATTATCCTTTGGTGTAGAGATAGTTGCTTGATGAAGAACACCTTCCTTGTTCTTCCTCTTTGACTCTCAAGAGTCCTCCCTCTTTGTTCCTTATGTTCTCAAATTTCTCCCAAATGAGTTATGGCTGCCCACAACTACAAAACTTAGGTTTTTATCTCCAAATCTTGTTTTTAATCATATGGGCCTAATTAAAATGGCCCAAATACCCCCGAGTGGGCACGGTTATGCCCAAAAATATTTTGTGACCCATTTACCACCCCCGGGTACACTTTTTCGACTATCTCGGCCCATCCGGACTCAACCATGCACTCAGAATTGACATCCGAATTAATTTATAAAAAGTACCTATCTCAAAACCAACTTTTAGTCTATATTTGACTTCCGGCTGAGATAAAAAATGCCACGTCACTTATACACGTTATGATGTAAATAATATATTACTATTCACTTAGTAATTTAATTTTTCGTAAATATTAACCCTTTTTGTCTTTGATTAATATTTAAATAAATATTAACATAATTAATTCAATTAAATTATGATACACAAGTAATTTAAAAAAAATTTGAATTAATTAATATTAAATGCACAGAAATACGGGGTGTTACACATTTCTAATCTCATGGACATGGACTATTTTATTAATGGTTGAAATATCAAAAAAATTGTGTGGTAAGATGACCAAAAATTTCATCAGAGTTTCATTTTCGAATCGAAAATCTAGTTATAACTATCCTAGGGTAGACACTTGCATAAGGTTTATGCATGGGAGGTTAGTGTAAGGGTTCCACCACAACCACCACCACCACCCCCCCTCCCCCTCCCGGCAAGACTTCCACGATATACCTTTTTCTTATAAGGGCAATCATTCATCGATACATGTGGAAAAGTCATTTAATATACTCGAGTTTACGTGAATCGTTCCGTGATATACCCCATGGTGATTGTACATTCAAGAGAGAATTTGAAATACTCAACGTACGTGAAAGAGTTCCCTCCTATATACCTCGCGTCATGAGTTCGACCAAACAGTAGGATGCGGAGGAATCATTCGATAAACGCCAAAAGTACTTGACCAATGGAAGGTAAGAGTCATATTTCTTAAGTTAACTGCACCCTACAGAACCGACAACCCATCACAAAGTGACTCATCGTAAAAATAGGATCAGTATATTGAATCTACTAAGCATGGAATAAAGCGTGATAATATGCATGAATAGAATGTGAGAAAGTATTAAGCATACAATAAGAGTGAAACAAGTAAGTATGTGCAAGAAGCACAAAGTATATATAAGAAGACAACATAAAATGAAATAGGCAAGGTGCAAAACCTGTGGATCTACACAAGTGAGATTTAACTTAGAGATATATATAAGTGGGAGTAGCATGGGAATGTGTAAGTGGAGAAAACATAGAGATATATGTTAGTGACATGAAATATATATATATATATATATATATATATATATATATGTGTGTGTGTGTGTGTGTGTGTGTGTGTGTGTGTGTGTGTGTGTGTGTGTGTGTGAATCATGTGGTATATATAAGTGAATAAACCATGTAAATGTACAAATGATAGAAAAAATATGATAGAAAAGATTATATATACTTGTGATGAGAAAATGAGAGTTGTGAAGGAAAAACGTACACATGGAGAACGTTACATAAGCATGGCATATATAACATATGAGCATAAGAGTAAAACTAATAAACAATAAAAATCATATATACACATTTAGAGAAATATGGATAAAATAAGACAAAGGAAAATCAAGTCCATGTAAATAGAGTATAGTCCACTAAAAAGAGGTTGTCACATAGGATACACCACTGTGGCCATCCATAGATGGGCCCACAATGAAGGAAAAATGCAAGGAATGGGGCCAAGGAATAAAATCCATTTTTCTCTAGTCACACGACGTTTGTGGGCTCCCATGGACATAAAGAGACCATCGTTAGAGGAGTGTGAGGATGTAAAGATTGGATTCACCAACTTATTTTAATCAAAAGAAGCAAAAGAGATAGCCATCCATGAAGGGGCGGAATAAATGACTAACTGATACGTACGAAACCAAATAGATCATGGGTTCGGTGACTTAATTACTTAGTCGGAAGGTGTTAGGCCCCAACTCCACCCTTTCACTCTCTTATGGGATAAAAATTCTCTCCTTCTAAAAAATGTAGACATGTGTACATTATGTGTGGGTTGGGTAGTATATATATATGTGCAAAGTGCGCGAGGAGTGAAATCACCGTGTCTGTGTCATAGAGAAGATGGGAACGAGTCATTTAGATGAGTAAAACTAAAAGAAATAGAAAAATTTAAAGGTAACAGAAGTATGAGAAATACATCGGATCATAATTCAGTACGAGAGACTGAATACACGTGTTTAACATGACCTCTAAAAGGAAAATCAAGTGACAAAATTAAATAATAATAGATAGACTACAAGCGATGTACCAGATTGTGATTCATTATAAATGAGTGAGTAGTTGCCTCTAATGGGACTGTTAAAAAAAGCGAATAAATATATGAAAATAGATAAGCAAATATATATAAAATACCAATGAAAAATGAAGTGAGAAAAGTAAAATGAGGAAAAAGAAAACTCAAATCCATAGATAAATTCGAGACATTTTTGTAACTGAAATCAAAATCCAACTCAATGTAGTTTGAAAAGAAATAAAGGTGGGGTCTAACCCATAAATTCGAAACAAGAGTTTTTTATTTTAATTCGTGACAAAATATGCACAAGTGGTGAAAATGTACAAAAAAGTACGAGAACACTCTTTTTTAGGTTTGTGAGTTAAACCCTATTTTTGCTTTTTTGAGTTTATGAAAAGAAGTTAGAGAGGATATAAATAATAAAAATGTGATTAGGTGGTGATAAAAAAAATTAGTCAAGAAAGATGTTAAAAATAATAAAATGTAAGAAATGAAACTAAGATGTTAAAAATAATAAAATGTAAGAAATGAAACTAAGATGTTAAAAATAATAAAATGTAAGAAATGAAACTAAGTTAATAAAGTTAAATGAATTGAGTTTAGGACTTCTAAACAGTTTGATTCTAGTTTATGAGGTTATATAATGTGATTTTTATGGTGGTGGAATGGTGGCCAATGGGTGGAAAAGAGTGAGTTGCAAGTGGAGAATGTTTGGAAAATAATGTATTGGAAGTCTACCACATTGATTTTGAGGCAAAAATACCCTAAATATGTGTTTCCTTATATAACAAAACCTAAAGTGGACTATAGAATAGCCTATCCCTTAGGGTATGTCGTTCTCCATGGCCCTTGTCCTAACACACTTAGTGTCTAAGTAAAGTATCCCCTGTCCTTAGACATAGGGAGGGTGAGCCTATAGGCAGTCCTAAATTAGTTTTTTTTAAAACAACCGTAAAATAGAAATCGTAAGTCTGTTTTGCACATGGATGGGATCGTTGGAAAGAAGATTAGGATCTCTATAGATGTGCATTGATATTCTCTCATGTATGAGAGTTGACCAAAGTAAAATAGATCTCGCGGAGAGTCCAGTGACCTTACGTGTAAAAGAGCAATTAAATGAGAACCGTAAGTCCTATTCAAGCATGAAATGGACTATTAGAAAGGGGATTTAGATTCATATTAAAGTTCTTTAATATATTCTTGAGTTTTATAGTTTACCAAAGTCAAATGGAGCTTGGGGAGCATCTGGTGACCTTTCAGGTAAAAGAGTTGCTAATTAAGAAACATAATTCCGATTCGCATAGGGCGTTGACCGTGGTAGAGGATATTCAGACACATATGACATTATGTTGGGATAGTCTCAATTACAAGAGTTTACAAAAGTCAAATGGATAGGGTTTAAAGTTGGACCAGAGGTTCGAGGATTTAGAGGACTTTGTTTGGATCCTGGGGAGATGTACCGGGGCACTAAAATGGGGTTTCTAAAATAGATTTGGTTTCCCCTTTCACAGTTTTACCAAAATTGCTTCCATAATAAATAGATTCATTTTTTGCAATTTTAAGATTTTCACTTTTTTTTTATTATAAACGAAGAACACGTATAAAAATATTTAATGATATATTAGTATTATTTTATGTACTCACTCAATTATTGAAATTTATAATTCGTTTCATGGAAGACATACATTAAAAATGACCTACAATACCTAGTTAATTTTCATTATAATTGGCATCTCCCAAAAATGAAATGAATATCCTCTTTGACCTATAAAAAAATAGTTAGCCTATGATACAAATTATCCATATAACCCCACAAATTACAAGACCACACAATAAATTAGTGTAAGCATCTCTGATATGTATTTTAGAAAATAGGGGTTATATTGAATTACTTAGAATGTGTTCTTCTTCATTTAGAGTGATCTTCAAAGATTCAAGGAGTTTGGATGAAAACTGATAGAGTTTTATAACAAACGAACTATAAAATGGCTTGGATAAAAGTCTAATTATGCATCTCTATCTACAGGTAAAAGTTGTTACAACGAGATAAGCATTAGATATTCAAAAAAGATTTAATAAAAAATCAAAAACACGCATACTCGTTCAAACGAACTAACATCTTGTCCAAACGATGTACCCTCTCTCGTTCAAACGGATTCCAATAAAACTTCAAACAACATTCTAGAGTGTACCCAAAAGGCAACGTTCCCGATCTCATTCGAGCGAAGGAAACTCATTCTAATAACCAATAGAATCATTAGAACGACATTTCAAGTCATTCTAAAGAACTAGCAAAAATTTCAAAAAATATTTAAAAATCATTGTTAAAAAATTTCATAAAAATTTAAAGGAAAAGTCTTTTAAAATAACTCCTCAATAATTAAAGCGTTACCAAACCACCTTGTAACTCTTTTCATCTAAATTTATAATGAAAGCTCTTCAATCTTTCCTAATGTATCATGCTCGATATTCTGTATATGGTAATGCTAAATGGGTATCTCGAAGTTATCGTAATGTAGAAACAAAAGGGGTACTGAAAAAGGTCACATATGCTCGTAAGTTGTGGTAAAAGTGTTTCAATGGGTGTTTCCATCTTTGCTAGTTATCTCCCACACATACGTAATTGAAAAGGTCTTCCTTGATAAGACAGAATAAAAATCCAGTAAGGCGGGGGATATTTCTCCTTCTTCGAGTTCATTTTTCGTCTAAAAGGAAACAAATGAGCAAAGCTTTGCCAAGCAGATAATTTTATTTCTATAACAAGTGTGTATATATATATATATATATATATATATATATATATGTGTGTGTGTGTGTGTGTGTGTGTGTGTGTGTGTGTGTGTGTGTGTGTGCAACTGTTAGATAGTAATGAAGTATCGGCAATTTGTCTCACTTATAACAATTTGGAACAAACTGAGATATCAACAGTAACGAAATAGGGTATATGGGTATTTGTTGATATTTGTAAGAATAATATAGTGATTATAACTAGTCATTAATATGCCCCAGGACCTCATGGTTTTGGTAGATTTTTCTATAAAAATGTTGGCATATTATAAAGCAAGACGTATGCATAGCTATTAAAAGTTTCTTCCTAGGGGAGGTAATGCCCAAAGGTTGGTTAAGTACTAGAATAGCACTGATTCCCCAAATATAATGGCCTAAAGCATGTGAAGATTTCAGACCTATCAGTTTATGTAACTTCTCTTATGAAATTGTGGCAAAATTATATCATTAAGGGTATCTAATATACTACCCAAAATAACTTCTCATAATCAAAGTGGCTTTGTAAAACCTAGAAGTATACAAGATAACATCTTAATTACTCAAGAAATGGTCCACAACCTCCCCAAGAAGATCTAGGGGTAATATTATACTGAAGTTGGACATGTCTAAAGCATATGAGTGGGTAAATTTGATGTTTCTGATTAACATTTTAAGCAAATTTGAATTTGGAGAATATGGATTAACCTTATCTGGAGGGCTATATCAAATGTACGTTACTCTATATTAGTTAATGGACAATTAAATGGATACTTTAAATCCAGCAGAGGTCTCAGAGAAGGTGACCCTCTATCCCCCAGTTTGTTAGTAATAGCATCAGAAGTGTTAGGCAGAGGATTAAATTCCTTCATGGATAGAGACTTTCATTACCATTCTACCACTCACCAATATGCACACTCATATGATTATTTTCTCGAGAGCAGATAAAAAAAAGCCTAAGACAGCTCATGAGGTTTCTTCATGAGTATGAAACAACTTATAGTCATCTCATAAACTTATCAAAAAGTTTCTTTACAATAGATAAGCTCGCTTCACACAAAAAGAACATGTCTATAGCTCAGATCAAACGGGTGAATCAAAAGCATATCCCCATTACTTACCTAGGGTACCCCCATTTAATGGTAGAAGGAAAATAAGCTATTTATGTCCCCTAGAAGAAAAAATCAAACAAAGCCTCTAAGGATGGTAAACGAAGTATCTATCATATGGGACTAAATGGACCCTTATCAAATATGTCCTTGGCTCAATCCCCCTGTCATATGCTTTCAATATTACAACCTCCTAAGGGTATAATAAAAAAGATTCACTATATTCTTAAGAAGTGTTTTTTTTTGGGGGGGGGGGGGGGGGGCAATGAGCAGATTGGATGGAAACACTAATGGCACGGTTGGGAGACACTGTGTTCCCCAAGAGAAAGTGGTGTTTTGATTTCTCTAGATTAGATACCCTATCTAAGGCCTCAAGCTTTAAATCCGTATAGAGATTCAAAATGTCAAATTCATTGTGGAGCAGATTTATGTCATCTCGGTATCGATTACAAAATAATAATAACTATGGACAAACTGAATCCATATTAATGAAAAGAATATGGTCAGTGGCCCCTATTGCTGATGAGAGCATGCATCTTAAAGATGACATATGATCTTGGTCATTCTCCAAAAATGGAGAATTCTCTCTAGCCACTGTAGTCGAAATCCTGAGTGAATATTCTCCATCAAGTACGGTATTTAAATATATTTGGGACAAAAAATCCCCCCAAAATGGTCTATCCTCGTTTGGAGGGTGTTAAAAAAACAACATACCAGTAGACAAAAATATCCCGAAGTGTAATATAAAACTAGCATCGAGATGTGCCCTATGTCTAAAGGACATTGAAATAACTAACCATCTATTCCTAAATTGCCCCATATCTATATGCCTATGGAAATATTTATTTGATTTAATGGGATCAAGCTCAATTTTCATTCTTATGCTTCTCTACTTATGGCTTGGTGGTTACATGGTATGGGTAAATATTACATGATTATTTGTTGTAAATTTGTTCCTTTAGTGGCTTTTTGGTGCATCTAGTAATTGCAAAAATAAGGTGATCTTCTATAGGGGAAAAGCTTATGATTTTGCCCTTATTGAAAGGTATTGCTAGAAGATTGGTCTTATCATTTCATCCCCATATTTCTCATCAAAGATACATGATTTTGACTCCCACTGGTGTAAAGTCTTTAATATTAAAAGCTCCACTTTAAATTTTCACCTTAATTATCGAGCCTGACTAGGGTGTAATATGTAGATATGTTTTGTCATCATGTATTGGGGTATTATCTTAGACCTCAAATTTTTGTATTTACGTAAGTATTGGAAAATGATTATATTTTCCCCTGCTTTGATGCATTGGGTCTTTGGATCCCCCAAAGGGTTTTTTTCTTTGAGTCGTGTACAAGCCACCGTGAAGAGGCTTTTTCTTCACAAAAATTAATAAACATCCGGAGTACCATCTCCTTTCTAAAAAAAAAACTTGATAATTGTTTTATCGTGTCATAAAGGTAAGGTTTAGACTAAAACAGTATAACCCATAACTATCGATTACAAAGGCTTCAAATGCGTAACAATACTCTTATAATAACATACAAAACCTTTGGAGATATAGTTAACCCAAGACCTTTGGAAAAAGTAACCAGCTAGGCACACTAACTAGAGTGGCACTCATATGTATGCAGCAATAAATCAAGATATTCGAACATCTGAGTTCTACAGACCAAATTGCGATTCCGTGGGTATACTGAAAGTCTATTCCCTGAATTATAAGGTATGCTACTGGGTTTAAATGACATCATAGGGTGCATGAAATTATCTAATTAGGGTTTAATTGGATAAGAATGGAATCAATTTTCATGGTATTTGTGAACTACACAAAAGAGTTAATAAACGAGAACTAAATTTTGTGGGCTATCGCATGGTGATATAAACTAATGAAGTAGTTCAAGGGCCAAAGTTCGAAAATGATATTGAAAAATAATCACCTACTTTTCAATTTTTAGGTTGTTTAAAACTGATCTTCATACTCATAGGAGTAAATCGGGTATTCGGAAATCATAGATTTCTTAATTGTTTAGAGTGTGAAGGAAAAAGGAAGTTTTAAGGGAAATTTAGGGTGAAAAGGAAATTATTTATAGTGTAAACTTTAGTTTTAGGATTATATATATAATTATGAAAAGTTAGATTTTTCAATAATATGCTCATTTCTATTCATTTTTGGGATTGGTGATAAGAGACATTTTTGTTGTATTTATGAAAAGGGAATTGAATTTAAAGTATGGGGTCGTTTTGAAATAGTTAAAAAATCAATAGGTTAAAATAAAAATTAAAAGTTTGTTTTTTACTTCCTTAAAATTGTTTTTACTAGAGAAACTTCTTTCCAGAAAATTAAATAGGGTGATCTAATATACCAGTTTGACCAGAAAAATTCTCATTAGAGACATGCTCTTACGAGCTAGATCCAAGCCCATACGCACCTGTATCACGACACACCAAGCAAAATTGTCTACTTCACGATATGAATAAACCTTCTAAATCCTGTTTGACCTGAAGTCCTAAAAATAATTGTAACTCTCCCATAAGAGACATTTGAAATTCCCCTTGCATATCGTTAGAGAAACTTTTAACGTTAGACGGGAAGGTAGATAAAAAAATAATGTCATCTACGTACACTTGGGCTATTATAACATTTTTGTCAAAATGTTTGACAAAAAGAGTTTGATCATTCCCTCCTCTCATAAAACCTTTACTTAAGAGAAAAGTAGACAATCGTTCATACCAAGAATGAGGGGCTTGTTTTAACTTATATAGCGCCTTTTTCAAATGATAAACGTGATTTGGATGATGAGGATCAATGAAACCTTTAATCTTTTATACATAATTTTCCTCGGTTAAAACACCATTAAGGAATGCAGACTTTACATCCATTTGATATAAGGTGAATTTCAAGAGACACACAATAGCGAGAAGAAGACGAACAGATTCGAGGCGTGTTATAGGGGCAAAAGTTTCTTTAAAATCTATTCATTCAATTTGAGAATAACCCTAGGCTACAAGTCTGGCTTTGATTCGAATTGCCATCCCTATTTCATCAGTTTTATTTTTAAAAATCCATCTAGTTCCATTAACCCATTTATTTTCTAGTCTGGGAACAAGATACCATAAATCATGAGTTTTAAATTGAATGAGTTCCTCTTGCATAGCACCTATCAAATAGGAACCATTAAAGGAATCGTTCACATTCTTTGGTTCTATAAGAAAAATAAAGAATGTGAAATGTGCAATATTACGTAGTTGGGATCTTGTTCGAACAGGTTCTTTTGGGTTACCGACCATATTATCTAAGGGATGATCTTTAGAAACCCAATTTGGTACCTCAGGGGTCTCATTAGGTAAAGACTCAACTATATCTGAAGAGTCATGGCTAGGAATGTTTTCTGACTCATCAATAATGGTTGGTCTTATCTTTTTATTCCCTACATTGGTGTCACTCAGTACTACATTAATGGATTCCATTAGAGTTTTGGTACGAAGGTTATAAACATGATAGGCTCTACTATTTGGGGAATAACCGAAGAAAATTACTTTATCACCTCTGGTTTCGAATTTGGATAAATGTTCTCTGTCTTTGCACACACAGCAAATACTTCTAAAATATTTTAGGTTAGGCCTTTTACCGTACCAAAGTTCATAGGGTGTTTGTTTGGTATCTTTCCTAAGGTAGACTCTATTAATAATATGACAAGCTGTACGAACGGCTTCAACCCACAAGTATTTAGGTAAATCCTTTGCATGGATCATAACACAAGCCATCTCTTGAAGAGTAAAATTTTTACGCACAACTATACCATTTTGTTAGGGCATCTTAGGGGCACTAAATTCATGTTTGTGACCATTATAGGCACAAGACTCGATAATTCCTAAATCTATAAACTTACCTCCTCTATTATTACGAATTCTATTTACATGGGAGTCCTTTTCATTTTCAATTCGTAATAAAAATTTTAAAAACTTACGATTTTTTTTTTGTTTTGTTTCAAAAAGGCCACCCAGGTAAATCGAGTAAAATCGTCAACCATAACCAAGATGTAACTATTTCCACAAAGACTAACAGTATGAGAGGGACATATTAGGTCCATATGGATGAGTTCTAGAGGTTTGGTGGATATAACTTCCTTGACTTTATTATTAGGAGCCTTAACTATCTTTCTTTCTTGACAGGGACCACATAAAATATTGTAAATGGGTTTAATTTCGGGCAAACCTCTAACTATTTCTTATGAGCTTAACTTTCCAAGACTATCACAATATATATGACCTAACATATTATGCCAGATTTAATTATCTTCCATTCTGGCTATATTGCAGATCTCAGTCCCTAAATTTACTGTATAACAGTTATTAGGTGTTTTAAGGCCTATAATAATACAGTCTCAATTCTTATTCATGATTTTACAACTGGATTTTGAGAATATGACAGTGTGGTTTGAGTCACAAAATTGTAATATACTTAGTAAGTTTTCTTTAAGACCCTTTACTAATAGAACATCCTCAATTGTTGGTAAACCTTTTTCTTGGATTGTCCCTTTACCTATGATCTTGGCAGAGACTCCATCCCCAAACAAAACTTTTCCTCCTAAGAAGTCAGTTTTGTTAGTTATCTTAGTCTCATCCCCAGTCATATGTTTAGAATAACCCGAGTCCAAATACTATCCAATTGAAGTGTGTTCAGCTTTTAAAGCACCAATGACCACATTAAACTTCATTTGCAGTATTAGATCATCTTTCCTAACCCAAATTACTCTAGGTTTAAAAAGTTTGTGCATATTTGTTCGGATATGATAAAATTTATGAGCATCAGATTTTTCTTTAAAAGATTTTTGTGAAGTAAACTAATTTTTGAAATTTTGTTGAGCAATTGGTTTAGTCATGAATATAGGTTCCATTCTTTTGGACTTCCTTTTAGTTTTGGATTGTTTCTTCCTATTAATATAGTTAGAGTTCTTATCAAGATGTCTAGTAAGGACGTAGTTATTTCTACTATGTCTAGAATAGTTGAAGTTCTTATACAAATGAGTGTACAAAAAGGATTGGCTTAGATGCTTTTGAAAACAGGTTTCCAGTGAATGTCCATAGACATCACAATAGGAGCAGTAAAGGTGTCTCGAAGGTTTCTTATTATCTCTAAGGCCTTAAAAAATGGGTTTATCTAAGTGAATAACATCAGTCTTAGGTTTCCTATAGACAGGTTGAAAAGACGTCTCTCCTTGCCGTATGAGGGGCATACTATTTGGTCTTAGATTTAACATTAACTTTAGACTCATCACTTACTAAAATGTCTTTCCTTTTTTTTATCAAAATCAGTTTTTATAGCTTGAAAGTCTGGATAAGTTTCTATAGGCCTTTTTCCTCCTGACATAAACTTTATGATTTATAAATTCTTAGTTTGCGTGTCAGTGTTAAATCCAATTCTAGTTCCGTCATCAAAATTGGTTTTACTAATTACTACAAAGTTTTCAAAACAATTAGAGTTATTTTTAAAATTTTCAAACTTTTTAAGACTGTTGAGGCTTTTTCTTTTGATTGTTCTAATTCTAACAACGTGGCCTTGTATTTCTTTTCCAGAATTTCATTAGCTTCAAAAAGACTTTTAATTTTTTAAGAGAAAGTCTTAGTTTGAATTTCATGGGTAAGACATTGGTTAGTCTAGTTTTCATCATTTTGTTTAACCACAGGACAAAGAAATTCTACTTTTTCAGTCAAGTCTTTAATGGTTCTTTCTAATCTAGTGCTTTTCCCAAGAGTCTTTGTGTATAGTGTATGGATGTTTGAAAGGTTATCATTATCGTACTCACTAAGTGTGGTGTGTGATTTGTCCCCTATGGATTCATTTTTTGAACTGACACACACACTCAGTTCGTCATTCATACCATCCCTTTGACTCATACACACGGAAGTGGAGCTACTATTATCACCATAACCATTATTAGTAATATTAGCAAATTAAACATTAACATGTATGGTCAAGGTATTACTAGGTATACTATCATCATCATTATCATCAGAATATATAGTCTTTGAGAAAAAGGACATGCATGGGTCTAGTATGTTAGATTATTCAGGCTCATCATTATTTGATTCACTTGAATCATCCCAAGTCTTGCACAAATTGGCCCTATTCTGTTTATTTTTTAGGTCGACCCTATATTCAATAGCTGTGTGTCCTATTTTTCCTCGTTTAAAGAATTCAGACTTGCTATGGTCTTTGTCAGGTCTGGTGTTGTTCTAGTGTTTCTCTAGTCTCCTCTCATGAGGTCTGTTATTGGATTGATTTGAATAAGGGGCCTTTCCTTGTTTTGCATCCACATTATTTCTAAACTTCATTATTTTCTTGAAATTTTTAGACATTAAGTCTATTTGGTTATCCAAATCAGCCTAGTCACAATCATCATCAGATTGGACTTCAAGAGTATGCATAACTTTAGATTTAAACATCACATTGGGACTATTGTTTTTCTTATAACTTCCAAGAAATTATTTCTTATAATCCAGTTCTATTTCCATAGATCTTAATTTTCTACAAAGGAGTTCAGGGATAAGATTTGGATCTTCCATTTTCTCAATTGTATATCTTTTACTTTCAAATTTCTATGGAAGTGATCTTAGGATTTTAAAGACAATTTCTCTTATGTCAATGCCATTTGCATGTAGCTTAGTTACAACATCAGTTAGTTTGATATAAAAATCATCGAAGGTCTCAGTCTCAATCATAACTAGGATGTTGTATTATTGAATGAGCATTTGAGTCTTTACAGCCTTAACACGTGTGTCACCTTCATGGGCTGTAGCCAACGTGTCCCAGCCTTCCTTAGAAGTGGTACATATAGAGATTCTTTTGAACTCGTGCTCATTTATAGACATAAAAATGGCATTTTTGCCTTTATTATTGCAAAGGGAGGCTTATTTCTCCTCTTTAGTAAATTCAATGAGAAGTTTCCTGATTCTTATTTCAGTGCATTTTGCCATAAGTTTAGTAGGATCAAAGTAGCAATTTTCTATGGCATTACAAACTTCATATCCCAGCGTTCCTCGGATGAAGGAAATCATACTCACTTTCCAGTAAGGAAAATTATTTTCATCAAAGAGGGGAGCTCAAGATAAGTTTCCCAGTCTCTCAAATTTCTCGTCCATTTGGTGTTGTTAAAATAGTTTCAAAAAATACACGATTCTATACAGTTGTTTTGAAAAACAAGAACCCCTTCTGATACAAATTGAAAATCCCTTACTAAGTCGTTTAATTAAAAGTTAAAACAGTTAAGAAGGGTCCGTAAAGTTTTCTTGGGGAAACTCTTTAAATAACACCAATAAAAACACAAGAGATGTTAGAAAATGTTTTCGAACAGGAAGTTTCAGTTACTTAGAAACTTAAGGTTTAAAAGAATTTTAAACACTTAGAACAGTGATGGAAAAAGTAAAACAAGCATAAAAACATTCACACAAGACAAAGATTTTAACGTGGTGAAACCCCTATCAAACAGGTAAAGCATCCACGACTCCCTCTAAGGAGTAAAAGAAAAAATCCACTAGAATGAGTTATAGAATATAAGCAAGCAATGTATTATCTAACCAAATCAGACCTAAACCTAAGTCAAGAAATTATACTAGAATTCCTAGTTTTTTCTTCGAGTTTTATAGCTTCTGACGGTTGTCTTTAACGTCCTCCAAGATTTACTCCTTAACTCCTTCTTTACGTCGACTCAGATGGTAAAAATATCTTTACCAACACAACTTTATTGTTCTTGTGTGATAGTGTAGTGATTTGATGTACCTAACACATGACCCAACTCACTCACACTTATACAAATAGTTTCCTATGAATTATAAATTAATTCTAAAATGACATGCAAGAGTCTGAATCAATTTTTCTTGAAATTAGACTTCCTTTTTTGAAGGAAGATCATAAGATAATCTTGCTATGATAAAAGAGCCAAGATCCTATATGTCTCTCTTATTTATTTACAAACTTATTTCACAAAATGTGAAATATGAACTTGGAGACACAAACATCTTTAGATGTGATATTTTGAAGTCTTGTTTTTCAAGAACACTTGAAAACATAGAGGGATATGTTGGGAAAAATTTAATAAAAACGTTTTGAAACTAAAAACCCAACACATAGAGATGATTTCTAAAAGGAAATCAGTCCTGAAAGATCGTGACTTTATCACTTAGTCAGATCTCAAATCTCAATTATGTGAGACGAGATCAAACGTTGTGATAGTGTTTGGACAAGAGATTTGAACCCGAGAGGAACTGGTAACACGAAAACACTCTCAACTCTCAAAATTTTTTGAAAAAATGTGTCCAGAGTTTGGTTGAGATTTTCCTCTCTTTTTCTCTCTTATTTTCCTCTCTTCTCTCTCTCTCCCTCTCTTATTTTTTCCTCTCTCTCAGACTAGGCAAAAGTTGGAAATGATTAACCTTTAGTCTCTATTTATACTGGACTATGGAAGGCTCTCGAATGATAAGGGAAATCAACGATCGGGATTAATTCGATTATTGGGTGACCAATCTAAGGGCTCACAATACACCACTTCTAAATAATCAATGATTGGCTAAAATGGGTATCACATGAATTGAGTAATAATACATGCAGACCATTGATTAAAATGGATGAACGCTCCAGACTGAGTCTTAATTATATGAGTATCAAGAAACACAAATCAAGTCGTTGATAAGCCAACACGTGTATGCTCCAGATCACTTTAAAAACGCGTGTTTTTTATCTTTGAAAATCTTATTTGCTACCCCAAAAGTCTCTAGCGCTTTCGGATTCTACCCAAGGTAAGTTTTAGGCAGTCTAAGATATTATGAAATAGCCCCAAACAATTTTAAAACCTAAATTAAATGTTTAAAAAATAGATTTTAATTGTTTAAAAATTCTAAAAATTCTTTAAAAATATTTTTAAGCCAATGTGAACACACACTCATCTCATACACACAATAAGCCAAATAAATGCAATTCTAGGTGTTGTGAGTTGTGTCGGTTACTACCTTTTCCATCCTCAAATAGTTTTTGATTAAAATAATGAAGAGGTATGAGGCTTAGGGATAAACAAAGGATGACACAATTTTGTCTCGATTTCCAAACTTGACAAGAGCTTATATTTTAGACTCAAGTGAGTCATGTATATAGTGTGCTTCATCGCCCACGTGAAATACATTTTGTCTCGTATCTTTGATTTGTTGACTTTAGGGTTTAAAAACTTTGACCTCAAATGAGAATAGTTCTAGAAGCCATTTAAGTTGATTCTTGAATGAAAATTATTTAAGTTTTTGAGAGAAATCCAACCATATTAGTTTCAGGCATTCATGTTAACTAGTTCGAGCTATTTATTTTCTGTAAAAAAAAAAGGAATAAGTTTGACATAGCATTTATGGCTGTAGGCTATGATTCGAGCTACGACAAGATGATATTCATTAGCTAGAATCAAAATGTAGTCGAACTAGTTTAGTTTCAAAAAAATTGGTTTACCATAGCTCTGAAATTTTATTTCTGAAATTTTTAAGTCCGTAATTTTCAAACTTTGATTTGACAAATCAAAACTCATTTTGGGTTGGATTAAGAAACACACTTAAGTTCCTTAGAACCAAGGCTTGAGTTCTCCCACTTTGAAACTGGTTCAAAGTTGGGAGTACATGTTCAACAATTAAAGCTTAAGTTTTAATGAAGATTTATGATATTTAAGCTTTTTCAATGCATTTCCCACGTTAGAACTTACATGTAAACTCATATTTATGACCTATGAATTCCCATAAACTTAAACAACTAAGAAAAATAGAAATGCTATATAAAATCATAGAAATAGAAAATTACTAAAAAAAAATTCTTTCTGTTTTTCATTATGGTATGTTACGTTTTTTTTATAGTGGTGGGAGTGAGGAGTTATACTGCTAGTGAATATGAAAGGATTGGTGGAAAAAGACGTGGGAGTTTACCATGGTTAATTTATGTTTTAATCAGGTACCATGTGTAATGCCATGGGTACCATGTCTTTCTCATGTGGTACAAATGCTCACAACGCATCCATCTAGACAAAATGTTTAGAGGCGAAGTGTAAATAGTTTTGCTTTTGATTTGGGTCCTTAGAGAATATATAAGGTGAATTTAAGGACAATTATGCACTTTCTCAACGTTTAGGGGATTAATGTATAGTTTTCCAAACTTGCTGGGTTGGTTTGTGTAATTGATACAAAATAAAAATACTTTGATTAAGTTTTGTGTTTAAGTTTGGGTTATAAGGGCATGATATGGGTTAAATAATAAGTTTTAAACTTTAAGGGTTATTAAGATAATTACCTTATTCCTTATCGTTATTTATCAAATATAGGTGGATTTTTTACATTTTACCTTCCTAAAAAATTGTCCATGAAAATACCTTCAAAGAGTGGGGGATAACGTATTCTCATAGATTCTTCTGTACCATGTTATTGCTAAAGGATCTTAACTAGGGGATGGTTTTTCATCGAAGAATCTTATTTTTCCAATGAAGAATTTTTATAGTTTTTTCTTCGAAATCATGATTATATTTCACCGATACACTTGGTAATATTATGATTAGGATTGTTGATGTAAAAAACTAGATTGCTCTAATTATTCAATCACAGATAAATAATATGAAACAAAGATTTTTAAAGTGGTTCAGCCTTATAAGAATGGCCTACGTCCACTGTTATGTTATTGCTGAGTGTTTGGGAATTCTCGATTACAAGTTCAATCCAGAAATTCCGGTCCCCTTGAATGAGAGTGATACAAGGTATTTATAGCCCTTAGGCTGTATATGAAGGGGTTGATACATTCAATGATATACATATGAAAGGGTAATACATTTAATGCAGCGTGTGCGTCAAGATGATCAACATTCAATGAATAGTTGAACTGTTGACATTCTGGCAATTAATACTACGGCCGAGATGCAGCTCGGACCGCCTTAGTTGCTCGTTGCTCAGGAGTTCCTCGGAGCGCTAGAGTACCTCGGTGTGTTGTAGTTCCTCGGTATATCCTCGTTGCTCGGGGAAAACATGAGTTGATCGAGGAAATGAACTTCCTCGTTGTTATTGTGCCACGTAGATTGATAAGTGTCTTCGTATGATTCGTCCACATCAGCATATTAATTTTGGTATCAACAGAAGCCCCCAATGTTTCATATTTCGAACTTTGAGGAGTATGGAACATTCTTTCTCGGTTTATGGCAATATTGATTGATCTTCCTGGGTTTTAGGAGCATCGTATTTGAATTTATTTCCAAATTCAACGAATCCGCCTTTTTTCGAACTTTTAAGAGCGCTTCGATCTTAGTGCCCTTTTTGTCCTTTTAGCCGTCGGAAGTTCAATAGTTTCTTTTTTGTAATCATTTCCTTCGCCGCTTCCCAAGGCAAAGTATTTAAACTTCTTAGGTAACCATACCGTCTTCTTCTTTTTCCAATTTCCTGCATTCAAGCTTTCTATTCTCTCCTTCTCTCTTGTGCGTTCATCCTAGTTTTCGTTCGTTGTCAACATACCTCCTTTCTTCCTATAAGTTCTTCTTCCTTTCTTCTGTATCTCTTTTATTCAGTATGGTTTATATTGTGGAGTCTGTTGAGAAATTTCGTTCTGATTTTTCCATTCCTTCCTGGGTAACTCTGGAGGTTCTTTCTGAGCCTTTAGATTATTTTCGATTGGCTGAGGGACATTGGTTCCCCAGTCTATTCATTGCTGAATGTGGATTTTCTTTTCCGCCAAACCCATTGTGTCTTGAGTTTTGTCAGTATTTTGATCTTGTCCCTGCAAAAATAGCCCCCAATTCATGGAGAATAATTAATGGGGTGTACAAATTAAATCTAACTCATGGGACTCGTATAGGGATCCCTAAAGTTATGTATTGCTATAAATGGGCCATTTTAGATAATATTTATTACTTAAAAACTAGGTTTCTGAATAGGGCTCTTGTAGTTAACCTCCCTGATTCAAATAGAGATTATTTTGAACATGGGGTGGTTATTAAAAATTGGCAATATGCCCCTTTATTTGGAGATGGAGTATACAACGGTCCCAGATGCCCCCCATATGGCAATGGGATAGGTTTATTTTTCATTTTATTTCTTTTACTTATGAAATTATGCTTTTATCATGTTTGACAAAATGTATGACTGATATCTCATTATGTGTTTGTTTGCAGTTGATAGTAAAAGAAAAACTCCAAAAGAATCAGAGGTTAATATTAAGCATCTGAAACTTATCTGGGGTTTGCATAAGAACGTTGCAGACGAGCACATCAGGTCTGCATCATATTTGCTTCAGTATAAGAGTTACACAACCTCTTATACTGCTCGCCCTGTTGAGCCAGCTTCAACTCCAGAGGATTCTTCTTCAGACTCTCATCTTCCTTTAAGTCAGAGAATGGGCAAGAAAAGAGCTAATCCTGCTCTATTTGATGACATTACTTCTGCTGCTGGGGCCAAGAAAAGCAAAACTGATGTCCCAGAGGGAACTAAGAAGGTGGATGCTTCACCCTCTAAAGCTGCCGAGAAGCCCCCAGTGGCTCCGAGCAAGAAAGTTGCTCCTATGGAAGTGATTACTATCTCTCTGACCAAGAGTTCTTCCTTGGTTGAACCTGCTGAAGTCCCTTTGAGAAGATTGAGGAAATCATCCTCAGTCAATTTGGCTGAAACTGTCCCTTCTCTACCAGCTGGTGGTGTTGGTATTCCAACCATCATTCCTCCGAGCTCTGTGATTAAGGGTGAAAAGTAGCGCGTGTCAAGAGGCTAATCATTGTTTTCGTTTCACCGCCTCAATACAAAAACCTAAATTATGACTGCACTTGCGATACAAGTAGAGCGGTAAGTCGGGTATCGAAAATCCACAGAGACGAGTTGATAGAATTTATAGGATTTAATACTCCTAAAATAAAAGTGTAAAAGGTGATAGGTTGGAAATAAAGAAAAGGGAAAAAATTAAGATGTTAAGTCTAAACTAGAATTAATAAAATGAGAGTTGGGATCGTGTCCCCACCATGGGCTAAACAACTAATAATTAGAATTTCGATTCGAAAACATTTAATCGAGCATTTTCAATTAAGTATAAACATCACACAATAAGGAATTTAACCCAAAGTTGCAAGATTAAACATTTAACAGAAAATGGTCACACGCATCTTAAATTCGGATTACCGCTATAAACACTAACGTTGCATGACAAAGAAAGTTAAACGCATAATAATCCGACTTTAATACGCGAGGTTTCAATTAAATGCAATTTTACACAAAACCTAATTTTCGGAGCTCAACGCCCATCAATGGCGGACACACAATCCCAACCCGTTATCTACTCACTACACATGAATAAAACTAATTTTAACAACTAATTAACTAAGCAAACAAGAAATTAATATACTAAAACAAGTTATCTAGGCATGTAAATAATTAAGAAAGCAAGAAACAAGCTAAAACAAGTTGAATAAATGAGGAAGAAGATGAATAGTGCTTACAACAATCCAAATGGTACAAACCCTAGGAGAGAGAAGCTCCACCCAACAAATCCCCTCTTCTAACCTAAAAATGAAAATATCCCCTCTAAGAAAAGCCCCAAACATTCATTTAATACCCCAAAATAAACCCCCAACAAAACCAACCCAAAAAACCCAAAATAAGCCAATTTTCGTCCATATCTGATGGGACCGGTCGACCTCTGTTTTGGGACCGGTCGACCGCACTTTTGGAATTTGCCTTGGGCTGCTGGCAGCCCCCTTTTCCTCTCCGAACCAATTTTGACGCGTTGCACGGAAATGGCCATAACTCCCTCATACGGAATCGAAATGAGGCGTGGTCGGAACCGACGCGAAGCTAATTCAATTCTCTACATGATTATGTTTTTAAACCCTCCAAATTATGCAGTATGAAATTACCAAAATGCCCTTGAAGTAGAAGAAAATACCAAAACCTTTCGGAAATGGGCATAACTTCCACATACGGAGTCAGAATGACGCACGGTCAGTGGCCACGGAAAGATAATTTGATGATATACATGTTGGTAACTTCATTCCATAAAAAATAGTGAGTTTGAAAAGACCAAATTGCCCTTGAAGTAGCATTCGATGACGGAACTTCTCCGAAATGCAACCGAACCTCACTTTTAGCGTTCCAATACCTACAAAAGCACAAATAACCCCTGCAAAGCATGTATATATCCAAATCCAAGGTTGTCTGGTTAATGAGCATAATTATAGGCATTTAGGACCGTAAAAGTGCTAGAATGCATAAAGATAATGGGCGGAAATATGCAATATTCGATACGAATCACACCCCCTAACTTAAACATTGCTAGTCCCTAGTGATGAAACAAGCAAAACTAGTCCATAGAAGGAAATACAAAACGTATATATGCATCGAAATATAATTGCCACTTTCGTAGGGAACACGATTGCATTTAGCATATGCAATAAGCCGTTAAACTCCTAAGTTACCCTAGTGGACGAGTGTCGTCTCGTGAGGGTTTTCAGGGATGATACCCACAAACATCACATGGTTTCCTCAAAATATGCCCAAACCAATGTGCGACAAGCCCAACAATGGCGAAAAGGATTTCATACGCATTATTAGCAAAGTGAATGAATTCACACAAAAGTCTGAATCATCAACATTATAGAATGCACCTCATAGAATTGAAACCTTAAAATGTGGGAGGGGAGCGAGCACACGCAAAGTGTGATTTGGCGAAAAACTTATATAAACCGGATAATCATTAAAGCAAGCATATATTCAATCCTCACGGGCATTACGCTCATCAAGCGAATTCACTCGAAACAGGGAGGTAACACACGGAACATGCGGGCTAAAGAGTAAATGGAAATGGAAACTAGGCCGCACACATGTCACAAATGAAGAATGCTATATATAAAATGAAAATTTGTAATCTCAATGAAAGATACCGCTAATTAAAGGAGGCGAAATGCATTTTAAAAGATTATCAAAACTATCTAAACTTTTAAATTGCATCAACCTAAGATCACATAGGACTTGTATAGGGTTATAATGTAGGCTAGGCTTAGGTATGAAATGAAAGGAATGTATGTACGGATTCAAAGTGTTCGGTATGAAAACTCGGGATAATGGAAAAATGCGGGCAATATCAAAATTGGAAAACAAGTTCCAAAACGGCATTAGATATATCATCGGGGAGAGTAATCAAAGCTTATTGAACTATATACAACATATTTACAACTTTCTCTTTCTTTTGTTTTCTTCTTTTTCTCATTTTCTCTTTTGTTTTCTTTTGTTTTTTGCTTTCTCTTTTTCACTATTTTTCTTCACTTCTCTTTTATTTACTTTTCAAACTCTCATATGCCCAAATTGCAACCGACATCATAACAACAACATTCAATCCCAAGTAACATTCTAAACAAAGGTATGGAAAGTGTATGTATGGGTTCAAACTCCAATTTGGAGTTGGTTATGGGATTTGGGGTTATGAAACGAAAGGCTATATTTAGGCTCAAAGGGGTTAACGAGGGTAAACATATAAGGGTGAGGTCAAGGTCAATATGGGTGATATAACAAAGATGGCCTATGATCATTTCCTAAAGTTTACGCAATTCTCGAATCAAAACAATATATGAAAATCATGCTCAAGTAACACATTTCAAGTATGAACTCAATTAATGAACGGTCAAATGAAAGAATAGTGAGATTACCAACGAATTCAACGTTTTCAATGAGAAAAGAATAGTGTATACACTCACAAACGACGAAAGGTACAAAGATTACTCGGTGTAAGTATATACAATGCAACAAAAGATTACCGAGTTATAAAAATCTTAAACCAAATCAATAAAGCAAGGAAAGTGCATGTGCTCACGGGATTAAAGTTTAATTCATGAAGTTATTCATAATATCAATAATCGAGACTAAAGTCTAATAACTTCTAAAATCGAGAACATGCATCATTGGGCTGTCTATTGGATCGGGCAATTATTGAAATTTATCATCGGAAACAAAGGTAAAATGCCTAAAAAGGATAAAAAAGAAAGAAAATCTTTTTGGAATTTTTAATTTTTCTAAGAAAAGCATACTAAGTAACTAACATGTGAGCAAAAACATGGACTAAATGAAAAAATGGATAGAATATCCCACACCCCCTAACTTAAAACTTGACATTGTCCTCAATGTAAATTAAGAACCAAGTTAAAGAGAGGAAAATAGCGATATTACCCAAAATTGGAGCGATCCCTATAAGAACAAGTCCAAAGAATCTACAAAACAAGTTAGTACCGAGCATAGCAAAAACAAATAATAAAAAGTTAACTAATTACATTAGACTAAATTAAAAAGGAAGGAAAAAAATAAAAATAAAAAATAAAAAGCTAACTATATACAACCTACTATTTAGACTTCACACTAACTGTACACTAGAAGTCTAAATAGCTGAGGGTCCACCATAAGAATGATTTGACTTTGGAGGATAACCGGTGTACCCTCACATACAAGCATGCCTTCCGAAAAATATGAATTCCGTTTTAACAACGGAAGGCATGTGTAAGGCGAAAGAAATGAACCATCGCCAATTAAAAGTTTTGGAGGGACGATGGGGGGTTTGGATTGAACGGGTGACAAAAACAAGTGGGGACCGAGAAAAGACGAATATCCTCCCAAGGATTTTGAAGTTGGAATGGGAGGCGGCGCACACAAAGGCAAAGATGCGATCGTGGAGGGCGACTCGAGCAAGTACTCCTCATCGGCGATAGGGTTTAAAACATTAAAGTTCGAAACCGAATCATCGGGTACTTGTTCCGGTGGGATAATAGAGAATGAAAATGGGGATGAAAGAAATTCAAACTCATGAGATGAATCATCATCGCATGAAGTTTGAGTTTCGAAGGAAATAATATCATTTTCAATGACATGTTCTTCTTTGGGGGCCAAAGAAAAAATCATTTCATTGCAAATGGATATTACGTCATTTTCATCCTCACTTTCAATATCTATTACGCAATGGGCAAATTCTAGAATGGCTTGTTCCAAAGTAGGCACAAGTACCTCATTTGGTTCAAAACATTCCTCGACTTCGAAAGTCTCGGAAGCAAAATCGTCGTCGGACTCAAATAATAAATCCAACTCATGTTCCCACGAAAGATTTTCTTCCCGATAACGATTTTCAATTTTCTCATTTTCATACATACGCAAACCCTCACCGAATGTCATGGGTCGAGGTGCGGATGCATGAAAATGGGAACTTTGAAAATTACCATCGGACTTAAACGAAAACTCATTATTATAGGAATTTTGAAAACTATTCGAATTAGTTTCAAAATTCCTATTATAAAGAGGTAAAGGCCCAAAATCATTATCATCATCATCAAAATTCCAATAACCTAAATTTTGACTTTCGTTATACTCGCCCAAAGTCCTATTTGAATTTGTTACACTTTGGGATTCTAAGTATTCACCGAAAGTCATAGGTTTGCGAGAATTTTGAGAATTATGACAAGGATTACCGAAAGAATTGGAATAAGACATGCTTACCCCAAAAATGGCTCGAAGTGGCGGATTCCACAAAGTAGGTGCACACGGGAAAAATTCGAGCATTTCTAAGTGCTCAAATGTGGAAGTCCTGCAAAATATTAGCAAATAATACAAATAGAAAGAAAATACTATGAAATACTAAATCAAATAAATGCTAAAAAAAACTCATCCCCGGTAACGGCGCCATTTTGATTAAGGGTGAAAAGTAGCGCGTGTCAAGACGCTAATCGTTGTTTTCGTTTCACCGCCTCAATACAAAAACCTAAATTATGACTGCACTTGCGATACAAGTAGAGCGGTAAGTCGGGTATCGAAAATCCACAGAGACGAGTTGTTAGAATTTATAGGATTTAATACTCCTAAAATAAAAGTGTAAAAGGTGATAGGTTGGAAATAAAGAAAAGGGAAAAAATTAAGAAGTTAAGTCTAAACTAGAATTAATAAAATGAGAGTTGGGATCGTGTCCCCACCATGGGCTAAACAACTAATAATTAGAATTTCGATTCGAAAACATTTAATCGAGCATTTTCAATTAAGTATAAACATCACACAATAAGGAATTTAACCCAAAGTTGCGAGATTAAACATTTAACAGAAAATGGTCACACGGGGGTGTCAAACCAAAGAGAAATGAAGAAGAACCAAGCAAAAACCCCAATCCCTAAGATAAACTAACCTAAAATCGTGTATATCTACTGAATATCTGATTATTACAACAAAAAACCTTTATATAGTAAGTGGGAAAAGATAAGGGAAAAAGGAAAGAAAGAGGAAAGAGCCCAAAATATCTGGCACTACCGGTCGACCGGTAGCAGGGGCGCGGTCGACCGGTCCCTTAAGCCAAAGCATACTGTCTCCTTCCTACGGCAAAAGTTGAAACCGCGATCGACCGGTCCCTTGTACGCGGTCGACCGGTACTCTGTTTTCAGGCTGCATTTGGTCCATGATGAGGGGGAAAAGGTCCATTACGGAAACGAGCCTAGCTTCTTCGTCCGAACTCCAAACGACGCACTGTTTGCGGCCACGCGATGCTAACTCAATGAACTACGCATCCGTGGAATTTCCAAGAGCCGAATAAGAAATGTGAATTGACTAAAAAGCCCTTGAAGTAGCGTCCATCGACGAAACTTCTCCGAAATGCAACCGAACCTCACTTTTAGCGTTCCAATACCTACAAAAGCACAAATAACCCCTGCAAAGCATGTATATATCCAAATCCAAGGTTGTCTGGTTAATGAGCATAATTATAGGCATTTAGGACCGTAAAAGTGCTAGAATGCATAAAGATAATGGGCGAAAATATGCAATATTCGATACGAATCACTCTGCAATGAGCTCGGTAAAAACTTGGATCATACCCGAGGTCCAAGGAATTGATGAAAAAATTTCTAGAGATATGCTGACATCCCTAGCTACTCGTCATCTTGCTTCGGTAAATTTCTCACACTCTGAATTTTCTTTCTTTCTCTGAATGCTTGCATTTTGTATTGACTTTACTGTTTTTCTCATCTTTCAGCTGGTGAACTGTTTCAATAATATCGTGAAGAAGGATGAAGCTATTAAAGCTTCAAGCTCCTCGTCAGGTGTAGAGGATGCTCTGCTGGGTTTGACCCAATCTTTGAAGGAATATCGCCAACAGTATAGTGAGGACAAGGCTGTTTGGGAGAAAAAGTTGTCTACAGTTGAGGCCGAGAAGGTGAAGATGGCTGAGATCTCCAAAAGTTTGGAGGATAAGGTAAAAGGTTTAGAGGTCGAACATCAGAAGTATGATGTCAAGCTCAAGAACTTTGGAGAGCTTGAAGATAAGCTGAAGAAGGTAGAGGAAGAGTTGTCCGCCCTGCGAGATATCAAGGTCCAAAAGGAAGAATTGGATGTGAAGCTCTCCTCGGAGAAACTAAAAAGAAAGCTCGCCATTAAAAAATCCTTCAGCGCTGGCTGGGATAAAGGATGGGACAAGGGGATTGTTGCTATGACATCCCAAGTTCAATATGGGAAGTTGAAATACTTCCGAGATGGCTGGGTAGCTGCCCTGCAAGAATTCAAGATCAAAGAAGATTCTGGGCTATTCCAGCTACACCTCCCTGGTCCTCCCCCACCAATTGTGGAGGAAGAAGAAGATGAGCCTGTCTCTGATGAATCTTCCATGGCCATAGGTGATCAAGTCCCTGCCTCTCTACCTGCTGCCAACGAAGACATTTCTTCTATGCCTCCTCCTTCTGAAAAAATTTCAACTCCTGCAGATCAAGTTGCTGTTACCACCGAGTAACCGAGCTCCTCATCCCAGCCTCCCGAGAAAGTCTTGGGAGACAAGGAAAAGGTGTGAAGTTGTTCGGTATCATTTCTATCTTTCAGTTTTTGTAATCAAACAATGTAATCCTTTTGTGATCTAATAAAATACATCTTTGTTCATCTCTGTTGTTGATGATTTGTTTTTGTTGATTGTTGTCTTTTTCTCATCCTTAGTTTGTTGCTAGAATGGAACTGATATCTGCACATGATACAAAGCTGATACAGCAATGCCACGAATATTATAAGGCTGGTCATACAGATCTTAGTACATCAGAAATAGCTGACATCCTTGGTCATGATGCCTCAGAACAAGCAATTGAGGCTTATCGGTACTTGAAGGATTTACTCGACCGAGCTGTGGCCAACAGTGTGGCTTACTATGAATTGATCGAGGAACTTCATTGTACCTTAGAAGATCTTTAAAGTCAACACAATGAATCAACTGCTTTGCTGCACAAGGAGTATGAAAATAGATATCACCAGCTTTCTTCTGAAACAGGCCATAAGAAGATCCTTGCTGGATACGATGTTAGAGAAAGAACTTTAAAAGGTGAAGTTGAGGCCTGCAGGCAGATTGCTGAGTTGCTGGAACAAGAGAACAATAATTTGCAGAAAAAGCTGGCACAGTATGAATCTGCAGCGTCATCTTCCACTGCTTTAGTGCAAGTTACCGATGAATGTTTCTCGTTCTTAGAAGTTGAGAATGCCAAATTAAGGCAAGAGTTGGACGTTTTGAGAAGATCTGTTATTCCTGTGACTGCTCGGGGACGAGGAAGAGGTTCTCGTAGGCGAGGAAGAGCTGTTCAAAATGTTGCCGAGGAGCAAAGTTCTCCAGTCGCTGCTCGGAGTCGATCAAGAGTTCTTAGCCGCAATGTTGAGGAAGCTCGTACTCAGTCGACGTTAGAAACTCAAGCATTCCAATTGAACGCAAAAGACCGGACTCTGTCTGAAATGTCCAAGAAAAACCTATCCTTGGAGGATCAACTTACTGCGATGAAGTCTGCTCTGGATAATAAGGATGTTTTTGCTAGGAGCCTTCATGAACAATTGGATAGATTAACCTTTCAATTCCATAAACAGCCCAGGGAATTTTGGATGGCAGGATACAATGAAGCCCTTATTCATTTAGATGCTCGGATTGAACATGCCAATAATGAAGGTTATAAGCAGGGGTGGTTGAACGCCCTGGGTGTACTGAAATTGGAGCAAGGGCATTTTTTATGGGATTATCATGCTCCAGGGTTACTAGATTTGCCTGTGCCACCTTTCAAATTGGACATGGAATGGATCCCAGCTCGTTCCATTCCTCAGAGTTTAATTTCAAAATATCTCGGCGACTATAGTCTTCATTCTCAGACTGAATTATCTCGTCCAGAGCATCTCTTGGATACACCTTCTGTGATGAACGTCAGAATGCTCAGAGATATTAATTTCATCAATTCTCCTCTTTGCTTAGAAGATCCTCCTACCGGCGAGGAACCTGTTTCAAAATCTAAAGGAAAGAAACCAATAGAATAGGTTTTTCAATGTAATAATTAGCACATATGTATAGCTTGTAATACATTTTTATCTTAATGAAAGAATTTCATTTTCTGTTTGCAAATTTGTATTGCGATTGTCTTGTGTTTATCAAACATTTTTACATTTGTGTATATGTATCTGTTAAAAAGATAACAATATAATGTTGTTCATCAACCAACTTAGTAAGCAAAATTACAAGTATCAATGTTGCTCAATCACTTAATAATAAAGTAATGAGTATAAAATGTTTAAAATATTTCCAACCAGCCAAGGTTGTTAAATTGTGTTTGTCGACCAACTACAGTTTATGGGTTTTTATCCCCGACCAACCATACTTGGTAAACTTTTTCCTAAAATGTATTCGACCAACCATAGTCGATAATTTATCCTCGTCGACCAAGTATAATTGGTCACCGACCAACTATACTTGGTTCAGTTTGGAATTCTTTGTATTTTCTGGAATGATTTGACCTTCCGACCAACTTGTTGGCTTGTGAGAGCATATTTTTGGTTCTTTCGAACTATTTGTCCACTAGTTATCTTACCAACCTTAGTTGGTCACGCTAGTGTACGCCTCCTAACCAAAGGAGGATATTTTTTGGTTCTTTCGAACTATTTGTCCACGCCTCCTAACCAAAGGAGTATATTTTTTGGTTCTTTCGAACTATCGTCTTCTTTTTGCTGTCGAGCAGCGTAGTGTACAACACTAGTATTCCCCGAAAAACTTTCAAACAAAGGAGAAGAAAATGGTGAAAACATCATCGTTTTATTCATATTGATGAACCCGTTGTACATTTTACATCATTGATAATACTTGCGAAGGTGTTCAGCATTCCAAGAATTCTTGAATTCTTCTCCTTCTAAAGTTGCTATTCGGTAAGTTCCTGGTCGAACAACTTCTCTAACTCGGTAAAGCCCATGCCAGTTTGCCTCCAATTTATTGTGTTTCTGAATTACCTTCTTTAGCACATAATCTCCTTCTTTTAAATCGCATTTCCTCACCCTTTTGTTGTAGAAAAGAGCTGTTCGTTGTTGATAAGCAGCATTCCTAATGGCTGCCTCTTCTCTGACTTCCTCGAGCATATCCAAATCCAGTCTTCTCATCAAGTCGCTGACTGGGGAATTGAAATTCATCACTCTGTGTGTTGGGAGACCTAACTCGGCAGGTATTACTGCCTCACTTCCAAATGCCAGCATATATGGTGATTCTCCAGTCGCTGCTCGGGGAGTTATTCGGTAAGCCCACAATACTGATTGTAACTCGTTAATCCAGTTGGCTTTAGCTTCACTTAGCCTTTTCTTCAAACCATTTAGCAGTGTTCTATTCGTCACTTCAGTCTGTCCATTGCTTTGAGGATGGCCTGATGCTGAATGGACCTTCAAAATGTTCGACTGATGACAATAAGCAGCAAATTACTCATTATCAAATTAGGTTCCATGGTCTGTAATGAAGGCATGAGGGAGACCATATCGACAGATGATATTCTTCCAAACGAACTGGTATACTTTCTCGTACGTCATGTCGATGAGGGGTTCAGCTTCTACCCACTTAGTAAAATACTCTACTGCGACGACGAGGTACTTGAATCTTCCTCGGGTGGTCGGCAATGGTCCCACTAAATCAATTCCCCACATGGATAATGGCCAAGGGGAAGTTATGGGTGTCAACAATGCTTGTGGAGTTCGTCGGATAGAGGTAAAACGTTGGCACTTGTCACATTTCTTAGCATAGGCTATACAATCAGCCCTCATCGTTGGCCAGTAGTATCCTTGAGTCATTACCCTTTGTAAAAGTGTTCGACCTTCTACATGAGCTCCACAAGACCCTTCATGGATTTCTTCAATCAATTCCTTCACCTCGAAGGGATGTACACATCTCTGCAAACCTGCCATAATTCCTCGTCTATATAGAATACCATTAGTTAATACATACCGAGTAGCTTTATACTTTAATTTTTTTGCAGCGAGCTTATCCTCTGGCAATCCTCCCTCTTAAATATATACCCTGATGGGATCCATCCAAGATGGTCCTAAATCAAGGGTAATAACATTCATCGTCAAGTTTTCATCTATGCTCCGACTTTCCAATACTTCAATTGATATCGTTCTTCACAGCTCGGTACGAGTAGCTGATGCTAGTCGGGCCAGTGCGTCTGCTTGTACATTCTCCATCCTCGATATTCTTACCAATTGAATGGCATCAAATTCTATCAGTAACTCCATCACCTTTGCATGATACTTTGCCATTAAATCTCCTTTAACTGCATATGTTCCTGTCATCTGATTTATAATTAATTGAGAATCACTGAATACAATTACTTGCCGTGCTTCCATAACTTTTGCTAAGTTTAAACCCGCTATCATGGCCTCATATTCAGCTTCATTATTGGAGGCTTTGAATTGGAATCGTAAAGCATATTCCATGTCAATCTCATCTGGGGTGCTCAAAACAATTCCTGCGTCGCAACCTACTGTGGAAGATGAGCCATCTACATATAATCTCCATATGGGTAACCCGTCTTCAAATTCCTTATCTGACAGGGTTCCTCGGTGAAATATTTGTTGCTTCTTTTCGTCCTCCCTTGACACTTTTCGCTCCTCGTTAACCATCTCTTCTCTCTCTTTTACCAACCAGAGCTGATCTGAGTTTGAAGTTGATGATTCTTCTACATCCACAAGCCCTTTTACCAACCGGAGTTGGTCTGGACCTATGTCTGTTGATCCTGTAACATCCACAGGTTGGTCAGTGAGCAACTTTTGTTCCTCGGGGGTATCAGGGTATGTAAACTCTGCTATAAAATCTGCTACAGCTTGCCCTTTTAATGATGATCTGGGTTCATACACAATATCATATTCACCGAGTTCAATTGCCCAGTACATCAGTCTTCCTGATTTTTCTGGCTTGTGAAGGGCTTGTCTCAATGGCATGTCGGTATACACAATGATGGTATGCGCCTGGAAATATGGCCTCATTCTTCTACTTGCTTCAATTAATGCCAATGCCAATTTTTCTAACTTTGGGTACCTGATCTCTGCACCTCGGAAAGCCTTACTTGTGTAATAAATTGGCTTCTGGACTCCATTCTCCAATCTGATCAATGCCGAGCTAACTGCATTCTCTGATACTGCTAGATACAAGTACAACTTCTCTCCTGTTATTGGTCTAGACAACAATGGAGGTGCTCCTAAATACTTTTTCAAGTTTTGAAAGGCCTTCTCACATTCATCAGTCCACTCAAAAGTTTTTTAAAGTGTTTTGAAGAATGGGAGGCATTTGTCAGTTGCTCGGGATACAAATCTGTTGAGCGCTGCAACTCGTCCTGTAAGACTCTGCACTTCTTTCTTTGTTGTTGGAGATCGCAGCCCTAAAAGAGCTTTGATCTTATCTGGATTTGCTTCAATGCCTCGCTGATTGACAATGTATCCGAGAAACATTCCTTCTCGTACTCCAAATGTGCACTTCGTCGGGTTGAGCTTCATCTGGTATTTATCCAGTTGATCAAATGTCTGAGCTAAGTCAACTAGATGATTTGCAGCTTTCTTGCTTTTTGTTAGCATATCATCGACATAGACTTCCATGTTGCAACTAATTTGTTCGGTGAAAACCTTGTTCATCAGCCGTTGGTATGTCGCTCCTGCATTTTTCAAACCAAAAGGCATAACATTATAGCAATAAGTTCCCCTAGGGGTAATAAAAGAAGTACTTTCCCTGTCTTCAGGTTTCATTTTGATCTGGTTATAGCCAGAGTAAGCATCCATGAAGCTGAGCAGCTCATGTCCCGAGGTAGCATCCACTAGTTGGTCAATTCTGGGCAATGAAAAATGATCTTTTGGGCATGCCTTGTTGAGGTCAGTGAAATTAACACACATTCTCCATTTATTGTTCTTCTTCTTTACCATCACCACATTTGCCAGCCAGTCTGGATATTTCACATCTTCAATGAATTGGGCTTTCTGGAGCTTCTAGACCTCCTCTTGTATGGCTTGATTCTTCTCGGGGCTAAATACCCTTCTTCTCTATTTCACGGGCTTGATCTCCTTATTTACATTAAGTTCATGACATAAGAAGTTTGGATCTATTCCTGGCATGTCCTCATGACTCCATGAGAAAGTTTTCTTCCTGTTTCTCAAGAACATTATCAACTCTTGTTTTATTGAAGCATCCAACGACGAACCTATCTGGGTTACTCGTTCAGGGTGCTCCTCGTCCAGAATAACATTTTCTGTAGATTCTACCACCTGTCCTTTTACAAGTTGGGATTCATCCCTGGGATCAAGAGTTTCAATTTCTGTACCTTCCTCCACCTGGTAGGTGATAGTCTTTTTCCTTGATTCTTCAGGCTCCTCTTGCTCGGCAGATGAATAATAGCATTCCCGAGCTATTTTTTTATCAACTTTCACAACTCCTACTCCGAAGTTTGTTGGGAATTTTAAGCATTGATGCACTGTAGATGGAACTGCTTCGAACTTCTTCAAACCAACTCTTCCCATGATGATGTTGTAGGCTGACTGCACATTCTTATCCATCACAAAGAAGCGTATTCTTTCAGTTCGACAAGCGGGCCAAGTTCCAATGAATATGTCCAACTTGATCGTCCCAAGTGGAAAAACTTTCTCGCCAGCAAAACCCAGAAGGGGTCTGTGATAAGGTTCCAATTGAGATAATTTCAAATTCAAGCTATCAAAACATGAATAGTACATGATGTCTACCGAACTACCATTGTCCACCAACACCCTTAAAATCACCACATCTTTCATCCTCATTTTGATCACCAAGGGATCGTCGTGAAGGTAAAGAACACCTGCCAAATCGTTTTTTGAAAAACCAATAACTAGCTTCTCTTTATTTACCTTCCTCGGACGATCATCCTCGGCCAGATTTATTCGTTGAATATATGAGCAGGCTTGAGCCTCTCCGAGATAGGCCTTTCTTTCTGCAGTAAGGTCTCCCCCTCCAGCATCTCCTCCTGTAATAACATTACAATCAAATGACCCAAAACGTATGGAAAATACCTCTCGTTCAGGCTGCCTTGGCTTTTTTGGAAGATCGGGGTCTTCATCTGGATCATCTTCATGATTTCTTTTCTTTTTCTCCTCCGTCCGACGAGGAGATCTGGAACGATCTCTAGTTCTATCATCATTCTTCCTTTCACCTCTGCGATCTACATACTTTGACAACTTTCCTCTTTGGATGAGCGTTTCAATCTCGTTCTGAAGGGCTATGCAATTTTTGGTCGTATGGCCATGATCTTTATGGAACTCGCAATATTTGGCCCTATTCCTCAGTTCAGGATTGGTCCTCAGTTTATCTGGCCACTTGATTTCTTCGTCATTCTTGATTTCTTCTAAAACATGATTAATACCCATCTTCAACGGAGTATAATTATCATATTTCTTCAGGACTTCCCATGACGTCCTATTATTCTTGGAGTGCTTGTCACCACCATTACCTTTTTGCTCTTTCTTCTTAGATTTGTCAACCTCCACCTTGGTTTCTTTATCCATATTCTTCTTCGCAGCCATAGCCTCCTTGGCATTCATGATTTTGGCCTCTTTTGTCATCAACTCTGACATAGTTTTAGGTGGATCTTTGGCCAAAGTATAGTATAATTTGTTAGGCAGCAATCCACTCATCAAAGCAGTGATCGCTGTCTTTTCTTCGTAATCTATGACTTCCAACTTCTCGTTATTGAAACGAGTTATGTAATCTCTAGTACTCTCACCTGATTTTTGTCTAACACTTAACAAGTGCGCCACTCGCTTTACTGGATTTGCTCCAAAACAAAAATTGCCAATGAACAATTCGGCTAACTGAATAAAAGTCGAAATCTTACCCCGAGGAAGATTGTTGTACCATATCTGTGAAGATCCGGTAAGAGTTCCCGAGAATGCTCTACACCTTATCTCGTCGGGGACAGCATATACGTCGGCACCAGCCTGGTATTATTCTATATGAAGAACAGGATCTGTCTTTCCATCATATTTAGGAGTCACTACAGGTGCTTTAAATTTCGATGGTGTAGGAAAATTCACAATGGCCTGCACAAAAGGTGTCCCTTGAACAAAAGTTCTCTGTAAGGGATTCCTTTCTTTAACCATTTCTCCAAGTCTATCCTCCAATCGCTGAATGGAACCCTTCCATGCTTCATTTCCCTCCTCGGGTTGCTTAGTCCGAGCAATTGATTGTTCTGACGTAGCTTCCTGAGATTTATCTCGACGAGTAGCTGGTCTTGATTGTGCTGATCCTTCTCTCAAACCTGATGGTGGTCGAAGGCTTCTCGATGGGGCTCTAGGGGGACTCATATTTCTCCTTGGTCCTAACCGACTGAAAGGAGATGCCCTGCTTAATCTTTCCAGGGCGCTAGTTCTCTCCGGAGAGAGGGTGATATGTTGATCTGTATCCGTAGCCTGTATCGATGAAGTTCGCCCAGGTTGATAAGAAAAATCATTAGATTCTTCATTACGATATGACCCAGTACGCCTGGATCGCGATTGCCCACGATCACTTCTTTGCCTTGAATGGGTAGGTGCACCGCCGTAAAGAGTTTGAATGAGTTGCCTCATTGTTTCTTGCATGGCGGTTTGTCCTTCAGCCAGATTCATCATAATTCCAGCCAGATCTGGAGGTGCAGATGGATTTGGAGGATTTCCAGTATTTCCAGCATTTCGATTACTGGATTCTGGATTATCTGCCATTAATGATAAATGATTTTTGATGAAAAACGATAGCAACAGTCGTTTCCCACAGACGGCGCCAATCTGTTGATGTAAAAAACTAGATTGCTCTAATTATTCAATCACAGATAAATAATATGAAACAAAGATTTTTAAAGTGGTTCAGCCTTATAAGAATGGCCTACGTCCACTGTTATGTTATTGCTGAGTGTTTGGGAATTCTCGATTACAAGTTCAATCCAGAAATTCCGGTCCCCTTGAATGAGGGTGATACAAGGTATTTATAGCCCTTAGGTTGTACATGAAGGGGTTGATACATTCAATGATATACATATGAAAGGGTAATACATTTAATGCAGCGTGTGCATCAAGATGATCAACATTCAATGAATAGTTGAACTGTTGACATTCTGGCAATTAATACTACGGCCGAGATGCAGCTCGGACCGCCTTAGTTGATCGTTGCTCAGGAGTTCCTCGGAGCGCTAGAGTACCTCGGTGTGTTGTAGTTCCTCGGTATATCCTCGTTGCTCGGGGAAAACATGAGTTGATCGAGGAAATGAACTTCCTCGTTGTTATTGTTCCACATAGATTGACAAGTGTCTTCGTATGATTCGTCCACATCAGCATATTAATTTTGGTATCAACAAGGATCATGTCTATATTTTCGTAGTTGTGAAACATGAAAAACGTCATGTATATTAGACAAATTTAGAGGTAGTTCTGAACAACAGGCTACCGGTCCTATATGCTTGATGATTTAAAAAGGTCTAATATATAATGAGGTGATAACTTCCCTTTATTTCCAAATTAAATAATTTCTTTTCATGGGGACACTATCAAGAATACCTAATTGTCTATCCCAAATTACAAAGGTTTCCTTCTGTTATCCGCATAACTCTTTTGTCGACTTTGGGGAAAATGTAATCTTTCTCGAATTATTTATATCTTTTTCGTAGTTTCAGCTATAATTTTGGGTCTAGAGATATTATTTTCTTCGGATTCATTCCAGCATAAGGGTGAACGATAGGGTCTACTATAAGGCTTTAGAAAGAATTACTTGAATGCTGGTTTGATAACTATTATCGTAGGAGAATTTGATTAGGGAGATATGATCATTCCATGTACCAAAAAAGTCTAGAGCACAAGTTCATAACATATCTTTGAGGGTCTGAATTAGTCTTTAGGATTGACCATTGGTTTGGGGATGGAAGGCAGTCCTTTGATAAAGCTTTTTTCCCATGCATTTTTTCAATACTTGCCAAAATATTCCTATAAATCAGGGATCTCGATCAGATATAATGGATAAGGGTATTCCATGGAGTCTAATTTTTTTTCGAATATAAAGGTCACTGAGTTTTTGAAAAGAATCAATAGCTCTCGTGGGTAAAAAATGGCAGATTTGGTAAGTTAGTTGACAATAACCCATATTGCATAATAACCTTGAGATGTTCTAGGCAATCCACTGAGAAAGAGCATTGTGACGTGATCCCATTTCTATATGGGAATAGGGAGTGGTTGTAACAATCCTCTAGGATATTGGTGTTCAATTTTGACCTATTGATAGTTAAACATTTTGACACAATATTGGCTATATCCTTCTTCATACTTTCCCAACAATACTGTTGTTTTAGATTATGATACATTTTGGTGGTCCCTGGATGAATCATAAATTAGGAATGATAGGCTTCCTCCAATATTCAATTTCGTAAGGAGGGATATAGGGGAAACACAATCGATTCTTAAATATGAATCCTCTCTTGGGGCTATATGACCAATCTCTCACTTCTTTGTTGTCTTGTAATATTTGCTTTTGGCTTCTCAAGAATTTATCCTCCACTTATTGTTCTGAAATTCTTTTGTGGAGGGTTGGGTGAGCAACGGTATTTCTCAGAATGATTAGTTTTTTTAAAGATTCGCTCTGAAAGTTTTATTCTCCTATATTAGTTAAAATGTAAACATACTGTTGAGCTTTCCTTTTGACTTTTGACTTAAAGCATCGGCAATGACGTTTTCTTTCCTTGGGTGGTATAGTAAGTTAAATTTGTAATATTCTAAAAACTCAATCCATCGTCATTGTCGAAGATTTAGATCTTTCTGAGTAAAGATATATTTGATACTCTTGTAATCGAAGAATACCTGGAATTCTTCCATGTACAAAAAGAATTTCTAAATCTTCAGTTCGAAGACTATTGCAACCAACTCTAAATCTTGTGCCGGGTAATTACGTTCATGAATCTTTAACTTTCATTAACCATAGTCGATAACCTTTCCTTATCGCATTATCACACATCCCATTCCTTGTAAGGACTGGAAGGAATAGTGAGAACTGGGGCAGTGGTTAACTTTTGCTTTAATGTAAGGAAGCATTTTTCACATTCTGGAGTCCACTCAAATTGGACATCCTTTAGAGTTAGTTTTATTAATGGTAAGGCAATTTTTGAAATCCTTCCACGAATCATGGATAGTAACCTATGAGTTTAAGAAAGCTACGTATTTCCATAATGTTCATAGATTGCTACCATTTGAGCAGTATCGCGATTTTATTTAGGTTTGCTTGTATATTTGTTTTGTTGATCACATGACCGAGAAACTTCACCTATTTCATAACAGAATCGCACTTGATTTTCTTTGCATAAAGTTGGTGTATGTGTAAGTTTTCTAATATTATGTGCAAGTGCTCTTCGTGGACCTCTCTAGTCTTAAAGTATATTAAGATATCATCTATGAAAATGATTACGAATTGATCCAAGAAAGGTAAAAAAATACTCTATTCCTTAAGTTCATTAAATCGGAAGGTGCATTAGTTAATATGAAGGGCATAACTATGAATTCAAAGTGGCCATATTGAGTTCGACAGGAAGTTTTGGCTATATCTTCTTCTTTAATGTAAAATTGGCGATATCTAGATCGTAAATCAATTTTTGAAAATAGTTTTTACGCTCGCAATTGGTCAAATAGTTCTCTTATCATAGGCAAAGGAGATTTATCTTTTATGGTCACTTGATTCAGTTTTAGGTAGTCGATGCATAATCAAAATTCTCCATCCTTATTTTTCACAAACAACACAGGTGCTCCCTAAGGGTATGTACTAGGTGGTATAAAACCCTTTTCTAATAAGTCGTCGAGTTCCCATAATTCCATTAGGGTCATACGATAAGGAGGTATAGAAATGGGGGAGGTGTTAAGAAAAAATTTAAGAACAAATTCGATTTCTCATTGTGGGGGTAGACTAGGAAATTCTTTCAACAACACATCATCGTACTTATCGAGGACAATAAAAAGAGATGTTGATCCTTTATCATGAAGTTGAGAAAGTATTGACTTGAAGCCACTGTTTCCTTAGAAGTAAAATAGGATTTGATTAGGTTTTTTTAACTGTACTATCTTTTCGTGGTAGTTAATGTGAGCAAAGTTGGGTGATAAAATGTCCATTCCTATGAACAAGATAAACTCCTTTAGGTTTAAGACTATAAAATCTACTTTCAAAATTCCCATCCGATCCATAGAAAATACTTTTTATAAACTCTATTGATAAGAGTGATATATCTAGTTGGCATTCCTATGGATAACTAATATACTAAGGGACTAGTAGATAATTGCAATAGAGTCATGAAGGCATAGCTAATAAAAGAATGTGTTGAGCCACAGTCAAATAATATATGTCAAGATGTTATAAAAAAAATATGTTACCTTCTACCACATCGTAATAGTTTGGATTTTAAATTGGAAGAATGGAAAATTTTCGGCCTCAAGTCCTAGTTACTTGTTCTTGACTCTTTCCACGAAACCTTTGTTGAGGTGGTTTGTTGTCAGAATTTCCATTTGGTAAAAAGAACAGGGGTTTAATAACATTGGCAGGTTTGGTTATTGGCGAGTAAGTAAAATGCAAGCAATTTGATTCTTCCAGGTTTAGGTATTGTAGTCTTACATGTCCTACTTAGTTAAACTCATGGCATCGCATTGTATATCAATTGTTGCTATGATTGATTTGGCTAAAAACTCGACCTCATTTGGTTTGGCAGAACGATGGTCTCTTTAATTGGATTGGTTCCTAATTACATAGGAGCTTCTAAGGGGTGGAGTTATGATTTGGTTAATACCTCAAAATGTTGAATTTCTTTCGATAAGGGAGGCTACCTCTATCATTTGGTTAAAGTCATGAAGTTACAATGGGATGATAGAATATTTAATGTTTGTTCTCAAGCCGCGTTCAAAAGTTTTTACACTTTTTGGCTTTAGTATTCACATACTCTTCGGCATACCGAGATAGTTCTGTAAATTTGTTATCATATTGTGATATTGTAAGTTCTTGCTCCTACAAACTTTGGAATTCCACCATAATCTGATCTCTTATTTATTCCAAAAGTACTTTTTAAAGAATATCTCCTTAAATTGAATCCAAGTCAAATTTCCAACATCTCGGGTTTTAAGAACTGACTGCTAGAAAAAATCGTCTTCTCCTTCAGAAATATATGTTGCCATTTTCACCCTAAGTTCAGGGATTATACCTACTCCGTTCAGAACTTTAATTTTTGGAAGTATCCATTTCTCTGCTTCTGTGGCACCGTCTTTCCATAGAACACTGGTGGTCTTTGTCGAAGAAATTCCTTAAGTGTGTTCATTCTCCGAGTCTCATCTGGAATCTCATTATTAACAAAATGTGGTGGTGGTACATTTTTTTTGCATCCTCGTAAAAGTCATTAGTTCATATAAATCATAATATTTATTCATTAATCGTAGGTGGATTTGGTACTTGTGGTACATTTTGTTGTTTTCCCTTTGATCCACTGGAAGATGCTCGTCTATTAACCATCCTATATAAAAAAAAAAATACTAAAGATATAATGATATTGGAAGTAACCAAACAAAATCTTTACTTTAATATCATAGCTACGTTATATTGGGGTGATACAATCAAAACTTGTTGTAAGAAAAGTACACAGTTATAGATTACTATTTACAACTCCTATTAGTATAAACGGTTGGTTTAGTCTACTACGCTTAGTTGGGAATATGGTGATCACTCCTTCTCACAGACACAAACTTAACGAAATATATTGGATCCATCGTATGTTTTTTAATTTACATCCATATTCATTTCCTCAGTTTAATTTAGGCGAACTGAGGTATGACACTATCAAGCTCGGGTCTTGGGTCGGAAGGATTGGAGTCAATAGAGGTATTATTTAAGGTAGTGGAAGTAAAACAATCGGTGTTAGATGAAATAAGGCTGTAATCGATTGGGGAGTCTGGGGGAATAACGACAAGTTCTTAGGGAGGATCCTGAAGAAACGCTTTAAAACTAAAAGTTTGTTCACAAGGTTGATAATAAAATGTATTGGTTGTGTAAACTCCAAATAAACTTTTGGGCAAAACTCTTTGAGAAAAATACAAGATGTGTTATAAAAGCTTTCTGAATATATGGATTAAATTTGATAGTTGATTACCTTCTTTTTAAAATCTAATAAACATATACTAAAGTTACCATGCAGTCCTAATCACAATAAAAGTTAAGAACATTCACAGAAATAGACACAAGAATTTTTAACGTGGTAAAACCCTTAAACAAGGGAAACATCCACGGTAACCTCTACGCCACAAAACAAAAATTCACTAGAATAAAAATTAAGTTACAGCACTTAAGTAAACCTTAAAGATCCTAACCTAAGTTTAGAATGTACCTACACGAGATTCTCCACTCCAAAGGTAATCTGACTTGGAACTTAATATTTTCTTGTTGCTTCTTTGTCTTTTCCTTGATCTCTTTCTCTTTGAATTCAGATTCCATCAACTCTTTCAAACTCCAAGATTCTCAAACAGAACCACAGTGTGTAAGTGTTCATGTGAGATAGTGTTAGTGATGTGCTACTACATGCAAACATGCTACTCACCCTCTCAACAATTTATACAAACAATCATAACAAATTACAACAGTTCTAAAATGATTGGTGTTTGGTTTGGGAGAAAACTCACAGAGGTTTGAACTACGAAGAAAATAGGGTTTCTTCTAATCTCACTCTCTTCTTTCCCTCTCTTCTCCCTTCTCTCTTTTCTCTCTACTCTCTCTTTTCTCTCAGAAATGATGAAGTGATAAAAGTCTGGTGTATGGGACTTTTAGGTTTTGGTGTTTGGTTTGGGAGAAAACTCACAGAGGTTTGAACTACGAAGAAAACTAGGGTTTCTTCTAATCTCACTCTCTTTTTTACCTCTCTTCTCCCTTCTCTCTTTTCTCTCTACTCTCTATTTTCTCTCAGAAATGACGAAGTGATAAAAGTCTCAAAATGATGAGATTTGGTCTCTTTTTATAGTAATCTACGAAGGATTAAGAACATTGACCTCAATCCAATGGTTGAGATTGAGTCTTGGCCAACTGACTTAAATCCAACGGTTCAGCAAAAGAAGTGGGTTAAACATTTGGTGATTGGTTTAAATAGGGTTCATTGGGATTGAGATAAAACACATGCAGGATGTTGATTAAGTTGATCCAAGGGCTGAAAATGTGTTCGTGTTTTGTGTCTAATAACAAACACAATCTAAGACGATAGGAAGCTAACAGATGTGATAAAAAAGTGTGTATGAAAATAATTACAATACACACCTCCAATTCTCTAGTGCTTTCAGATTCTACCCAGGCAAAAAATCAGCTAAGAAAATAAGTTTCTGAAATTCAATTTTTAACCACAACACTTTTAAAAACCAAGTTTTAATTAATTCAAAAATCATTTGAAAATTATTTAAAAATATATAAAATGATTTGAATTGAATTTAAGTGTTGAAAAACCTTTTATACAAATAGGTGATATGAATGATGCAGTGAAAGTGTTCTATGTGTGGTTTAAGATAGAAATTACTTCATTTTTGAAGATTCTCTTAGACTGGATTTCTTCTTTGAGTATGTACCTTTGAGGAGATGGAGTTCTCATAAAAATCTAACCTATTTTGTCTATATATCCAAACTAGTTGGAACTCCTATATATGAAGACTTAAGTGAGTCAATATATAGTGTGTTCTCAATCTCCCCCTTTGGATATTAGAGACAAAATTCCCTTGAGTATTCAGAACCCGTGGGTCAAAAAGAAAAAATCCTATTTATGCTATACAAAAATTCTAACTACCAATTCCCATCCTAGAACGTAAAATAAGATGAAAAAAATTACATCACTCAACTATACACAAACCAATACCTTACAAATTAGTAACAAGATATACAACGGATCTGAAATGCCTGTGATAAGATAAACACTAAATGGCACATTAGTTGAGTTTGAATCAGGAATAGATAGAAAAATCGCTAAACAATACTCAAGATCTTCTCACTCAATTTTTCTCAAATATACAAGGGGTATAAATCATAAAAAAATAGATATTAATTGAGAGTTATCTTGCATATGGCTGTTCGCAAATACTCAAATCGACTGTTATCTAAAGGTTTGGTAAAGAGATCTGTGAGCTCCTTTTGAGTGTTCAGATATTCAATAACTAGATCTTTGGATTCCACAAGATCACAGATGAAATGATGTCTAATCTTAATATGCTTAGTGCGTGAGTGCATTATAGGATTTTTGGAAATATTAATGGCACTTTGGTTATCACAAAACATGGTTAATTAATTTTCGGTGATACCATAATCACTAAGCATCTGTCTAATCCATAGTAATTGAGCATAATAGCTACCAGCTACTATATATTCTGATTCGGCGCTAGATAATGAAATACAATTCTAATTCTTACATGACCAACCTATGAGATTATTGCCTACGTAGTAGCAAGCACCAGAAGTGCTCTTACTATCATCAGTAGAACCGGCCCAATCGGCATCGGTGTATCCTACAATAGAACTAGTCGTACGTTGTGTGTACCAAATACCAAATTTTAAAGTACCCTTAATATATTTTATAATCCTTTTACACTTAATAAGTGAGATTCTTTAGGGTTACTTTGATATCCAGCACATATACACAGGGCAAAGGATATATCAGGTCGAGATACAGTAAGATACAGCAAACTCCCTATCATACTTCTATAATGAGTGGGATCAACATTTTTCCCATTATCATCCTTAGATAGTTTAGTTGAAGTACTCATGGGGGTTCTAGAAGGTTTAACATTTTTTAAGCTGAATTTTTTAATTAAATCTACAGCGTACTTGGATTGAGAAATACAAAGACCATCACTGCACTGTTTGACTTGTAAACCCAAAAAATATTATAGTTCACCCATTAGAGACATCTGAAATTCAGTATGCATGATATCAGAAAAATTCTCTACTTGTTTAGGACAAGTGGATCCGAAAATAATATCGTCCACATATACTTGTGCGATTACGACATGTTGATTTTCCTTTTTAACAAACAATGTTTGGTCGTTTCCACCACGGAAAAATTTGTGAGACACCAAAGAGGTAGAAAGTCGCTTGTACCAAGCTCTAAGAGCTTGTTTCAAACCATATAAGGATTTCTTAAGCTTAAAGACGTGGAACGGGTGTACAGGATCAAAAAATCCATTGGGTTGTTCTACATAAACTTCGTCAGATAAAATTCCATTTAAGAAATCAAATTTGACATCCATTTGGAATAATTTAAATTGCATATAACAAGAAATTTCAAGAAGGAGACAAACTGATTCTAGACAACTAACAAGTGCAAAAGTTTCATTAAAATCAATTCCCTCAATTTGGGAGTATCCTTGCACAACCAACCTAGATTTATTTCTAATGACCTCCCCATTTTCATCAGTTTTGTTTTCAAAAATCCATATTGTGCCAATAGCCTTCGAATCTTTAGTTCTAGGGACCAGATTCCAAACATCGCGACTCTTAAATTGGATTAGCTCTTCTTGCATAGAATTTATCCAAAATGAGTCTGTGAGGGCCTCATTAACATTTTTAGGTTCCTCAAGAGAAACAAAATAAGAAAATTGTGCCACTTATCGAAGTTGAGATCTAGTTCGAACTGGTTCCGAAGGGTTACCGACAATGGTTCCAATGGGATGATCTTTAGAAACCCAGGTGGGTATAGACGGACTCTTAGGTGGCAATGAATCAGTATCATCGTGAGGATCAGTGGGTAAAACAGGTTCATCCTCATCAAATGTTACTGGTTGACTGTCACTACTCCTTACACTAGTGTTATCTACAATTACATTAATTGATTCCATAATAGTTTTGGTTCTATAGTTAAAAACCTGCAAAGCCCTACTATTTTGGGAATATCCAAGAAAGATTCCCTTTTCTCCTCGGGTATCAAATTTTGAAAGGTTCTCTCTATCTTTGCAGATATAGCAGATACTATCGAAGGTTTTAAATATTTTAAGTTTGGCTTTTTGTTGAACCATAACTCATAAGATGTTTCTTTGGAATTTTTTCTGAGGTAGATACAATTAATAATGTGACACGCGATTTGGACTGCTTCTACCCAAAAATATATAGGGAGATTCTTAGCATGTAACATAACCCTAGCCATTTCTTCTAAATTCCTATTCTTACGTTCAGCTATACCATTTTGTTGCGGGGTTTTGGGAGCACTAAACTTATGTTTATAGCCATTAGCTACACAATACTCAGAAATTCCAGAGTCCTTGAACTCTCCACCTCTATCACTCATAATTCGACACACTTGGGTATCCTTATCATTCTCAATTTTTAAGAGGATTCTTAAGAATTCATTGAAGGTATCTATTTTTTGTTTCATAAAAGCTACCCATGTATATCTCATATAGTCGTCCACTATAACTAGGATGTAAGAGTTTCCACATAAACTAATAGTTCTTAAGGGACCCATGAGGTCCATGTGGATAAGTTCCAGAGGCTTAGTGGTCAGGACATCTTTAACTTTCTTGTGAGGGGATGTACTTATTTTCCCTTCCTGACAATTGTCCACATACAGGATTATAAGAATTTTTAATCTTTGGTAAACCTCTAAATATCTCTTGGGAACTCAATCTTCTAAGGTTATCATAATTTGTGTGTCCCAATCTATTGTGACAAAGATCATAATCCTCTAATCTAGCAACATTACAAGATTCAGATTACTGTGTAATAGTTTTTCGAGGTTTTGTTTCCTGTCAAAATACAATTACCTTTTTCATTTATAATTTTGCAATTATTTTTAGAAAAGGTAGCTGAGTGATTGGAGTCACAAAATTGTGATATACTTAAGAGATTGGCTTTAAGACCTTTAACTAATAAAACATCATTCAGTTCAGGAAGCCCTTGCTCACTCAATGTTCCCTTACCTATGATCTGAGATGAAACACCATCTCCAAACATGACACTACCTCCAAGGAATTCTGTCTTGTTCTTTAATTTGGTTTCATACCCTGTCATATGTTTAGAACATCCGGTATCTAAATAACATCCAGTTGAAGTGATTTTTGCCTTTAAAGAAGAAATGACAATGTTGCACTTGAGCTGGGGTAGTAAATAATCTTTTCTAATCCAAATAGGCATAGTTTTAAAAATTATGTGGCCTTTTAACTTTGAAAAAGTTTGAGGGGTCTTTCTAAATGATTTTTTCTTAGTCTCGGACCCTTCATTTTTCTTTTTAGAGTTAGAGTTGGTTGTGGCCTGTCTAGGAAGTAAATAAGTATTTCTGGATTTCCTATAATAGTTAAAGTTCTGGTAGGTAGGAGTGTATGTCCTTTTCTAGAAACACTCATCTAGAGTATGTTATAAAATATCATAGTAGGAACAGTACTGATGGGTATAGGACTTGACTTTCTTACTAAAGTCTTTAAAAATTGGCTTGGATCTATTGGGTACAGTAAACCAGTCATTATTAGGTTTAGGTTTCTGTCTTTGGTCTCTGGAAGAAGGTCAAACATATTTGGTTTTAATTGTTGATTTTACTGATTATGTGTTAATTGAGAGATATCGAGGTTAGGTTCGCCTTTTTGAACATTTTGAGAAGTTTGTCCTTGTTTTATAAAAGAGACATTTTTAGGAGAAACTTTGGTCTTACTTCTGTGCACGATTTCTCCAAAACCTAGGCCAGACTTATCTTTAGAGTCAAATTTTCTTCCACTAATAATTTTTTCATAAGTCTTGGTTTGTGTTTCAAAGTGTTGACATTTTTTAAAAACATTTGAAACCTTTTTGCATTGACTCTTCTAGTTCAATATGGGTTGCCTTGAATTTTTGTTCAAATTCATGGTTCTTTTGAATCAAAGAATTTATTCTCAAGTTGTAATTCTCAATCTCAGTCTCATGAGCAACACATTGGGCCGTATAATCTTCAGTTTTTTTCCTAATGGTTTGGTTAAGCAAATCGATACGCTCACTTAATCTTTTTATCCTCTTTTATAGGCGAGCACTCTACTTAACCGTTTTAGTGTATAATTCATGTAAATCAGGCAGGTCATCATCAAACTCACTATGTTAATCGTTTGAATTGTCCCCTATGATTTGTTTAGGTTCTTTACTCACGCACACACTCAATTCGTCATCAACGTTATCACTTTGACTCACACGCAGTCTTTCAGTAGTAATAGAAACATAATTATCAGCAATATCATTAACAACATCAACAGGCATAGAAGGTTCATGAGTAGGCTAGCAAGCATTATCATTATATATTATCTTAGAAAAGAAATATATGCAGTACTCATTCATCTGGGTTAACTTAGTTTCATGCTCATCAGAATCACTAGAGTCGTCTCATGTCTTACACATATTGGCCTTGTTATTGTTGTGAAAACTAGTTGTACATTTACTAGCATAATGACCAAGTTTACCATAACGGTGACACTTAACATCTTTTATGTCCGGTTTGGGTCTGTTGGGGTAATAATTCCTCCTATTGTCATAAGTGTGTTTGGTATTGTCTCTGTCATGAGGTATGTGAGATTGATTACCTTGATAATTTGATTTGCCTTGTTTAGAGGCTACAACGTTTCCAAATTTTAAGATCTTTTTAAAATGCTTGCTCATAAGAGCTATTTCATTGTCAAGGTTTTCTAAATCACAGTTCCAAGTCTATAGATTTAAATTTAGGCACTGGTAATTTAGATGAAAACACAACATTAAAACTACAGGTTCTACTAGTCTGTCTGCTCAACTACTTTCTGAAGTCTAGTTCCAATTCTACAGTCCTCAGTTTACTACTAAGTAATTCTGGAGTCATATCAGGGTCATTCATTTCTTCAATAGCATATCTCTTGTTGTCAAAGTTATATGGTAATGACCTAAGAATCTTTAAAACATTTTCTTTCTACTGTAGGTTACACCATTGGCATGAAGTTTTGTGAAAATGTCAGTTAACCTTATATAGAAGTCGTCAAAAGATTAATTGTCATTCATAATCAGGGTATTATATTGCAGTATGAGCATTTCATTTTTTCTAGCTTTGACACGTACATCACCCCCATGCCTCTTTAAAAGTAGAACATATGGATATTCGTTAGAATTCATGTTCGTTTATAGACACAAAGATGGCATTATTTCCTTTGTTATTATCAAGAGACAGTTTTTTTCTTTTCCTTAGTAAATTCACTGAGAAGTTTCTTAATCCTTATTGGATTAGTTGCAGAATTAGGTTTAGTAGGATGTTCATATCCAGTTTCAATCATTTTCCAGACTTCATTACCCAGGTTTCCATGCACGAAAGCAGTCAATCGCACTTTCCAGTACAAAAAATTGTTTCCATCAAAGAGTGGCGGTCTGGATAGGTTACCTAACTTCTCAAATTTTTCTTCCATATTCAGAACTTTTTTCAGAAATAAGTTTCGAAAACAATTTCTCAAGTTTCAGAATCACAAAAGGTGTTCCTGCTCTGATTCCAGTTGAAGAAAAGCTCTAAAACTAAAAGCTTGTTTACAAGGTTGATAACAAAATGTTATGGCTGTGTAAACTCCGAATAAACATTTTGGGCAAAACTCTTTTTGAAAAACACAAGATGTATTGTAAACGCTTTCGAAATGTATGGATTAAATTTGATAATTGATTACCTTCTTTTTAAAATCTAATAAACATCTACTAAAGTTACCATGCAGTCCCAATAACAACAACAGTTAAGAACATTCACAGAAATAGACACAGGAATTTTTAACGTGGTAAAACCCTTAAACAAGGGAAACATCCACGGTGACCTCTACGCCACAAAACAAAAATTCACTAGAATAAAAATCAAGTTACAACACTTAGATAAACCAAAAAGATCCTAACCTAAGTTCAGAATGTACCTACACGAGATTCTCCACTCCAAAGGTAATCTGACTTGGAACTTAATCTTTTCTTGGCGCTTCTTTTTCTTTTCCTTGATCTCATTCTCTTTGAATTCAGATTCCACCAACTCTTTCAAACTCCAAGATTCTCAGACAGAACCATAGTGTCTAAGTGTTTGTGTGAGATAGTGTTTGTGATGTGCTACTACATGCAAACATGCTACTCACCCTCTCAAAAATTTATACAAACAATCCTAACAAATTACAACAATTTTAAAATGATTGGTTAGTTCTGAATCTTGATTTTTCAACCCAAGACTTCTTGATCTTTTATTTATCCACAGATCTCAAGGATGCCTTGCTCGGAAGACGGTTCAAGGTCTTAAACAATTTCAGGATTTTGAAAATATTTTTGAAATTGTAAACCTCCAATTGAGATCTAAACTAGACTAGAAATCTACTTTATTAAAACAGATTCAGACTTAACATGCAGAAACTGAGTCAACAATTTTTGGCATAAAACTTCTTTTTCAGATCTGTATGCCTAAAAACTTTAAGAGTTCTTTTGTGTTCCTTTTATTTTTGTACGCCAATAATTCATAAAATATGAAATAAAAATTAGAAACACGCAACTCACTAGATCTGAAAAATATTTTAAAAACTTAAAAGTTTTTATTTCAAAATTTATTGAAACAGAATAGATCTAAAATGCTAGATCTAAAAAGAGAAGCAGAAAACTATAATGTGAGATGTTCTCTTTTAGAAAGACTCAGTTTCAATAATGAAACTTAAATCTCTCTTAGAGATGAGTTCTGAGAGAATCAATGATTTGAAGAGGTCTTCAAATGAAAACACAAAACCAACAACACAAAAACCCTAGAAAGATCTAACTCTCAAAATTAGGTTTTTTGGTGTATGGGACTTTTAGGTTTTGGTGTTTGGTTTGGGAGGAAACTCACAGAGGTTTGAACTACGAAGAAAACTAGGGTTTCTTCTTCTAATCTCTCTCTCTTCTTTCCCTCTCTTCTCCCTTCTCTCTCTTCTCTTTACTCTCTCTTTTCTCTCAGAAATGACGAAATGATAAAAGTCTCAAAATGCTGAGATTTGGTCTCTTTTTATACTAAGCTACGAAGGATACAGAACATTGACCTCAATCCAATGGTTGAGATTTTTACTGGGCCAACTGACTTAAATCTAACGGTTCAGCAAAAGAAGTGGGTTAAACGTTTGGTGATTGGTTTAAATAGGGTTCACATGGATTGAGATAAAACACATGCAGGACGTTGATTAAGTTGATCCAAGGGATGAAAATGTGTTCACGTTTTGTGTCTAATCTCAAACACAATCTAAGCCGATAGGAAGCTAACATGTGTCTGCATCAGATGTGATAAAAAATGCGTGTATGAAAACAATTACAATACACACCGCCAATTCTCTAACGCTTTCAGATTCTACTGAAGCAATAAATCAGCTAAGAAAATAAGTTTCTGAAATTTAATTTTTACCCTCAACACTTTTAAAAACCAAGTTTTAATTAATTCAAAAATCATTTGAAAATTATTTAAAAATATATAAAATGATTTGAATTGAATTTAAGTGTTGAATTTTTTTTATACAAATAGGTGAAGTGTCCTATTTGTGGTTTAAGATAGAAATAACTTCTTTTTTGAAGATTCTCTTGGACTGGATTTCTTCTTTGAGTATGTACCTTTGTGGAGATGGAGTTCTCATAAAAATCTAACCTATTTTGTCTATATATCCAAACTAGTTGAAACTCCTATATATGCAGACTCAAGTGAGTCTATATCTAGTGTGTTATCATATCCATGTCCCAAGCTAAATGAATGGCTTGTTGCAGCATGTAAACATCTTCGAAAAATCTCTTATCTTGTCTCGTATTATGACTTTCTTATTAGGTGACCAATCAGCAGATCGTGTTTAATATCTGGAGTAGCAATAACCCAGTCTCGATCGATACCTTGAATAGTCTGACACTTCTTGACATATCCCTCATCTTTAATCGCTTGCTCAAACTTTTCATGTGTCACACCACATATGTCTAAGAAAATTCCGTAATATATGTTCATGTCTGCAAGAAAAAATTAGTTATAGAATGTAACAAGGAAGGTTTTAATAAATAATATGCTTATTTTAGGTCTTGTGTAGGCATAAAATCTCCTAAGTTCCGTATAGGCATAAAACTAAGTACTCACTTTGATACCATGTTATCTCACCCAATTTTCTGTATATGGTAATGTTAAGAATACCAATAATAATTTAAATGGAAATAAAATAAAACTTTATTTATGGGGATGCATAACATCTTATAACATATATTAGAGTCTCCAAAAAACAGAAGTAAAACACAAAAACAAAAGGGGGACTAAAAAAGTCTCATAAGCTCGTAAGTTGTGGTGAAAATGTTCCACTGGGTGATACCATCTTTGTTCATTACCTCCCACACATATGTAATCAAAACAGTTCCTTGATAAGCAAGACATAATAAAAATCTAGTGAGGCGGGGTTATTCCCCCTTCTTCAAGTTTATTTTTCATCTGAAAGGAAACAAATAAAAAAAACTTTGCGAAGTAGATAATTTTATTTCTATACTAAGTGTATATACGCGAATTTTTTACATATAAGTGAAATATCGAAAATATGTCACAGTTATAACAATTTGAAACAAACTGAGATATCAATAGTAATGAAATAGGGTATATGGGACTTTCTTGATATTTGTAAGAATAATATGGGGATTATAACTAGATAATTATTTTATCGACTCATAAAGATAAGGTTCAGACTATAACAGGATAACCCATAATTATCGGTTATAGAGGCTTCAAATGCATAGCAATACTCTTATAATAACAACCAAAACCTTTGGATAAAATCAATCCAAAAACTTTAGAGATATAATCAACCCAAAACATTTGGGGAAAGTGTAAACTTTAGTTTTAAAGTTAAATAATAATTATTAAAGTTTGGTTTGTTTTGAAATAGTTGGAAAATCCAGGGTTTAAAATGAAAATTAAATGTTTAGTTTTTAATTCCTTAAAATTATTTTCTAAAGAAACTTCTTTCTAGGAAACCAAACAGGGTGATGTAATACACCATTTTTACCAAAATAAAATAAAATAAAGTTTTTGAAAAAAATCTTAGAATTTTCTGATTGGATATGCGCCCTTTGGTCAAAGCCCATACGTGCCTGGATTTGACTTCACTCATGCGCGTATATTACACTTCATCTCCTACCTTCCTATTCTTGACTTTAGGGTTTGAAAACATTGAAGTCAAATTCGAATAGAGAATACCATTTAGGTTGATTCCTGAATCAAAATTGTCTAATTTTTTAAAGGAATCCAACCATATTCGTTTCAAATGTTGAGGTTAATTAGTTTTAACTATTCATTTTCTATAAAATTGCGTAACTTTGACTTTAACATTCGTGGCTTTAGGCCATAATTTGAGCTACAACATGGTGATATCATGATTTAGGATCAATTTGGTCGAAGTGGTTTTCTTTAAAAGATTTTGGTTTGCCATAGCTCCCGAATTTTGTTTATGAAATTTCCAGGTCCGTAATTTCAAACCTTGATCTGCAGTATCAAAACTCATTTTTATTGAATTAAGCTATGCATCTAGTTTCCTTAGACCCAAGCCTTAATTTCTCTCACTTTTATACTGATTCAATTAGGAGTACATGTTCCACCATTAAAGCTCAAGCTTTAATGGAGGTTTATGATATTCAAGCTTTTTCATTGCATTCCTCACGTTAAAACTCACATGTAAACTCATCTTGATGAATTATGAATGCCTATGAACTTAGTCAACTGAAAAGAACACAAATGATATATAAAACAATAGAATTACCAAAACGCAAAAATTTTGCTTCATGTTTTTCACTGTGATAAGGTATGCTTTTATACTAGTGGAGGGGTGGGGGTTTATACTACATGTAAATGTGAAAGGATTGGTGGAAAAGAGATGGTTGTTTACCATAGTTTAGTTAAGTTTTAACTAGGTACCATGTGGTATGACATGGGTACCATGTGTTTCCCATGTGGTACAATTGCTCACAAGGCAGCCGGCTGGCCAAAATATTTGGGGGCGAAGTACAAATAGTTTTGGTTTTGATTTTGATTTGGGTCCTTAAAGAATATATAAGGTGAATTTAAGGATAAATTTTTACTTTTTTTAAAGTTAGGGGTAAATGTATAATTTTCCAAATATTTTGGAGTTTTTGTGTAATTGATACAAAATACAAATACTATGCTTAAGTTTTTTCGTTTAAGTTTGGGTCATAAGGGTATGGCTGGGGTTAGATAATAAGTTTTACAGTTTCTAGGGGTATTTTGGTAATTTTATAACTTTGAGGGTTACTAAGGTAATTACATTATTCTTTAGGGTTATATATCGAATATGGGTGGGTTTGTTACAAAATGTCAACAACATTTCTTTTCTTCGAAGTTTTAAGAACGGTCATGAAGTTGCAGTGGGGTGTAATGGGATTAGCCAAACACAACAAAATGAGCAATTATAAATCTTCCTATGACAGGTTATAATAATTATTTTCTTTAGGAGTGTCACTTTTACTTCATCCACCATAGCTATGTATGCCTATGTTGAATTTCTCGTGCATTACGTTTACACCCATTCATTCCATATCCACGATACAAATTTTTTCATGTTACTCTATGGTGTGATATATATATGTATATTTTTATACACAAAAATTTCAAAAATATTTTTTTGCATTATTGAAGCTTCATTACTTATTTTTAATTATCTCTACTTTGTGATGATATTTTAAATTTGTTTCCTTGTGATGATAACTTTTTAGGTTTAGATTCTAATCCTTAATCTATTTCGGACAAAAGGGGGAGAACATATTTAAGGGGCTTGTTTTTATTTTAAACTCCATGCGACACGATATTTAATTTGCTGATGTGTATAGGTATTTTTTTTGCATTGATGACATCATGGACTATACGATAAAGGTTTCCAGTAGAGACAATTTTTTCTTTTATTTTCGAGTTTGTGAGGGACATTAGTTGAGCTTGTCTTAGGGGGTCATTTTTTCGGTATTGTATTTTGTATCAGAATAGGAAAGGGGGAGATTTGTACGAGAAATGCTTATAATTGCTCAATATGTTTTTAAGTTTGTCATGTTTTGTTACACATCTACATTATTATGTACATTCTCAAAAGATTCAAATGTTAGTGACTTAATATGAAATTGAATATTGAAGAATTGAGGTCGTTACTAAAATCATCGGATAAGGTATATGAGTTTGATTATGTGCAATATTTATGTTCAAGGGTATTTTAAAAGTGTTAGAAAACATACAATATTTTTTTCAAAGTTTTTAATCAAAAATATTTTTAAGGCAGCACTAGAACAAAGTTTCTTATCTCTTTTGATATCAGTGGTTCAAACGAATCTCCTAACGATCCAATTTCCTTGTCTCTTTGAAAAGTCGTTAGATGTTCGTTCAAACAACTTGTCGTATCATTTTAATGAGGTCTAGTAAAAAACAATTACTTGGTTTCAAATTCAATATTTACAAATATAACTCTTGGAGATTTTTCTACCTATTTAAAGAGATACGAACTTGCACTTCATGGCAAGCCTTTTAGAACACTTTTTTTTATGAAAATCTTTTATTTTTCAAATCCAAACATTGTGGATGTTTTTTATCACTTTATCAAACCTTAAAGAACACTGAGAAGAGTGCGCTTGCGTTCAAATAAGGAAGTTATTTAATTAAACACAGTTTTCACCACTTAAGTCCTAAACATGCATCTATATGAGATTAAATATGAAGATGAAACATGCAAGAACACATATATGAGGAAAAATCCCCGACGGGGAAAAACCTTTTATTTTCACAATAATTTTTGTAAGAAAACGGCTTACAACGGATTACAATAAAAATACAGTGACACAGAAATACCCTCGGGTGTCGGTTCTGTTGTCGGCGGCTGGAACAATCCCTTTCCAGTAGGGCAACAGTGACGAAGAGAACGGCTTCTTCACAAATTACTCCAGATGAGTAAATGATCTTCTTGAAGGTTTAAAGATTCACACACATATATGGGAATGGTTTTGTGAATCAAAAAGGTTTAGAAAACCTTAAAAGGTGAAGTCTTATTCTGGGCTATTTTTCGCAGAATTTAAGATTGCAGAAAGACTTGAAACGTGTAGAAGGATATCAGATATATATACAAAAATCGAGGCGGTGGTTCGTTCGAACGAGATAGCATGTCGCTCGAACGAGATAGCATGTCGCTCGAACGAAGGACAGAAATCGTTCGAACGATATTGCGCGACATGTCTATCTCGCGCGAACGACTTTCAAAGTCGCTCGAGCTATCTCGTCGATCGAGGCCATTCGCTTCTACACTTAGAAAAATTATGCTTTTGATAAAAAATTAATCCAGAATTCAAAAATAATGTGAAAAAACAATTCCCAAATATTTATGCAAATATTTAAAGTTCCAATAAAACATTTTACTGATAGAGCGTAATGGAGTAGTGGGAATGAGCTGAGCAGCACGTTGCAGGTAGCATGATGCACGTGAAGAAAGTGGATGCAATGAATTCGGATGCAGGCCGTCGAGGATGATCGTGTTGACGTGCCGAATGTAGCGGTATCAGACATGAACTGTGATCTAGGAGAAAACAAAAAAAATCCTAAATTCTACCCCGGACATTTATAAAAATTATGTCCTTACAAATCTCCCCCTATGTCTATGCCGGTATATACATAAAAATCTCGAATTATGCAATCAAATGACATACAAGATAATATCACCATTAAACCCTAAAACTGAGGATACTAAATGACATGTCTTCCAAATCTTCAGCTCTCCAAATTTTCAAAAGCTTTTCTCATCAGGGTGTGTAATCAAATAATGAGCAATGTTGTACCTACACACATGAGATAAAGCAAATACCCGTGACAAGCAACAGCTTGAAATATAAAGATATGAAAAAATTGATGATCAATTAAGCTTAAGCAAATCATTCATAAATCAAGCAAAACAACAATTCTCCCCCATAATTCTGCTCCCCCTTTTTATGATGTCCCCAAATAGACAGATTTGAGAAGCATAAATGAATGCACATGGAGAATGACACACAGGAATAAACTGCTATTTTTGTATTTTTCAACATTTTTCACACATAGTATACAACAAAGAATCACACCATGGAAGATCACAAAAACAACCAAGTCAATGATAGCGAAAATGAAGGGGTGTGATTAAATTCGATAGGAAAATCAATGCATACAAACATGACATATGTACACGATGAATATCGAATACTCCTAACGAATGAACTCAAACACTTCCTTCGGTGTAAAAAGGTGGAAATATAAGACATTGACTCAATCAAATCAACAAATCAAAGCTCAAAGTGATTTCTACACCAATAGCGTCCAAAACTTTTTATGCTTTTTCAGGACTTTCAAGGAAGTACAAACCCGTTTATATTCTCCAACCAAACTCCCTCATATTTTTATTTTGAATAGAGGCTTTCTAAATTCTCAAACTTTGGAGAATTGAAGGTGAAACCTAAGTGGCCCATATTTGGCATGAATTACTTTTTATTGCCTTTAAATTTTTTCGGGCTCTTTTAACCTCTTTGGACCCCGGATAATAAAATTCCTCCATTTTTTAGGTCCTTTTGAATGGTGTCTTTTGCGCAAAGAAGTGATAATTACCTTTCGCAGCCCCTCCCCGTTCGTAAAACAAACACTCAGTCTCACAAAAAATGGTTTTCACATGCATTCCAATCTTGTCAAGTTTTATCGAATATTGTAAGTTGTATAGACATAATTGAGATGGAAACACTCAAGCCCACATGTGATAGGCAAGTACAATAATAAAATAAAGTCGTGCATGTGTGCAATAAAGGACATAGGAGTCAAACATGTAGAAAAGATATCACGAATCACATCTCAAAGACTCCAATCAATGTAAAGCACATGGATGAAATGATGTAGCATCTCAAATCTCTATCAAACAGTCACGGGAATAAATGGAGTGAAATTGTGACTTGGCTATCTTAAATGTTCATCCATAAAAGGTGCAAAATAAAAAACAAAAATCTTTTTGAGTTTTTTTTTTTTGAAATTTTTATATACAAACAAACAAAAATCTTTTTGGATTTTTTCAAAAGAGTAAATGAATAGCTGTACAACAAAGCAATGGTACATATACAACAAAATAGCAATAGGAAGCATATGATATGAACATGAACAAGCATCCTATCCTAGACATAGACCAACCCTTCAGTCTACTATGCAAATCCCCAAAGACTTCCTAAGACTCTCAAATCTAAGGGCATCTAGAGGTTTCGTGAAAATATCGGCTAACTGACGGTTGGTGGGAACAAAACTCATGGATACGACTTTCTCCTCAACTAACTGACGTATAAAGTGCTCACGTATCCTGATGTGCTTTATGCCCGAATGCTGGACTGGATTACGGGATATGTGTATCGCGCTCGTGTTATCACATGAAATGGTCACGGTGTCCTGTGAAATCCCATAATCCTCCAGCATTTGCTTCATCCACAAGAGTTGCGTGCAACAACTCCCGGCGGCTATGTACTCAGCCTCCGCAGTGGACAAAGAGATGGAATTTTGCTTCTTGCTCAACCCGAAGACAAGAGCAGAACCAAAATAGAAACACCCACCTTAAGTGCTCCTACAACCATCTACATCCCCGGCCCAATCGGCATCTGAGTAGGTAGACAAACGATCATCAGTATCAAAGGAATACCAAATATCGTATGAGAGAGTCCCACTCACGTATTTAATAATACGTTTTAGAGCAAGTAAATGTGACTCTTTCGGGGACGCCTGATATCGCGCACAGACTCCAACACTAAAGGCTATGTCGGGACGACTGGAAGCCAAGTAGAGAAGACTACCTATCATACTCCGATATAAGGTTTGCTCTACGTCCTTTCCTGAAGTGTCCTTACTAAGCTTGGTAGTTGTACTCATGGGTGTACATGCATGCTTAGCGGAGTCTAAACCAAATTTCTTCACTAGGTCTTTAGCATACTTGGATTGGGAGATGAACATCCCATTGATTAAGTGCGAAAAGTGTGCGCGTGTAAAGTGCACAGTCGTTGTTTTCATTTACCAACTCAATACAAAAACCTAAGTTACTACTACACTTGCGAGGCAAGCACAGCGGTAAGTCGGGTATCGAAAATCCACAGAGACGAGTTGCTAGAATTCAAGTGATTTAATATTCCGAAATAAAAGTGTAAAAGATGATTACAAACTAAGAGAAAAGATGCATAAAGGAAAATATTATTCTAGGCAATGGTATTGAAACTAGTTTATGAAAGCGAGTAAAACTATAGGTTGCGTCGAATATCCCTCACCCGAGTTAATTAGTATAAAATGGTTACATGGGTCGACGAGTTATTACAAGTGCGTCTCGTTTCGACAGTTAATTAAATCAAGGGTTGTTACGCCCTAAATCATCATAAAAGCCTAATAAGATTTTGGCATCAACAAATATCCCGAAAATTACGCGCGAAAGGTCTTAAGCACGGGACATACATGATATGCCCCGTCAAATCTCCTAGGCATAAAAAATAGGACAACGCACCCGAAATAGACCATTAACACCATCACCAAAGCAAAGCAACGCGTCAACTCGAGTGAGTTCAATTCAAACACAACCTAATTTAAATTACCTAGAAAGCATCGTAAAACGCGGTAAATGGAAAGCGGTAAATAAACGCGATAAAACTATACTAGAAAGCAAGTAAATCAAAGCATGTAAACAAAGCATGTAAACCTAAATTAGAAAGGTTGTAACTTAACTAGAAAGGAAGAAATGAAGAAATACAAACTATATTAATGGAGAGGATGATGAATAGTCAACATTCAAGCCCAAAAGTGTGTCAATCCAAGAAGAAATGAAGAAGAACTAAGAAAATCACCCAAACCCTAACTATTATATCTTCTAAAACTATCTAAAAATGTTCACCTCTGTTTATTACATCAACATTGGCTTATATACTAAGTGGGAATTAAATTAGAAAAGAAAAGAGAAAAGAAATGCAAACTATCTGCTGAAAAATAGGGGGTCGATCGATCTACCATTTTGGTCGATCGATCTATCATATAAGACGTGGCAAAAATGTGAAGGGTCAATCGATCTACCATTTTGGTCGATCGATCGATCAAGCAGGGGCAGACTGCATTTTCCCCTGTTTTGGCTTGCATTTCTTCTCCGCTAAAATCGCCGTAACTTCTTCGTTATGAATCGGAATCGCGCACCGTTTACGGCCACGCAAAGCTTATGAGGAGGGCTACAACTTCCATGAAGATGTTGGGCCAGGTGCCCAATTTGTAAAATGACTAAAATGCCTTTGAATGTGAGATTGTGTACGGGAATCGAGCGGAACACTTCTGAACTTCATACTTAGTACCTAAATACCTACAAAAGCCCAATTATACCTCATATAGCAAGTTAACAATATAAACCGAGGATGTATGATTAACGGGCTTAAATGTAGAGATTAAGGCACCCGAGGGGGCTAAAATGCGTTGGTTCGAAGGATAAAATACGCAATATTTGCGTATCATCACACCCCCTAACTTACACATTGCTAGTCCCTAGCAATGAAATAGGATGAAACAAGAACTACAAGCAAACCAAAAGCAGGAGATAGTACAAAAGTATGGTATAAAAGAAAAAGGCCACTTTCGCGGGCGATTCGATTGCATTTAGCTTATGCAATAAGGCGATAAACCCCTAGGTCACCCTAGTGGACGAGTGTCGTCTCGTGAGGGTTTTCAGAGATGGTACCCACAAACATCACATGGTTTCCTCAAAATATGCACAACCCAACATGCGACGAGCCCAACAATGGCGAAAAGGATTTCATACGCATTATTAGCAAAGTGAATGAATTCAAACAAAAGCCCAAAACATTAACATTATAGAATGCACCTCATCGAAATGAAACCTTAAAATGTGGGAGGGGGAGCGAGCACATGCAAAGTGTGATTTGGCAAAAACTTAAATAAATCAGATAAACAGTAAAGCAAGCATATATTCAATCCTCACGGGCGTTACACTCATCAAGCGAAGTCACTCGAAACAGGGAGGTAACACCCGGAACATGCGAGCATTAGGAGTAAATGTAAATGGAAACTAGGCCGCACACATGTCACAGATGAAGAACGCTATATATAAACTGAAAAACTGTAATCTCAATGAAAGGATACCGCACACTAAAAGAGACGAAATGAATTTACATAGATTATCAAAACTATTATGACTTTTAAATTACATCAACCTAAGATCACATAGGACTTTAATAGGGTTATGATGTAGGTATGGCTAGGGTATGAAATGAAAGGAATGTATGTACGGATTCAAAGTGTTCGGAATGAAAACTCGGGATAATGGGATAATGCGGGTAATATCAAAATTGGAAAACGAGTTCCAAAACGGCATTAGATATATCATCGGGGAGAGTAATCAAAGCTTATTGAACTATATACAACATTTACAACTTTCTCTTTCTTTTTCTTTTCTTCTTTTTCATGTTTTCTTTTGTTTTCTTTTGCTTTTTGCTTTCTCTTTTTCTTCACTTTTTCCACTACTTTCTTTTATTTACTTATCAATATGCCTAAATTGCAACCGACATCATAACAACAACATTCAATCCCAAGTAACATTCCAAACAAAGGTATGGAAAGTGTATGTATGGTATAAAACTCAAAGATAGAGTTGGTTATGGGAATGGGGTATGAAATGAAAGGCTATATTTAGGCTCAAAAGGGTTAACGAGGGTAAACATATAAGGGTGAGGTCAAGGCTCATATAGGTGATATAATAAAGAGGGCCTATGATCATTTCACAAAGTTTACGCAATTCTCGAGTCAAAACAATATATGAAAATCATGCTCAAGTTACACATTTCAAGTATGAACTCAATTAATGAACGGTCAAATGAAAGAATAGTGAGATTAACAACGAATTCAACGTTTTTAATGAGAAAAGAATAGTGTATACACTCACAAACGACGAAAGGTACAAAGCTTACTCGATGTAAGTATATACAATGCAACAAAAGATTACCGAGTTATAAAAATCTTAAACCAAATCAATTGAACAAGGAAAGTGCATGTGCTCATGGGATTAAAGTTTAATTCATGAAGTTTTTCATAATATCAATAAGTGAGACTAAAGTCTAATAACTTCTAAAATCGAGAACATGCATCGTTGGGATGTCTATTGGATCGGGCAATTATTGAAGTTTATCATTAGAAACAAAGGCAAAAAACCCAAGAAAGGAGAAAAAAGAAAGAAAATATTTTTGAAATTTTTGAATTTTTCTAAGAAAAGCGTACTAAGTAACTAACATGTGAGCAAAAACATGGACTGAATAATGAAATGGATAGAATATCCCACACCCCCTAACTTAAAACTTGACATTGTCCTCAATGTAAACTAAGAACCAAGTCAAAGAGAGGAAAATAGTGATATTACCCAAAATTGGAGCGACCCCATAAGAACAAGTCCAAAGAATCTACAAAACAAGTTAGTACCGAGCATAGCAAATACAAATAACAAAGAGTTAACTAATTACACTAGACTAGAATAAAAAGAAAGAAAGAATAAAAATCTAACTATATACAACCTGCTATTTAGGCTCCACACTAACTGTACACTAGAAGTCTAAATAGTTGAGGGTCCTCCATAAGAATGATTTGACTTTGGAGGATAACCGGTGTACCCTCACATACAAGCATGCATTCCGAAAAATATGAATTCCATTTTAATAACGGAAGGCATGTGTAAGCAGGAAGAAATGAACCATCGCCAATTAAAAGTTTTGGTGGGACGATTGGGAGGTTTGGATTGCACGGGTGACAAAAACAAGTAGGGATCGAGAAAAGCCGAATATCCTCCCAATGATTTTGAAGTTGGAATGGGAGGCGACGCACACAAAAGCAAAGATGCGATCATGGAGGGAGACTCGAGCAAGTACTCCTCATCGGCGATAGGGTTTAAAACATTAAAGTTTGAAACCGAATCATCGGGTACTTGTTCCGGTGGCATAATAGAGAATGAAAATGGGGATGAAAGAAATTCAAACTCATGAGATGAATCATCATCGCATAAAGTTGGAATTTCAAAGGAAATAATATCATTTTCAATGAAATGTTCTTCTTTGGGGGCCAAAGAAGAAATCATTTCATTGCAAATAGATATTACGTCATTTTCATCCTCGTGTTCAATATCTATTACGCGATGGGAAAAGTCTATAATGGTTTGTTCCAAAGTAGGCACAAGTACCTCATTTGGATCAAAACATTCCTCGACTTCGAAAGTCTCGGAAGCAAAATCGTCGTCGGACTCAAATAATAAATCCAACTCATGTTCCCACGAACGATTTTCTTCCTGATAACGAGTTTCAAGTTTCTCATTCTCATACATACGCAAGACCTCACCGAATGTCATGGGTCGAGGTGCGGATGCATGAAAATGGGAACTTTGAAAGTTACTATCGGACTTAAACGAAAACTCATTATTATAGGAATTTTGAAAACTATTGCAATTCGTTTCAAAATTCCTATTATAAGGAGGTAAAGGCCCAAAATCATTGTCATCATCATCAAAATTCCAATAACCTAAGTTTTGACTTTCGTTATACTCGCCCAAAGTAATATGTGAATTTGCAATTTTTTGGGATTCTAAGTATTCACCGAAAGTCATAGGTTTGCGGGAATTTTGAGAATTATAACAATGATTACCGAAAGAATTGGAATAAGACATGCTTACCCCAAAAATGGCTCGAAGTGGCGGATTCCACAAAGTAAGTAAGTGCGAGAAAAATTCGAGCGTTTCTAAGTGCTCAAATGTGGAAGTCCTGCAAAAAGTATTAGCAAATAATACAAATAGAAAGAAAATACTATGAAATACTAAATCAAATAAAGTCTAAAACAAACTCATCCCCAGCAACGGCGCCATTTTGATAGGCAGGGTTTCGCCGCGGCGCGAGAGTCACCTACGCGTCGGTCGTTTAATGTTTGGCTCACCTGAACTATACAAAAATCTAAACTACGACTAGACTCAACGGGTGAGTATAGCGGTAAGTCGGGTATCAAAAATCCAAAGAGACAAGTTGCTAGAATTTAAGTGATTTAATAATCCGAAATAAAAGTGTAAAAGATGATTACAAACTAAGAGAAAAGATGCATAAAGGAAAATATTATTCTAGGCAATGGTATTGAAACTAGTTTATGAAAGCGAGTAAAACTATAGGTTGCGTCGAATATCCCTCACCCGAGTTAATTAGTATAAAATGGTTACATGGGTCGATGAGTTATTACAAATGCGTCTCGTTTCGACAGTTAATTAAATCAAGGGTTGTTACGCCCTAAATCATCATAAAAGCCTAATAAGATTTTAGCGTCAACAAATATCCCGAAAATTACGCGCGAAAGGTCGTAAGCATGGGACATACATGATATGCCCCGTCAAAGCTCCTAGGCGTAATAACTAGGACAACGCACTCGAAATAGACCCGTAAACTCCATCACCAAAGCAAAGAAACGCGTCAACTCGAGTGAGTTCAATTCAAGCACAACCTAATTTAAATTACCTAGAAAGCATGTTAAAACGCGATAAATGGAAAAAGGTAAATTAACGCGGTAAAATTACACTACAAAGCAAGTAATCAAAGCATGTAAACCTAAATTAGAAAGCTTGTAAATTAACTAGAAAGCAAGAAATGAAGAAATACAAACTATATTAATGGTGAGGATGATGAATAGTCAACATTCAAGCCTAAAATTGTGTCAATCCAAGAAGAATTGAAGAAGAACCAAGCAAATCACCCAAACCCTAGGCTAAACTAACCTAAAAACGTGTATCTACTGCTATATCTTCTTATTACAACAAAAAACCTTTATATAGTAAGTTGGAATAAAAGAAAAGAAGAAAGAAAAGAAATGAAAATATCTGCTGAAAAACAGGGGATCGATCGATCGAACCCTTTGGTCGATCGATCGATCAAGGCAGAAAATCGAAAATTCAGAAAGGTCAATCGATCGACCAGAAGTGTCGATCGATCGATCAAACAGGGTAGAATGCAGCAGCAGCTTCTGCATCTTTTCTTCTCCTCTTTTAATTTCTTATTCTTCTCTTCCGTTGAAAACGCCGTAACTTCTTCGTTATGAATCGGAATCGTGCACCGTTCGTGGCCATGCGAAGCTAGCAAGAAGGGATACAACTTCCATGAGATTTCGGGCTAGGTACCTAAGCTGTGAAAAGACTAAAATGCCCTTGAACATGTGATTGTGTACCGGAATCGAGTGAAACGCGTCTGAACTTCATACTTAGTACCTAAATACCTACAAAAGCCCAATTATACCTCATATAGCATGTTAACAATATAAACCGAGGTTGTCTGGTTAACGGACTTAAATATAGAGATTAAGGCACTCGAGGGGGCTAAAATGCGTAGGTTCGGAGGATGAAATACGCGATATTTGCGTATTATCACCCATCCTCTGGCTGTCGAACCTGGAGACCAAGGAAGAAAGTAAGCTCACCAACCATGCTCATCTCAAACTCACTTTTCATCTCCTCTTCAAATTAATGAGCATGTTGAGAGCATGTGGATCCAAAGACTATGTCGTCCACATAGACCTGGGCCACCAAAATTGCACCGTCATCTCTCCTGACGAACAACGTCATATCAACTCCCCCTCTCTTGAAGCCACGGGTTAAGAGATAGGAAGTAAGCCTCTCGTACCAAGCACGGGGTGCTTGCTTCAAACCATACAAGGCTTTCCTCAGATAGTAGACGTGCTCCAGGTGCTGAGGGTCTTCAAACCCTTTTGGTTGTTCCAAGGAAACCTCCTCCTGTAGAATGCCATTCAGAAAGGCACTCTTGGCATCCATCTGATATAACTTGAAGTGTAGTTGACATGCGATGGCGAGTAGTAGACGGACGGACTCAAGACTCGCAACAGGAGCAAATGTCTCCCCAAAGTCTACACCTTCTATCTGAGTGTAGCCTTGAGCGACCAACCTAGCCTTGTTTCGGATTATGGTACCATTTTCATCAATTTTATTCTTAAAAATCCACCGGGTACCAATCACATTAGTCTCACTAGGTCGGGGGACAAGTTCCCAGACATTATTCTTTTTAAACTGAAGTAACTCATCCTGCATAGCAGATATCCAGTGTTCATCCTTGAGTGCTTCTTTATAATTCTTGGGCTCGACTTTGGACGTGTAGCAAAGATGGCTAACAACGTTCTCTAGCTGAGCACGAGTCTTGACCCCTAGAGTGGGATCGCCAATAATGGCAGACGGGTCATAACTCTTGCGAACCCAAGCGGGTGTGTCCCCTAAGACAGGAATAGGGTTCACAGGGTGCGGGAGAGGAATAGGTAAATCACTATCAGAACAATCCTCATCCTCACACTGAAGGTTAAGATCAATAGACGTCGGAGGTTCGTCATCTTGCACAGTGACGTTTATTGACTCCATAACCTTAGAGCTCTTCAGGTTAAAAACCTGGTACGCTCTACTATTCGATGAATAGCCTAGCAATATTCCCTCGTCGCTCCGGGAGTCAAACTTTCCTAATTTCTCTCTATCCCGTAGGATGTAGCATTTACTCCCCAAAACTCGTAAATATGCCAGGTTGGGCTTCTTGACGTCCACAACTCATAAGGTTTCTGAAGTGTGTGTGGATGCAGATAAACCCTATTCACCGTGTGACATGCAGTAGACACGGCCTCTGCCCAAAATCTCCTAAAAACTTTATGACCTAGAAGCATAGATCTAGCCATCTCCTGGATCATTCTATTATTTCTCTCAACAATCCCATTTTGCTGAGGAGTCTTCACAGCAGAAAACTCATGTTTGATCCCAAGACTATCACAATAAAGATCTACCTTTGCTTCCTTAAATTCAGTGTCGTTGTCACTACGTATCTGTTAATAGTGAATCCGTGTTGATTTTGCAGGACACGGCACTTGGTCGTTAAAAACTATACAGCATCGGATTTCTCTCTCATAAAACCTACAATGGAGTATTTGGAGAAATCATCCACCATCACGAGGATATACCTCTTACCACCCAGACTCTCGATACGAGTGGGACCCATAAGATCCATGTGTATAAGCTCAAGAACATGAGAGGTGGTAATGGAATGCAACTTCCTATGAGGACTACGAATTTGTTTTCCCAACTGACAGGGTCCACAAACCATCGAAGTTGGCTTTCCAAGAGATGGTAAGCCACGTACTAGGTCCTTTTTAGCTAAGCGAGTGAGATCTCTAATATTTACGTGACCTAGACGTTGGTGCCACAGATCCATAGGAGTGATCGTGGCACTGTTGTAGATAAGTGAGGAAGTAGGCTCAGTCCCAAAACAATTATCCTCGGTCCTCAACCCTTGCATCAAAAGTTTACCGGCTTGATTGTAGACATTACATGCGTCCTGGTCAAACTTTACTGCAAAGTCAGTGTTGCACAGCTGGCTAATGCTGAGAAGGTTTACTTTTAAACCTTTGATGTATAACACATTCTCTAGCTTGGGAAATCCTGATAACTCTACAGTACCTCGTCCTACAATGCTAGACTTGCTCCCATCTCCAAAGGTAACTCTTCCATCCTGATAACCCTCAAGAGATGTAAAAAATGAGGCATCACCTGTCATATGTCTGGAGCATCCACTGTCAAAATACCACTGTGAGGTATTATGTTCTTTGAGAGCAACATGAACAACAAAGGCATTTTTATCTTTCTTAGGCACCCAAGAAGAGGTAACCTTTTGGTTTCCTTTGTTGTTGTTGGTTTTAACTGGAATGTGAGAAGCATTCACTAACGGGAAAGACATCCGTCGGAATTCCTTCATCAAACTCTGAGACGTGGTAGCTAAAGACTCAACTCGCTCTCTCAGACTAGAAAAATCATCAGTATGATGTGGTGGAGCAGTAGTACGTCGTGTCCGACCCATGCTATGGCAAAACTCCCTGAGGTGGCCTTTCCTTTTGTAATAAGTACAAAAGAACACAGTCAAAGGCGGACCTTGGTTTTCTTCTCTTGGTCGAGCTCTCCTTTGAGGCTTTTGACGATGGCCATAAGGAGTCGTAGTAAACTCAGGAACAGGTCCAGGTGCAATTTGGGACGTGGAGGCACCATCATAACCTATTCCCTACCGATCACCAAAACCTAAAGCGGGGCCGAGGAGCATCTTTCCCATTTTCCCTGATCTGTCCTCGATTTGTACCTTGACTTCCCGTGCTTTCTCAAGATCATGAGTCAGCAGGGAAACAAGGGCTTCAAGTTTCTTCCGAGTCTCCACGGAGGAATGGAGCTCACTCGTAAGACTAGCCACTTGTTTAGTCAAGTCCCCTCTCTCTTTTTCAAAATTACTTTATGTTTCTCTAAACAAACTCTCTTTCTTAACACAGGCGGATTCTCTCTCTCTCAGGGCGGTGCAGGTGGAGGACTCTCTCTCTCTCTCGCTTTCCTTAAATCTTCCTCTAAGTCGGTGATCTTAAGAACTAACGCTTTGTTACGCTTTTTATTTTTAAAAGACTCAGAATATAACTCAGCGTAGGTGCGTTGAATATCACTCTCGCTCTCACTTGTGTCATCCTCCCCCTCACTCACATCGATCTCACTGTCGAGGTGTCCTTGTGATGCAACATCCTCATCGTCGTGAGAGGAACTAGAAGTGCTCACATGACTAGCCATGAATGCGGTGAAGTTACACTCATGCGGTGACTCGTCTCCAGAATCCACCGACTCAACCTCACTGTCATCGCTAAGGGTAGCATTAAGGACAGCTTTCCCTTTCTCTCTGTTCAGACGTGTGGCACACTCAAAGGCTCTATGACCCCTACCGTCGCACTCAAAGCATCTCTCACTTTCTTTCTTAGGAGGATCTTTAAAAACTTTTTCATTTTTCTTTTCAAACTTATTTTTCTCAAATTTCTTTCTATCTTTAAAATTGCCATTTTTCTTAAATTTGAGAATTCTTTTGAAGTTTTTTGCAAAAAGAGCCAAATCATCTAAGTTAAAATCACAATCAAAATCTGACGTGTCAGTCTCTATCTTTCTAGATGACTCTACCTCTTTCTAGCCGACCCCTCACTCTTTCTCTCTTGGGCATTAAGTGCAATTCCCTTATCTTTAGACCTAGCAGTTTTAGGGAACATATCAATTTCATATGTTTGTAAATCTCCTACAAGTTCTTCCAATTTTAGCGTATTTAAATTAACCATAGAATTTAGCACAGTGACTTTAGGGATAAAATGCTTAGGCAAATAATGAAGAATCTTTTTAACAACTCTAGCATTAGGAATATGTTCACCAAGATTAAAGCTAGTATTAACAATGTCAGAAAGCCTAGCATAGAAATCATCAAAACATTCAGTCTCATGCATGGTGACTGTTTCAAATTGAGTTGTCAAATTTTGCAATTTTGACTCTTTCACAGCATTAGTTCCTTCATGGGTGAGTTGTAAAACATCCCATGCCTCTTTTGACAAGGTGCAAATCATTATGCGTTTGAACTCATCAAGTGTGATAGACCCAGAAATAGCACTCAAACCCATAGAATTAAATGATGACCATCTAAATTCGTCTTCAGTCCAAGAAGTGACGGGTTTTAAATTGATCACATTATCAATAGTGACGGATGGAGGTGTCCACCCTCTTTCAACCAAAATCCAGACACGTTCATCAATGGCTTTTAAAGCAGATCTCATGCGGGCTTTCCAATATGCATAGTTTGTCCCGTCAAAAACTGGCATTTATTATATAACTTCTCCATAATGAACACACTCGTTTTCAAAAATCAATTTTTCAGAAAATTGATATCTTAGAAAAATTTTGCGGAAAATTACACGATAAAATTGTGTAACTAGCTCTGATACCAATTTGAGAAGAGTGCGCTTGCGTTCAAATAAGGAAGTTATTTAATTAAACACAGTTTTCACCACTTAAGTCCTAAACATGCATCTATATGAGATTAAATATGAAGATGAAACATGCAAGAACACATATATGAGGAAAAATCCCCGACGGGGCAAAACCTTTTATTTTCACAATAATTTTTGTAGGAAAACGGCTTACAACGGATTATAATGAAAATACAGTGACACAGAAATACCCTCGGGTGTCGGTTCTATTTTCGGCGGCTGGAACAATCCCTTTCCAGTAGGGCAGCAGTGACGAAGAGAACGGCTTCCTCACAAATTACTCCAGATGAGTAAATAATCTTCTTGAAGGTTTAAAGATTCACACACATATATGGGAATGGTTTTGTGAATCAAAAAGGTTTTGAAAACCTTAAAAGGTGAAGTCTCATTCTGGGCTATTTTTCGCAAAATTTAAGATTGCAGAAAGACTTGAAAAAATGTGAAGAAGGAGATCAGATATATATTCAAAAATCGAGGCGGTGGTTCGTTCGAACGAGATAGCATGTCGCTCGAACGAGATAGCATGTCACTCGAATGAAGGACAAAATTCGTTCGAACGATATCGCGCGACATGTCTATCTCGCGCGAACGACCTTCAAAGTCGCTCGAGTGATCTCGTCGATCGAGGCCATTCGCTTCTACACTTAGAAAAATTCTGCTTTTGATAAAAAATTAATCCAGAATTCAAAAATAATGTTCAAAAACAATTCCCAAATATTTATGAAAATATTTAAAGTTCCAATAAAACATTTTACTGATAAAGCGTAGTGGAGTAGTGGGAATGAGCTGAGCAGCACGTTGCAGGTAGCATGATGCACGTGAAGAAAGTGGATGCAATGAATTCGGATGCAGGCCGTCGAGGATGATCATGTTGACGTGCCGAATATAGCGGTATCAGACATATGAACTGTGATCTAGGAGAAGACAGAAAAATCCTAGATTATACCCCGGACATTTATAAAAATTATGTCCTTACAAACACATCATAAGTTCATATCCCTCTGGAGTTCAGTCTTCACTATTGAAGATATGAAAGGAGTTTTTTTAGGCTGATTAGTGGGCACCGAGGCAAGTTGATATTACTATGGAGCTTTGTTGGATCAACACTTCTTGCTATTATCAACAATGAAGGAGACATAACTGCAGTGCTTAATGGATTTTAAGTTTGTAAATCTATTTTTCTCATCCTATAACACCCTAGTTATAATAGTGCTAAGAATTGATTTTTTCCAAAAGGTTTTTTTACTCACATATCTTGTTGTGGTTTATTTGATTTCATTTTAATTCAATATCTTAAATGTTTGGTTTTACCTAATTAATCAAGATAAAATTATATGAAAACTGAATTTGGCTGATTTGTGACCTAATATATGATTTCAACATTTAACCATTTAACTAAACCACTCTAAATATTTTTTTCACACCTTCTTCTTATATTTCCTATCAACCATTCTCCTCTTATGAAAATCATCTAAATGTGATGCGGGTTAAAGTAAAACTAAAAAATCCTTAAGATGTCCTAACTTATGACAATGCATGCACCTAAAGGTTTGGGGGTTGACAAGGCGCTTGAATTGTTTCTTCTAAAGTATAAAGTAAAACTCCTTCAAGTGTCCATCCTTGTTACAATAGGAACCCATAAAAGTCACATTACATTAGCTTTCTTTGGCTATGAATGAACTAAATATTCACTAATGGGATATGGAAAAAATGGACTGGGATTCAATGAAAGATAGGTTAGACATAGAACCATCACTTCCAAAATTGAGTCCTCATTTATCCATAATGGGCAAATTGACACCAAAAAAAAAATTATTAAACTTTTTATACCTACTCTCCATATTCATCTTGAACTTGGTAGCGGATAGTAGTTTGGTCTCAAGAAAAGATATTTGGCTCCCTACAAACATTCTTGAGTTTGCTCTCTCGTTTAGGGACATCAAATGGAACTAAATCTCCACGTGAAGAAAGTCAATGGAACGTCCCTAAAAATGTGGTACAATACTCACCACATATGTATCAACAAAATCACTCACATAACTCTCACTCTCCATAGCCATTTGGTTCTCAGTATTGGCTAACTTGGTGGACAGTCTCATGTTATGACTTTCGAGGTCTATGGATTCCTCATAAATCCTAATATAGTCTTATTTCTTCTTTATTAATATTGCTCAAGGAGGATCTAGGAATAGTCCTTTCTTCACTTGCGAGAAGGGTAACATGAAAATCATCTAACTCGTCAAATTTCTCTCTCACCATAAATGTGGTGTAGTTGCCTTCTTGAGAGTTATCTTCGGAGTTCAAGTTATCATCACTAAAAGTGACTTGATAAGCATTTTTCCATTATCATGACTCATATTTGAGGAACACTGCTTCGAAATATGCCCTCTACCACCACACATAAAGCACTTGAGGGTCCTTAAAGATTTATCTTTCCTTTCTCCACTTCCATGACCAATCTCAAGTCTACACGGGTAGTTTTATTGGTACACCTATAGACTAAAACCATTTTTTAGCACTCCTTAGAAAATTCGATGAGAAATGAAATATCATCCTCACTAACATGATGGGAACTAAAATAAGGATATGCCTTCTTAGCATTAAAAGATAAATTTTCATTAGCATACGTTCCTTGGTGATAGGACAAATTCGCCTCATAAGTTTGGAGAGAGCCAACCAATTCGTCTATAGGCTTTATTTTAAAAAATAAGTCTCTAACCTATTCAATGGCATCCACTTTACCATGGAACCTAGGTGGAAGAGACCATAATAATTAATCAATAATTTTATTCTCTTATAATCTTCCTCAAAGCAAAGACATTGGTTATTATGTTATTCATCTACACATATAACTCGTTAAAAGTTTCGTTCTCTTTCACGGTAAAAAGTTCAAAATGGGTGGCAAGCCATTAAATATTGGAATGCTTCATGACAAAGGTTCCTTCATAGGTAATTTTTAAAACATCCTACTCACCCTTAAACATAATGCTTAAACATAATACATATGGATATACATCTAAACTCACTCGGGGATACGCTACTTAAAGTATCATTATTTCCATTCATGTTTATGCAAGATCATCCCTGTGGTGATCTGTTGGCAAATTCGGAAGGGAAGTAACATCTATGCTTTTTAAGGCATCAAAATCAATCCTCAAAACCTCATAGATAACTCTATATATTTGATTTCCAATATCTGCACATGTATTAAATTTAATAGCTTTTGTCATTCTTTTGATGGAAGAATCAATGAGGTTTTTAAAATTAAATCTCTAAAGAATCACAAATCTTCGTTATTAATTAAATTATATCCTCCTCCTAAATATTCGCTCAATCTAAATGTTGATGGTGCTTCGAAAGGAAATCCAAGTCCAAATGGTTATGGTGGTGTAGTAAGAAATTCCAAAGGACATATGGTGATGGATTTTGCTAAGTCGGGTGGAATCTCTTCAAATTCATATATGGAGCTCCAAGGTCAAATGATGGGGATTAATCTTTGTTTAAAATTTAAGCTTAATTTCATCGAAATTGAATTTGACTCTTCATTGGTGGTGAATATTTTCAATTTTTACTGGAACCCTGCTTGGAAATACTTAAAGCTTGTTAAGGAAATCAGAGATAATATTAATTTTCTCCAATATTCTTTAAAGCTTTATTTCAGAGAATCAAATATAATTATTGATTGCTTAGAAAATGTTGGGATCTCTTCATCTTCAGTTCAAGTTTTTCAAGATTTCAGTGATCTTCCTAGAATTGTGAGAGGTTCCTGCAGATTAGATAGCTTAGGCTGTCATTATATTAGGACTGTTACTAATCATTCTTAAGATTTTTCATTGTAATGAGGCTTCTTTCAAAGTCTCAAGTTTTTTTCATCTATTTTGTTCTTTTAAATTCTCTCTGAGCTTGTAAGTGCCGCGTAGGAGAGGTTTTTTCTCCTTAGTAATAATATGTGTGGGGGTTGTCCCTATTCATATAAAAAAATATTCCACGCACTCTCCCTTAAATTGTTGTACTCTGAACTAAATCTAATCTTATTAATAGTTTCAGGAAAAGTCCATCCCATAATTATACTATTTCAAATGAGAATTTCTGTAGATAGTAAATATGCTATCATATGGGATTTCCAATAAGAATAATTTCTACCATCAAATGGAGGAGGTCAAAGGTTTGAACTTCCATCTATTGGACATAAAAAGGATCCATACTTAGTTTTTTACACCAAAATTTTGGAGACCTTCTCTGATACCAGAAAGGAGTGTGCCTCTGGACGGTAGCTACCCAAATAAAAATTAATTCTCCTAATTCTAGAATTTTTTTGTTAATTTATTATAAAAAAGGGTTTAACAATCCAAAAGCCTCTATTAAGTTTTATCTTCTTAATTAAGACAATGATGCTAAAAGATTAGGGAAATATTAAAATAAGCACAAGATCGGATGTACGAAGAAAAAATCTATTAGAGAAAAAAACCTGGGTTCGATAAGAACGACAAATGAAATATGGTAGAGTTTTACAACTAGAAGAAATATAATTGAAACCTCTTGACGCTACAACTAACTTGGCACTATTTCCCACCTCATTCTCTACGAAGAGGGCCAACAAACGGAGTACACTTCACAATCGTGATCAGTTTTGGTACGCAACCAATGTCTTCGAATCCTCAGGAAAAATCAATATTCTTTAAAGTAGAAGCAACTACATTCATTTAAATTTTGACGAACAACTTTGTTCCAGGATGAAATCTTCAAGAAATAAAAATACTATACCTTGGATTTTATGAAAAAATCCTATAGATATGTCTGTTGGGGTGTTTACGAAGGGTGTAGTGCTTCAAATATCAAAATTCAATTTTTTTTAAGATAAGGAAGAGAAAATATCTATTCACTAAGAGAGATAGGATTTTGAATGAAATATGAGTAAATATGCCTCTATTAGAAACATTGGCTTATAAGATCTCAAAGAAAAATAGTAAAAAAAATATGCTCTCAAATATGTCAAATCTTATGATCAATAAAAATATTTTTCAAAGATATCTCTTGGTTTGAAAAAGAAGACAACACCTTAACTTATAGCCTTTTAATTTTGAAAATGTTTAAAGATCCAAATTCTAAGTGTCATGCTCCTAAGGTGTCAAGTAGTCACATTATGAATTAATCCACCAAAAACGTCATCCTTAACACACTAACCAAGAGGATCTTAAAGAAAGATATTGTGCAAAATTGTCATAACTCATAAATCCATTAAGAGGATAAGCAGTGTGAGAAAACGATATTGCAACCACAATGAAAATCCTGAAGATATGAAGGCTTTTAATCTGTCTTAAAGGACTAGTAGTAAGATTCTTATATGTTTGATTTAGAGATGAATCAACATAGATATCATTACCATCTAAAATAGTTATGTCCTGTCATGTGGAAGCATCAATGTTTGAGGATGAAGATAAATCATCTTCATAAAAAGACATGGTAGGAAGCACTGTATCAGGAAAAACTTAAAGAATATGTTCAGCAAAATTTTTATCAGCAAATGGGAAAATTGTCTCATGAAAAATAACACCTATGGACAAATAAATTTGGCCACTCTCAATATCAAGAAGATTATAAGCTTTCATACCAATTGGTAAGACAAGTAATACACATGCTCTGGATTTAATAAAGAACTTATTCCTCCCATTAACCAATGCAGATGCATAACACAAGCAGCCAAAAACTTTGATATGAGAGTATGATGGACTTGAAGAATTTAATATCTCAAAAGGAGTTCTGTGTTGAAGTAAAAATGAAGGCAATTTATTGATCAAGTGGACAGCAGTCAGAATAGTATAGGACCAATATATAAGAGGCATACAAGACTGAAAATTTAAGGCCCGAGACACATTCAATATATGTTGATGTTTTCTCTCTACCACTGAATTTTGTTGTGGTCTTTCCACACAAGAGAAGTAATGTTGCACACCTTGTTGAGTAAAGAAATCTTTGAATGTTAGTTATCTTGCATTATCTGATCTCACTCCTTTAATCTGTAAACCAAACTGAGTTTTTACCATAGCAAAGAAAAGAGGAATGACATTATGCACATCAGATTTGTCCTTAAGCATATACACCTAAGTATACCTTGAACAGTCATCAACAATGGTTAGAAAAAATCGGTAACCATCTACAAAGGGTAAATGAAAGGGGCCCCAAGTATCTGAAGGAATAAGCTCAAAATTTTGAGAAGAAACATTGTTATTAGAAATAACAGACAACCTCTATTGTTTGGCCAAATGACAAATATTACAATGAAAATCTTTTGTCTGTTTATTATGAAATAAAAGATGAGCACTATCTTTCTCTTTAACCACTAAAGAAGGATGGCCTAATATTGCATGCCATATAGTTTCTTTATTACTATGCATATAAGAACTATTAGCAACAAAACTATAAACATCATCCTTTACTGAATAAAGCTGAGTTCCGAGGTAGTACAAATTGCCAATACGATCAGCTTTGCCAATCAGAGTAGCTAGTGAAGGGCCCTAAATGAGATAACAATTTACATCAAAAACCAAATAACAAGCGGTAGTATTATTTAAGGCACTAATAGATACCAAGTTGTATTGAAAAGTAGGCACATAGAGGACTTTATATAACATAAGACAATAGCTAATAGGAACAGTGCCAGTGTTAAGGATTTGAGCAGTTTGTCCAGTAGGAAGGGTGACTTTAGAAGCATAATTTGTGTTATCAAAGGAGCTACAAGCTTTAGTATCATTACAAATATTATGTGTGGCACCTGTATCAAGAATCCAAACGGAGCTAGAAGGAAGATAGTGATCCATACCAGTTATATTAGAAACAACATCTACATTATTTGTCTGCAATTGATTCGTGATAAAAGCAATCAACTGTTGGAACTGAGAATTAGTCAGCTTGAGAGAATTGAAGTTTGCATTCTCTGAGTTAGAAGTAAATACTGAAGCAGTTTGATTAGGAGAATGAACAATTGAATTGACAGAAGTATTAGAAATACTATCATGCTTGACTTTATAGCTGTTATCTTTATTCTTTGGTTTCTAGCCTGGTGGATAATCATGAATCTTATAACACTTATCCATAGTCTGACCAAAATAACCACAGTGAGTGCATATCGGTTTGTCTTTTCTTCCTTTTAAACCAACATAATTGGTGGAAGAAGTATGAGCAGAAGGTGAAGCATAAGCAGCGGCAGAAGGTTGAGACACAGCATTGTTGGAGCTAGAAAACTAATTAAAACCAGATCCAATGGAGGAAGACGACAAACTTCTCTGACGTTGCTCTTGAATAATAAGAGAGAACACCTTATTAATGGGCAGTAATGGATCCATCATCAAAATATAATATCTAACTTGGTTGTATGAGTCATTCAGTCCCATTAGAAATTGTAGAATGTAGTCCTACTGTTGATAATCTGTAATTCCTTTCATATTTCCATATTTACTAACAGGAATTGGACTATATTCCCTTAATTCATCCCATAAACTTTTGGTTTAGTAAAATATGAGCTCACATCATTAGATCCTTATAATAGATTATGTATAGTTAGCTTTAGTTAGAAAATTCGTGGTCCATTACTCTGCTTAAAATGATCATTAAGATCCTTCCATATCTCATAAGCATTGTCAAGATACATCATATTTTCAGCAATATCTTTTGAAACAGCATGAAGAGGCCAATACATCACCATAGAATTACAACGTGACCATGAACTGAACATTAAATCATCTTGGCTAGGTCTGATTAAACTTCAATTAACAAACTTCAATTCATTTTTAGCATCAAGATCCACTTTAAATTCACGATTCCTAGAATTGTAATTACTTTCGATTAGAGGAGAATAAACCAAAAGCATACCTGGATAATCTCCATTACTAAGATAGTAAGGTGAGTTGTGTTCTTCTGAAAAAGTTCGATATGTGTTTTCTAGGGCACTGAATTGGTTCAAATTGGATCCCGAAGAAATTCCACTGGCATTGTTGCCACGTCCTTGACCTCCTCCATGAGCCATCGCAAAATAATTAGACGATGAATTGAGCAATCAAAGCTCAAGAACAATCAGAAATGGCAGAATCTCTCTACAAATTGAGGGAAAAGAAAAAGTTGAGTGAGAAGAATTGATAATCGCTTTCTGTTTTCAATATCTCATGTAACAACCTAAGGATACCCAATATAAAGGATACAAAATACATCACGAAAAAAAGACACGTGACTATCATATACAACGCATGACAGCATAACAGAACAAAACATAAAAAAAATAAAAAACAACAACTAATACAACTAATAAAAGCACTTCCTAGTAGGTAAATGAGTAACATGGTTACACAATTTATAGGGGCATTTTCATATAGTTGTTGCATTTTCATAGATTTTTCTTTTCTATTATTTATCATTCCTGACTCTCATATATGATTTTACCATGTCAGTTATGCTATTTATTAAGGCCGGATGAAAAAAGAATATGATTGGAAAGATCAAGCTTAAGAAACATATTGCCAAGGACGGTGAAGGCTCTGACACTCTTATCAATGGGGGTAAAGTTGAAGATAAAAAATAACAACCATCCCACATCCTGTTCACTCATTCATGCAAATTTCTTTTTTTGGGGGGTTATTTGACTGAATGGAATATTTAATTTTAATTAAATTTTAGCTCATTACACTCGGACTTTATTTGCATTATGTTTTGGTAGAACCTGACTAGTCTCTATAAGTGATGCCAACATGTCTTTCCATCTTATACCACATTGTTTTTACTAAAGTATTGAGCCATTTCTCCTTTGGTTCATGACACTTGCATGTTTCATTTTTGAAATTGGCCAAAATGTCACACTAGAATGATTCATATTTTTTTGTGAATTTTTTTTATGGAGATTCATACCATTTACTGTTAGGATGATAAATAATTATCGCTCTTGTAGTTAATATATTATAAATCAATACTTAATATTTTTTAGGAACCAAATGGCTTCTATGATGGATATTTAATATTTCTATTGGATCGAGAATTATAGTTTAGTAACATTAGTACAATTTATAACTTTTAGTTTGTCACTCATTAATATTCCATCTAGTCCAATTGAAGAGAATCACTTGGTTTTAGGTGGAGTATGTATGTATCTTGTGAGTATCATCTTATCAAACACTTTTTTTTTTAAATGAAACAAGAATTAGAACAAACATAATTTCTTAACCACCCTAGTGACCTAGTGTCAACATAAATAGTATGAGTCCTAGAAACTGAAGATTTAGATAAATCCTTGATATAAAGCAATGATAATAATGGAGTTTTTTTTGTTGATAACTAAGAGGATTTCGACATGTATCCCAATAATTCAAAAAACAATCTAGTTATTGCACCTTTATACAATAGCCAGGATCTTAGGTAAAGAAAAATAGAATTAACTATACAACCTCATGATAGTTTTGATATTTTAGGAAAAGAGGGGGTACTTGACCATCTAGGGATCTATATTAAAAATATGGACATGATGAGACTAAATCATATGCCTTTTAATATATAAAATGGTAGTCCATAACAATGATGATTGTTTTAATAGTTGACAGTAACCCACGAGAAATGTTGTCTAGGATGATGGTCAACACTTTCTACTGTAAAAGGTTAACTACAAATTCCAATTAGATGTCTAGCTTTGGCTCAATAGAGAGTACAATGTGAGAGATACTATATTTTTGTACTGTATGTCTCCATAAGTGTGACAAATTTGATTCATTGGATATGTACTTAAGGCTAAAAGTCTAAACAATGGTTTCAATAATGTCAATAAGAACCAAATATTAGGAAAGTATTTGTCTTCTTAGAGAATAGCAATATAATGAAATTGATTTACTAAGTGAATTGGTTGTCTTCCACTATAAGTGTGACCGATTTATTTCCTAGTATATCTACCTAGATTCGCGTGCTATAATAATCGATGATCCTAATTGGTTAGTGGAGCATAGATAAACTGAAATCAAGTTGATTAAAGGTTCACTAAATGACTACTACCATGATAAAAAGGAAGTTTTTGAGATATAAAAGTTTGTGAATTTTGTATTTACTACCTTCATGTATAGTGTACCACTTTTTTATCCTTTCCACTTTCCTTATTGCATCTATATTCAATCTCACCCTGCTTATTAGTTAATAGTATTATAAATAGAAATTATGAATAAAAGGTTGATTTCACACGTATAACTATTTATAGCAGCATCACACACAAAATAATATCATTCTGAAATTTTAGGTCATGATATTTCATTTTATGTTTTACTTCAGATTAAAAAGTGAAGACAAACTATTGAGATGAGGCTCATAACCATTGAAAGCATATTGTTTTTTCCATCCAGTCATGAGTTGGACATGGGTTGAGCCATTAACTAGTCATCTACAATCTTATTAGTGGGGCTAAGCTTTTTTGACTTGATGTTTCACTGAAGATTGAAATTCTCCTGTCAAATTAACACAACTAAATAAATTGTTACAATTTGATATTTAATACTGCATTTTCTTTCCCCATAAGAGAATCATAAACAACATTCCATAGTACAAACTTCACATGGCGATTTGACGAATTCCTTGTTAAGAAATTAAACTAGATTAATGTAATACCCCGCATTTTTATGTCTTTTAAATTGGTAGAATTATAATAAATAAATTTTCTTGACTAAATTGATTGGCAATGATTGTGCACTAGTAGAATAATTAATTTACATGCTATGTGAATTATTGTTATTACATAATTAGTATAACTAATATGTGTGATTTATTATAGACTTTGTTTGATCAAATTTTGGGCAGTTTAGGAACTGGTCTAGGCATTTTAAACATCCTAGGTTGGGCCCGAGGGATAGGTATACCCTTAGGGAAGATTTTGGACCATTCTGGGTGACATTCTGGACTTACTTGGGGACCTAAAATTGGGCCTTAATAAGAGATATGGGATTAAGGGATTTAATGAGAATATAAACTAACCCAATTAGGTATTCCACCCAATTCTAAGTTAACCTAGAAAACTTAAACACTATGGGGGAGGTTACAAAGCTTGGAGAGGAAAAGAGGAAAAAAAATCAAAGGAGGCTTTAATCATCTTTAAGGTAAGAATTTTCTTCGAAAATATTTATTAATATGTTTCTTAATTCATACCCATATCTCTCATACAATTTATGGTTATAAACTTATTTGGGGATTGAACTATAGATGGATTTGGGTTTAAGGCCATTGATAACTAATTAAAGTTAATTATGCCTTAAAAATTAAAGAGCATGGTGACAAACCCCAAATTGATATCGTATAATCGGATAAATTAATATTAGAATCTATGTGATAGGATTGAATTTCATCACTGAATTTAAATCGTAAATTAATTTTACTATTCTAGAAATCTTAGGTGAGAATTGTGAACCTTCTTGGATTTAGAAAACTTGTAAATTTTATGATCTAATTACTTGAATTATTGGAGATACTCATGTGTTAATTGTTATAGATCAATGTAAATACGCTTTCTTGCTTGTGATATAGTCACAGTTATTATAATTGAGTTGTAAAAAGCCTTTAAAACTTTAATGGAAAGATGGGAAGAAAACTCGTGTTAAATTTTTTACAGATTTTTGGCTCAATGTTTGGCGCGAATCGATTCGGCTTCAAGGGAAAATCAATTCAACACGGAGTGAATTGATTTGGCTTCGATGGGAGAATTGATTCAGATACTAGGTTTGGGTCAATTTAGACCATGGAAATGTTTATGATATTTCTATGAGTCCATGTAATTATATGGGAGGTTGCCCAATTGAAGAGAACCCGGTTAAAATATGAATTAGTGTCACTACCTAATAAACAATAATTTTAATAATTAACTTTGGTGTTAATATTGAAGCCAAGGATTGTCACTTCGGGGATTATGAAATAAAATTGCGGTAGTTTATGGTTATAATTACCTATAAATATTATGTGCTATATGTATGCATTAATTACTTGTGTGGACATAATCATGCTCGTGGTAAGCCTATTGTTTGGGGCTACGTTTGACATCAGACTGCGTATCACATGCCAACTGAGATGTTTAAAGCATAGTGTGGTCGTTATTTTAGATCATACGTTAAGGAGAACCACTTTATGATGAGGTAAGTAGGATAAAAGGACCCATCTACATACATGGGGTATGTGTGTTAGTTGGTGTGATACATAGTCATCACCCCCTTATGTTTATTTTGTTTAAGTCCTTTAGGTGAGGGACGCCTCCAGACTTACTAATAGAGCACGAGCTAGGCATTGAAGGTAGATGCCTCCGCATGCCATATATGTATATAAAGATCTGTGTGTGTGTGTGTGTGTGTGTGTGTGTGTGTGTGTGTGTGTGTGTGTGTGTGTGTTTGTTGATTAAGAAATGAACCAATGTAGTCTAATGAATTTGACAATTGTTAGTGGACATAATGCTACATAATATACTACGATTGTATTTCTGTGGAGGTAGTATTGTGGGGGCAGACTTTGGAACTGTAATCATATGTGTAGAAATTTATCCCCAGATTATATGTGGTTTAGTTTCCCTTAATATTTTCATATTAGCATTGAGATCGGATAACATGTTTGGGCTTAGGTTGGAAATGCGTATAGTATTATACTTAGATGAGGGCAAGATACTTACTGCATGTGAGAGTCGATGACCGGTATATATTGTGAATTAACTGTATTATTATCCATTGGTTTTGAAAGTTAATTATAGAAACTTTAGGCTCTGGCCCAAATTAACAAAATTATTTTCCAGGTTTTCCTAGATAGAAACAGTATGGCTGACAACGGATCAAACTTGTAGTTTCAGTTACTTAATGGATTTAGCTGTTTGATTCTAGATTAGATTGATACTCCTTTCCTTCCAATCATGTATAGTTAAGAGATTATATGGGCATAAGTCCGAGACTTATTTATTTAAGTCAGTTTATCTTCCAGTCATATTAGACATGTGTTTTGTGATTTATGAGAGTTGGGACTTTTTCATTGCTCAGTTTATTATTTCATGTTTCTTTATTGTGCATGGATGTTTTAAATTAAAATTATTACGGTTTGGTTCTAAAAATGGTTTGAATGGTTAGATAAGCCCCATCTTCGGCTTATTGTGTCCATCCAACCTTTACGTGAAAATTGAGGTTTATTACAGTTAGTTATAGAGCTAGGTTCAAGTGTCCTTAAGATTTTTAGTTGCGCTCACTACGCTCTGCATTGCGTTCTTTGATATGTATATCTCTATGCTTAGAAATCATTATAATCTTTACGATTTGTTAATAATACGAACCTTATTTCATTTCAGGTGGCAAATGCTTGAACCGGTAGACCACAATGCACTACCAATGCAGCTGCAGAGGCTAGGGATCACTAGGAGCCACGAACACACCCACAACCACCACCAGTGCCGCTCGTAGCTATACCAGCAGACATAGCTACTATAGTGAATCAAGAAGTCTCTACAACGATGGTTTCCATGATATAACACTTTCATCCACAGTATCAACCACTATCACCACTAGCCCCACAACTGGTGGTGCTACTTATTCAATCACAGGGCTCTGTTTTGGAGAGAGGGAGTAAGGCCTTCACTAATTACCATCAAAAAGAGTTTATTGGGAGTACATATATTTTAGTTGAAAGTCAATGGAAGAAAGTTATTAAAAGACACTTGAGGAAGGTAGAGTGAATATCGGTGAACAAGAAAATGTTAGCCTTATTCTGATTAGTAGGATCAGCCCTATAGTGGTGAGAGTTTCTCACCATCCTAGAGGAACAAGACATGATGACCATTGATGTGTTTTGGGTAAAGTATGAAGGAAATTATTTTCCACTTGCTATGAAGTTAGAAAGGAGGAGATGATTCATAGACTTGAGGCAAGAGAACCGTACCGAAGCAGAGTATGAAGAGGATTTTACTGCACAGTCACTGTTTGATCGACACGAGGTGAAGACCGAAGAGGTGTTGGGGAAAACTTGGCATATTAGGAAATGCCTATTAGGGAACCCAGATTTTACCACTTATAAATTGTCAGGATCACTGGTCGTTCCAAAAGATGTGACACCGCGCCTAATTAAATACTAGGTGATCAATCCTTTATTAAATTAAATCAGAATATCCAGTTGGTTCATTTTTTGCATCACTGTCGAAAAATAATTTCTCTTATTATCTCACCTAAAAATTAATTAAGCTAAGTGTAAAAATCTTTTCCAACTTTTAATTTAATTAAATACGTATCAACATATTGAGATAAAGTAAGTAACACCCCAACACAACTGAATTAAAATTCAACTAGTATAAATGGAACAGGAATAAACTCTCTAGTAGAAATATCTCAATGTCATCATCCAAAACTAAATGATAATAACAACAATAATATAAAATGAGTACATAACTGGAAATGAAATGAGATAACTAAATCCTGAGCGACATGCCCCACATGAGACAAATACTATAAATATAGGAATCACGAAAGTGAATGCATCTAATCCAAAACTGCATCCCCAGAAACACATCAAAATATCCATCCTCTAAGTTGGGCGTCCCTGATGCTGGGCACTTGGTAATATAGATATAGTAGAGAAGAGAATATGCAAGTAAATGGGTCATATCCCGATTGTAAAAGATTTTTAAAAAATAGCAAGTGCTTAACAAGTGCAATTAAGCAGGTATTATGTACATGTTAGTTCTCGGCTCTCACTTGAGAATCTCACCTCTCATCTAGTGTGCACGCCTAACGTACCTTATTATTTCCCTAAATAAGGTTCTCAATTACCATCATATCTCTTCCTTATCCCGTATTTCCAAAGCAATATTTTATATAATTAAACATGTTCATTTCTCTTTAAGATGAACTAAGCCTTTAAATATTAAGTATTCACATACTTAATTCTTTTCAGATTTTAGTAATCACTTTTTATCTACTAAATCACACAGTAGATTACATCATAGTGTATATATATGTATATATATTCATCACACTATTATATAGACGGTACCCCCCAAACACAGCTGTGGTGCATGCATACTCTGCTATTATGTCGTAGTGCATCACTCACTACATAATGGACAATTGGTTCGGCGTCTCTCACGAACCATAAATCTCATAACACAAATATTAGATGCGAGCATACTCCCCAGTCAAATGGGTCACACATATACCTACACTCCCATTCAACCGTTAAAACAATCATTCACACCGATAGCACATATCCAAGGTCCTATGCTCAGTGTACGAATATAAATCCCCCCAAATGGGTCCAATCGAGATAAGACCGTGCACAACGTGAAATCTCCACCCCGATAGCATGTAGCGTAGGTATGTCACACACAAAATAAATCATACTATAGGTATTTATACCACCTATATATATATATATATATATATATATATAGGGCATACGTACAACCCATAACAATTACCTTACATAGAATATTTATATCTCGAATATCCTACGTATTTATAGATTATGACTTTACGTCTTAAACTATGCACACAAGATTTTGTCAACACTCGAAGGTTATCAAATATTTCTCATATAATTTCAGTAGGTATGTCTACTCCCTACTGGTCCATGTCATCACAATTTCCAAATTTAATCATTTCAATTGGGTTTATTCTTCGATACTCACTAATTCGATTTTAACCAGTTATTCCCATTCCCTAGGATTAATTCCACCTATTAACATTTCTCTGGGTTCTACCTATTACCCTACTGACTTTCCATAAGTCCCAAAATATTCAATTAGTCACCACTAAATGTTAATACAAGATGGAATTTAATCAAACCTTATAACAAAACAATTTTCAAACATTCAGGAGGAGTTGGTCGATCGAAGAAAAGGGTCGATCGATCGTCATTCTTGAGTTGATCGATCGATCCATCAGGTATGGACATGATTCTGAATATATTTGCCTACGGATTTAGACATTTTTCATCTTCAATTCATATGTTTTAAAGTCCCAAACTCCTTATAACCTATTCCATATGATATGACAATATATATAAACGATTTCCAATCATTAAACAATCCTAAAACATCAATAGGTTTGGATTAAACAAGTTATTTCTCCTAATTTCCAAAATATCCATCCGTTATCAATTCTCTAAGAACATCATATAAAACCCATTTTCTTTATCCATTACTTCCAAATTCGTGGGTTAATATATATACTCAGAAGAAGGTTTATTCTACATAATTTGCAAATCGCTGATTTCATTTACATCAACATGGTTTATCTCTAAATCATGCAATTTTCTCAGAATTGTATAACTATCCTAACATTGGAATTAGACATGCTAATTTGTATAGATTAAGTCACTTGCCTTTAATATGTAGGTCTGAACCTTTGAGGATGATAGGCTATTGGTGGTCCTCCTCTTTTCGAGCCTACTTTCGGTGGTGGTGGTGGTTGACCTTGTCCCTTGGTTTCCTAGAGGTGGCTTTTCCTTTCTCCAGAGAAGTTTCTCACTCTCCCTAAGTCTCTTTCTCTATTTTTTGGTGAATGAAACTCATTGTTACTAACTCTCCAACTTATAAAAAATCTCTCAAATTCGTGGGTACTATTCACCCCATTTGGAAAATGATCAAAATACCCCTCTGGGGTGTCTATTCGGCTCCAAAGTGTCCCGAGACCCATATCAAACACCCAAGTAGACATTTTTTACTAATTAAATGCTTCCTGACACTTTGGTGCATTCAAAACGACCATTTGGATGATATACAAATATTTTACTTTTAATTCCTTTAAATTTAGTCCCAACACGACTCACACGCGCATCCTGACTTAATTTTCGAAATTGTCGTATTCATCACTCACGATAATTTTTATTAAATCATGTAAAGTCATAATCATATATTACTTTTAATCACTAAGTAATATTCAACGTATATCACATATCCTCTAACATCTGATTAGTACGCTCAGTCTGTCCATCCATCTACGAGTGATAGGCTGTACTCAATCACACCTCGGTACCCATGGCCTCGTGAAAACTCTCCTAAAATTTGGAGGCAAAGATCTTGTCCCGATTGAACACAATATCAAGCGGTACCCCGTGTAGCCTTACTATCTCAGCTATAAAGAGCTGTGCATACTGCCCCGTCAAAAAATCAGTCCAAATCGGCAAGAAATGAGCTACCTTAGTCAAACGATTCACAATCACCCATGTAGAATTGTGACCGTCTGAGTAGTAGGTTACCTAGTGATAAAATCCATGGAAATGCTCTCCCATTTCCATATTGGAATCTCTAGCGACTGAAACAACTTGACTGGCTTCTGATGATCTATCTTCACTAACTGAAAGGTAGCACACTTAGAGACGGACTCAATAATGTCTCTCTTCATCTCACTCCACCAATACTATCGCTGCATATCTTGGTACATCTGGTCCCCTCGGGATGTACCACAAATCGGGATCCATGCGACTCTGACATATCTGCGTGCTATAACTCTTCCCCTTCTGGAACAATCAGTCTACCGTTAAAGCGCAAGCATCCCTCTGAACTCACTGAGTAAGACTCTGCTCTTTTGGCTAAAAGTTTTTGAATCTTCTCTTAATAAAATGGATCCGCTGCCTGAGCCTGTACTACCCGCATCACAATTTGAGAAGTAAAGATCATAACTGACAGGAATGACCTAGAAATGACATCCTGATGGCCCAGTTCCTTCCATTTGGCCTTCCACACCGCGGATAGTTCACCCTCAAACCTTCGACTCAACGCGTCTTCTACCACGTTAGCCTTCCCTGGGTGATAGTATATCTCAAATTGATAATCTTTCCCGAATTCAAGCCACCTGCACTTTCGCATATTCAACTCTCTCTGAGTGAACAAATATTGTAATGACTTGTGATCTGTGAATAGGCAAAAAATTTCACCCAACAAATAATGTCTCCATATTCGAAGGACAAATACGAATACTGCTAGATCTAAATCATGGGTAGGGTAGTTCTTCTCATGAGGCTTAAGATTTTTACGGGCATAAGCTATAGCTTGCTCTTCCTGCTATAGCACCCCACCAAGTCCCTAAAGTGATGCGTCAGTGTATACAGGGTACTCCACTCCTGGCTCGAGCAGTGATAGTAAGGGTGTTGAAGTTAACTTATCCTTTAATTAATCAAACGCCAACTAACACGCATCACTCCAAACAAAATTTATGCCCTTACGGGTTAAATTTATCATCGGACCCATAATCTTCGAAAAGCCTTTGATAAACCATATGTAGTAACCAGCTAATCCCAAGAAACTGCGGACTTCAGTTAGTGTCGTGGGTTGTACCCACTCCCTCACTTCTGATACTTTGCTAGGATCCCTTGCTAAACCCCTTTCCTACACTATATGCCCCAAAAATGGCACCTCCTGGAGCTAAAATCCACACTTTTCATACTTGGCATACAACTGATGCTCCCGTAGTGTTTGTAGAACCCTTCATAAATGCTCGACATGTTCCTATTTAGTACGAGAATAAACCAAGATGTCATTTATGAAAACACTGACAAATTGATCTAGGAACTCTTTGAAAACCTTATTCATTAAGTCCATAAATACAGTCGGCGCATTGGTCAACCCAAATGGCATAACCAGGAATTCATAAAAAACATATCTTGTTAGAAAAGTAGTTTTTGACACATCCTTCTCCCTGATTCGCAACTGGTGATATCCGAACTTTAAGTATATCTTTTAGAAGTATGTTTCTCCTCTCAGATGATCAAACAAATCATCGATGCGGGGTAATGGATAGTTATTTCGGATCGTGACTTCACTAAGTTCCCGATAATCAACGTACAAATGTAGGGCTCCATCCTTCTTCTTAACAAATAGGACTAGGGCACCCAGGTTGAGGTACTCCTATGAATGAAACCCTATCCTAATAACTTCTCAATCTAATCCCTCAACTCCCTCATCTATGCAGGAGCCATACGGTAAGGGGCACGGGATATCGATCGAGTTTCTGGTGCTAAGTCAATCACAAACTCAATCTCCCTACTCGGCGGTAACCCTGGTATGTCTTGAAACACATCTGCGAAATCCCTAACAATAGGAATCTAATCAAGAGAAATCATAACTCACGTAGAGGTATCCTCCTCTATGAAATAAAATGAGTGGACGATCCTCCCTCGGGGTGAGGCATCGCGACTAAATACATCTCTTAACCTGGGATAGAAAATATAATGCTCCTACCAAAACAATCAATCGTGGATCTATAAGAAATAAGCCAATACGTCCCAACAATATCATCGTATGCGGACATGTTTAACACAAGAATATTGCCTGGTAAAATCAGACTCCCAATCTCTATACTCACACCCTGGCATATAAAGAAAATAGGCATCCCACTACCCATCAGTGAGTCCACATAAGTAATAGTATTGCTGGCTATGTTTATTCAACCCATGGCCCGTGAAAATTTAGTGGCTACGAAAGAATGTGAAGCCCCTGTATCAAACAAAATACGTCCTATAGCCCCAGAAATAGAAAATATACCCTCAACTGTGGTTAGTGGATGTTGAACTGCTGCATGCTGGACGTTGTACACATTCCCATACTGTAACTGTCCATGTTGTAGTGGGGTGGCGGGAGCAATGGAAGGTAAGGCAGGTACCTATGCTAGTGCTGGAAGGGTAGCTGGAAAAATAGTCCTCCGTGGATCCTGATAAGCACCTTCTAATGGGGTATCTTGCCCTTATCTAAGCAATTCTGCTTCCTGTGGCCAGTCTTGCCACATGTGAAGCATCTACCAGCAAATTGTCCCCTATTATGACCCTATTGACCTTGGCCATGCTGACCATTTCCACCTCTCTTTTGGCCCTGCTGAATGTGTTGTTGGCCCTGGTGGCTCTGTCTATTACCTCCCTGTCCAAATCGAAAGCCTATCGATCTAAGTCGCTTAGCATAATCTCCGGCTAGAAATTCTGCTCTCCTTACCTCTGCTGACCGTGGACTGTTGAAGTTCCACCGCCATTACCTCCCCCATTCTTGCCTTGCTGACTGGACTCAATCCCTCACTTGCTTCCCTTAGCATGAAGGCGGTGATTTTGGTAGTGAAGCAACACTGCATTCAATACATCTTTGTAGGTCTGTAATGAAAGATTACATAAAAGATATTGGCAAATCCTCCAATTAAGACCATCCATGAACATCTGAATTTTCTTTTCTTGAGTGGGAACCTCTCCTTGTTCCCGATTGGTCATCCTAGTGAATTCTTCTTCATAATCGACAACTGATTTCCCCTCCTGGATGAGGTCCAAAAGTTTTCTCCTCATTTCGATCTGAACAACTGAAGGAAAGAATTTGAGATCAAATCGCACCCAGAAGCCCTGAATAGTCATTGTGGCCATCCCCGATCCCCGCCGTGGAGGAAAAGGATCATTCGGGTCCCGCGCGTCCCTCTCGGGAGAGCGCTTCGGCCGGCGTCGTTTGAGATGTGGTGTAAAAAATGTAGAGAGATTCAGAGTCGCCAGTCTATTTTATTCAAAACAGACAAAAGAAAAAGGGGATGCCACCCCAAAGGGTGGCATCCAAAGAAATACTGGTGCGTGCGAAACCAAATAATTCGAGAAGGGTTCGGAGGCTTAGTTACGAAATGGGAAGGTGTTAGGCATCCATTCCGCCCTTTCGGTCTCTCATGGATATTTGCTATTTTCCCTATGTTCCCCCCGTGATATGTGTGCATGTGTATATATAGAATGGAGGTAGGAATCCTCGACTTGTATCATGGAAAAGATAAAGCGAGTCATTTGTAGGAAGATATAAGAATAATATTACAAAATAAGATTTACGCGATTACCCCTACGTTGATCGTTATAAGGGAACGATAACGCATATGGAATAATACGTCACTAAGAACAAGTATATAGATTATGAGGAAATTGGATTTAGAGAAAATGGAAAATAAGAGAAAAAGTGAGAAAAGGACTCGAGTCTCGGGTTTTACCCCGAGATGCCTACGTAGTCTATAAAGGCATCAAAGTCCACGTAGTTCGCATACAAAACGAGGGGTGGGGTTTATCCCATAAATCCAAATGCGGGATCTCTTATTTGTGAGTGTGTGTGTGTAAAAAAAGTGTTTTAGTTGTGAGAAAAGTATGGAAAAAAGTGTGAGAAGCCCTATTTGGAATTTATGAGCAAACTCTATTTTTCTTGTTTTTTTGGGTTTTTTATTTATATGAAAATAAGAGATGTGGAATAATACTAAATAAAAAGTATATTAGGATGTGGGAAATGAGGTAATAAAAGCGCTTAAGTAAGAAAACAAGTTATTGGGAATTTAAGAGAATTTAAGAGAGAGTTTGAGAAAGTTGGACCTTCTTGAAGATCTTGAGCTTGATCTTAAATGATGGAGAGAATCCCTTGCGCTTGGATGATGATGGAGAGTGGATAATTCACTAAGTTTGATGAAAAGGATGATGACAACTGGAAGTAAAAAAGGGATTTGGAAGTTGAAATCACGCTGCCTTCGACAGAGGTTTCTGGGATTCGTTCAGAGAGATTTTTATTAGATCTGGGCTCCTCTGCAAATGAGGTGAAGGCCTCATTTTTATAGGCTCAGGTTAGTGACGATCGGCATAGACCCCTTCCTGCCTATCGGCACCTGCCTGCCCATAGGCAGGGTCTGGAACCTGCCATTTGGTAGTGTGCTTCACGCTTTTTCGGAAAATTAGTCGTCAAGGGAAAACCGTTGGTTAAAATCATGCACGGGTCATACCGTTGGAAAGGTAATTCAGAGACCTTTGAAAGTCCTTTGGACCGCTCCCAGGTTCAGGAGTTGAATTTGGGTCAAATATGGCTCAAAAGCATTTGTTGGTCCATTGGACGGGGAATCGTTCGGACGTAAGCGGATCGTTCGTTCGCATGGTAAGTCTGAATCGCGTACGGGGAGGACCATTGGAAAGGTTAGGAGACGCACTTCAACATTCCAAAGAGTTTGACCCAGTTTGGAGAGTTGACTTTGGTCAACCGAGCTCGAGAAGCGTTCAGTGACCTCTCGGAGTCAAACGGATCGTTTCTTCGCATGGAAAGTCAGAATCGCGCACGGGACGGACCGTTGGAAAGGGGATTCAGTGCTCTTCGAAGATTCATTCATCCTCGGTTGACCTGAAGAGTTGACTTAGGTCAAATAGAGCCCGGGAGTGCCTGGTGGCCTATGGGTCAGGTTTCGGACGCAAACGAATCGTTCGTCCGCATGGTAAGTCGGAATCACGCACGGGTCAAACCATTAGAAAGGGTATTCAGTGCCCTTCGAAGATTCATTGAGTCTCGATCGAGACGAAGAGTTGGAATTTTGAGTGAAACTGAGCCGAGGAGTGCCCGATAGCTTCCAGGTCAGTACTCAGGACATGACCTAGGTTTGTAGTGATGAGGGGAGGTACTAGGGACCTAAGGAGAGTTAGGGGGTAACAGAATGGGGTGTCTACAGAGCCCCTCAACGGGTGAGTTTGGAACAAATGATGACCGTCGAATAGACACCACATGATGATTTTGAGGGAGTATGACCAATTCAGAGGGTCGAAGCCGATTCTGAGGACCTAAGGAGTGTGCTGGGGATGATCAATTTTGTGGATCAAAGTCGAATCTATGGGCTTAAGTGATGAGGGTGACCGATTCTGCGGGTCAAAGCCAATTCAGTAGGCTTAGGGTGAAGGTCTAATAATCGAGGTCAATTCTGACCTGAAGAGTGGTGACGACCGAGGACCGGGGTCAATTCTGACCCTACTCAGGTGACCATCCAAGACCAGGGCCAATTCTGACCCAAGAGTGGTGACGACCAAGGACCGAGGTCAATTCTGACCTAACTCAGGTGACGATCCAAGAACGGGGCTAATTCTGACCCAATAGTGGTGATGACTGAGGACCGAGGTTAATTCTGACCTAACTCAGGTGACGATCCAAGACCGGGGCCAATTCTGACCCAAGAGTGGTGACGACCGAGGACCGAGGTCAATTCTGACCTAACTTAGGTGACGATCCAAGATCGGGGCCAATTCTGACCCAAGAGTGGTGACAACCGAGGACCAAGGTCAATTCTGACCTAACTCAGGTGAAGATCCAAGACCGGGGCCAATTCTGACCCAAGAGTGGTGACGACCGAGGATCGAGGTCAATTCTGACCTAACTCAGGTGACGATCCAAGACCGGGGTCAATTCTGACCCAAGAGTGGTGACGACCGAGGACCGAGGTCAATTCTGACCTAACTTAGGTGACGATCCAAGACCGGGGCCAACTCTAACCCAAGAGTGGTGACGACCGAGGACCGAGGTCAATTCTAACCTAACTCGGGTGACGATCTAAGACACCAGAGCCAATTCTGACCCAAGAGTGGATAAAGATTGGATTTTGATTCTGCTGGAGAAAGAGCTTTGTGATTTTGATCTGAGTTGGGGAGCTGTAAGCGAATTATGCTAGGGGAAGTCATCAAGCGATCCTTAGAGATCCTCCGGAGCTTTGCCGGGAGGAGTTTCATTTGGTTTTTGAGGATTCCGCTGGGGAAATAATAGGTTCTGCTCGAGGGAATGCGAAATTTTTTCGGTGAACATGTTAAAAATCCATCCAGGGATTTTTAAGAATTTTTCGAGGATTTTTCGGGGCTTTCTGGTATTTTTTGGGAATTTCTGTACGAAATTTGAGGTGGGGTGCCGGTCGGCATGGTGTGAGAGGTGCCATTCGCATTTTCCTTATGCGTCTCTTTTTGTTTGCGAATTCAGATGTGGTTTTATGAGGTGATTGGGTGAAACACCCCGCTGATCGCTTTGAAGGATGACACTGTTGGGGACTTCTGCCGATTGTATCGATGGCGTAAGGCCAACCGACAGTCGAAGGTATCTCTCTCCCTGGAGGCGGTGAGTCAAGTCTTGAATAACCTGACCAGTGGTATGGTAAGACTCTTTACATTTCAATCTTGGTTTTTGCACCTTCTGATCTTGTATTGATTTATGATCGCTTGGAGATTTTTAGGTGACCTTTTATCCCTGGGGGATAGCTATTCAGGATGCGGGGGAGACCGGGGTGAACGCGCGGATGAGGCGTTTGCTGGCGCATGAGTTCGGCTATTCCTGGTACCTTGGGGAGAGGGTGATTCGTCAGATTGCTGAGGAGGAGGTGGTGGTTCCACCCGCGCAGCCTCCTATGTCTATGAGGCGGGAGAGACAGCTGTTGGAGGATGAGAGGATCGCGGTGATGATTGGCGAGTCCTACTTGCTATACACCGATACGGCTGCGCCGTATGACTATATGGATTTTGTGACGAGCTGGTTGATGGAGCCCAACATATATGATGCGTTGCCTTTCCTTCCTATGGGTTCGAGTCGAGCGGTGGGATCTTCCCACAGCGACGGTGGTCCGTCGGCATCTGCGGCGGCGGCGACCTCGGAGGTCCCTTTTGTGCGGTTGCATACCCCTTCGCACAACATCCGACGAGCTGATGGAGGGATGGTGCCTATGTTGCACCGTCCTCATGCGATGGATCCGTAGGAGTTGGGTTTGACCGAGGAGGTCCTTCGACCTACGGTATACCTTTCTATTCCTCTCTTTTTTTCTTTTCTGTTTTGGTCATTTCTGCTTTGATACTGATTTCAACTTTTCTTGCAGCAAGTCCAGGTGTCGACCACTTGGCTCAGGGACATCAGGGACTGGATATCTTTGGCGACTGCCCACATTTGGGACGCAGTTCCTGTTCCTTCTTTCTTAATTCCGTACACCTCTTTCGGAGAGGACTCTGGCTCGGGTAGTAGTGGTGCGTCATCTCGCCATAGGGGGAAGAGAGAACGTCGCAGGGGTGGAAGCTCTTAGTGAGAGAGAGAGAGAGAGAATGTGGGTTCAGGATGATTCCCGTTGTTTTTTTGCTTTTTCTTTTTATTTCTTGCAAAATTGACGTGACACAGAACACAAATATATACAATGCAATGGAGTTTTTTATAATCTTTTATTTATGATGAATGAATGCACATGCGCTTTTTACTTTGTTGCTGAGGCCGTAAAAAGGAATATTTTTGGAATTTTTTGAAGGAAAGTTTTTTATTAAAAAGGGGAGATTATATAAGGAGAAAAAGGGATTTTGAAATTCTGTTGAGAATATCAATTTATTTTTATTGAGTTTTCTGATTTGTCAAAAGGGGAAAAAGGGAAATTTCCAAAAATGGGGGGTTGCCGATCGACAAGCACCCTGACCTGCCTATCGGCGGTTCAGTCTAGTCCCATCAATTTAAAGCTTTGAATGGTACCCTCTTCATCCTTTGGTACCTTGTGGGGGTAGGATTCCCTCCGAGTTCTGCAGGGATTATGTCCCTTGTGAGGGTTTTCAAGAATAAAAAGGGGTAAGGGTGGAGTGTTTTCATCACACCTTTGCATTCTTACCCACTTGCCCATTATCTCCTAGCCTTGCAAGATGGCTCTCCCTGGTAGCACCGTGTTTGGCAACTACCTCGAAGCCTTAGAAGCAATGTAATCTTATAATGTCGACTATGATGCTTTCAACATGCGTCGAGTCTCCCAGTGGCGCAATCGACCCTTTTGAGTGGAACGTGCTGATGGTGGCGGTACAATTCTGGTACCCCGAATACCATGTATTCCGCTTTGGGTTGGAAGAAGTTTATCCTACCTACGAGGAATTTTCTGCCATGCTGAGTGTAAATGTAATACCCCGTATTTTTATGCTTTATAAATTTGGGGATTTATTAAATTTAATGTGAATTATTAATTTAATATAAATCCAGAAATTAATTATTTTTAATTATTAACGTGATGTGAGTTAGTAATTATGGGAAACTTGTTGAATATTACTAATGAGTAAAGTAATATATGATATTGGTTCTATTAAATGTCAACAGTGAATAAAATGACAATTTTGGAAATTTGAGTCGGGACGCGCCCGTATCGCGTCGGGACTAAATATTGATGAATAAAAGTGAATAAATTATAAGTCACCCGTATGGTCATTTTGAGTGCATTAAAGTGTCCTAAAGGGTCGACATAGTCAGAAAAGTGTACCCGGGGGTTTAGTTTGGACCTCGGGCGTTTTTAGGCTTAATTCGTACCCCGGGAGGGCATTTTGGTCATTTTGCATTTTTCGGTAATTAAATCCACGAAAATTATTAAACTATATCAGCCATTTGGAATAGACCTTTAGGGTTAGCAGACTCAAAAAATTAGAGCGGCCATAGGAGAGGGAAGTAGAAAGCTTTCCAAGCAAACCAAGTCCAAAAATCCATCCGGTTGCACCGCCACCACCACCAACGCATAGATCGCGCAACGGGGAACGCAAAAACACCAAATTCGTTCACAAATAAGAACGCTGAAAATCCCAGGCAAGTATTTATCTTGCTTATTTTCGTTAATGCATCGTTCATGTTAGTCTAGGGTGATTAGGATGAGTTTGGTAGAAGATAATCCATGTTGGAGATAAGAAAATCGCATGTAGAATTGATTTGAATGAAAATCTGGAAACCCCTTCATATGTAGAGGCTTAACCACGAAATTATGATGAATTAGGAGTAGAAATTTCTGGAAAAATACTGATTAGAACCATGTTAAAGAAATTCTAGGGTTCTTGAGATTTTTATGAAGTTTTGGCCTATTAATCCATGATTATTGATGAAAAATTGCATGCTTTACGTAGAAGATGAATAATTGGGTGTATACTGATTATAGTACGAATTTTAGGGAGTTTGGGTGTGAAAAATATGGATTTGATTGAGGTTGGATTGTGAAACTCGTAACTGTTAATCTGCAGAATTTGCATACCTGTTTGATCGATCGATCGAACCAGGAGTGTCGATCGATCGACACATTGATCGATCGAGCTCCTGCCATCGATCGATCGACCCCTTCTGGCAGACTCACATTTCCCCCTTTTTAAATTAGTTGAATTCAATTTAATGATAAATAATCCTTGGACACCCTTACTAAAATGTTTTGGGAGATAAAGAAGACCAGTAGGACTTATAAATAATTATGGGACCTTTAATGTAAGACGAGAGTTGTATTTTTGGGATGTTTACATATAAGGGATGATGAAATTATGTATTAAGGGGAGAGACGCGTAAGATTGTTACGTTGGAAATTAGATGAGTACCTACTGAATTCTACACTTGTGAGGATAGAGTCCATGAGTGTTACGTAATAAGTTGGAATGATCCCTCAAATTAAAGTAAGAAATGAACGGTTATACGTGATAACTAAATAATGAGAAATAAGGACAAATGTCGTAATTATGGGATTAGAGATGTACCTAATTTGATATGGTAATAGTACTATAGTTATATGACTGTGTTTATGCATATACTATCTATGTGTGAAAATCGTGCCCGCGCTACTTGCTATCCCTGAGGTTACTGCGCTGGGACAGTCTTATCTCGATGGGACCTTTATGGGGGATATTGACTCGTACCCTAGAAGATAGAAATCCTTGGTACAGGCTATCGAATCGATAGTTCAGACGGTCCTAAGAGACGTGGGGGCATGTGCTATCCTCTTAGAGACTTGGAATCTATGCTTCGCCTCAATATTGTTTGTGTATGTGTTAATACAGTTCGAGAGTGATTCCTAACTTGTATTTTCCTTAGTACGAGTGATACGGGGATTGGATAGTAGATTATGCCCGCACCATAATTTTTATGTGGGGTTCTATTAGAATATATATATATTTATATATATATATATATATATATATATATATATATATATATATATATTAAATTCTGAAATTTGGAACTTCCTACTGTGTTTATGGTAAGTAAGAAATGAATAATGATCTCAATTTGGAAATACTTGTTTTGAAAAGTATAATATGATACTGGGAAACTTTATTAGCAAATAAAGTTAAAATGAGAGTTTTGTTATTAAATGGAAATTACTTCTTAACCAGTTGAATTTTTCAGTTTTAAATCTTATGAGTAACCTAAGAGAAGTTAAACCGTGGGGAAGGTTAGTGTGATAGGTGTGCACATTAGAAGAGAGGTGAGAATTTCTCAAGGGAGTCCCGCACTAATATGTTCTTGCATTGGCCTGTAAACATTTTAAATACTTGCTAAATAAATTTTAAATCTTTTACAATCGGGCTCTGACCCGTTTCTATTTTCCTTTCTCTCTTGTATATATATGTACATATTACAGGTGCCTAGCCACAGGGGCGTCTTGCATAGGATCCTTTGGAAGGAACGCGCTGCAGCTTAGGTGGGAGTTGCAGGCCTCTTGCTTAGACGACCTCATTCATTTGATTCTACTCCTAGTATTATTTACTCCAGTTGGGCATGTGTCGCCCTTTCCTTTATTCAGTTGTTTTGTTGGATATTGTAATCCATTTATTTTTAGTATTTGTACTTTGGGATTATTTATTGTCAGGATGTTTTTCATTTAAGTATTAAATGTTGGATTCAATTAATTGAATGTTTGGTTATTTGGATTTATATATTCCAGGATAATTGTGATGTGATTCTTTAATATTGAATTATGTAAAGTTTTAAATCATTGGTTGTAAATAAAATTTGGAAAGTAATGTCTAAAAATGGTTTTGACACTTAGCTTAATTATCTAGGGTATTTAAATTGGAAAAATTATCTTTACGACAGTGATGCTAAGAATGAACCAACTGTTCACCTTGATTTTAATTTAATAAAGGAGTGATCGCCCTGTATTTAATTAGGCGGTGTGTCACAGGTGCTATCAGAGCATCAGGTTCTAGTGTCCATAGGATCTGTACAGCTTATTTCGCTTTCAGCTTAACATTTTTGCTATAGAGCCCTATTTTGGGATTGTTATATTCCTGCTTTTACGTTTACGTCTTCAGCTATTTGGGATTTGATAATAACTATAGACTAATAAATTTCTTCACGTTTCAGATGCCTCCGAGACGTGCACCAAATGATAGGCGTGCCCAAGCCGAGAAGCCAGCAGTTCCGGCTCAGGGTACGATGAATGCTAATGAGATAGCCGCTATTGTTGCACAGGCGGTGAATGCCGCGCTAGCGGTAGTACAGCAGGCTCCACCCCAGATTCAGGCAGTGGTGCCAGTAACTGCACAGCTTCCAACTGCATGGGAGCGGGTTAGGGATGCCTTTCAGAAAGCGCATCCCCCTGAGTTCTCGAGTAGTTCAGATATTGTCATCGTCAGCCAATGGAAGAAAGATATCCAGAGGCATCTACGTATGTATGAGTGCACAGACGTACAGAAATAGTTGTTGGCTTCCTTTAAACTGGTGGGGGCCGCTTTGCAGTGGTGGGAGTCCACCACCACCTTGGAGGAAAGGGATACGATCCCGATCCAGTCATTCTGGGAGCAGTTTGACCGCAAGTACTTTCCACCCGCCGTGCAGACTGAGAAGAGGCGGAAATTATTAAACTTGAAGCAGGAGAATTCTACCATTGCTGAGCATGAGGAGGAGTTCACAAGACTTCTCACCATAGTGCCAGATGAGGCACCCACTGAGGGTAAGAAGATAATGTTGTTTGTGGACGGGTTAGCTTGGAGGATCCGTCAGCACCTTATAGGGAATCTATCTCTGAGTACTTTCACTGATGTACTCAATGCTGCTTTACTACATTTCCAAGATCACCGCTTCCATCTGCAGGGAAGCAAGCGAGCAGGAGAGTCCGGCCAACAGGGCAGGACAGGGGGTAGTAGTGATAGTGGAGCACAGACATCTCAGGTACAGACTCGTCAGCACGAGCAGAGTTCCCATCAGGGGGACCCTGCCAAGCGATTCCGTTCAGGTGATTCCAGGCAGGGATTTGGGGGTTATAGGCAGGGTCAGCAGGGCCCGCCTAATCAGCAGGGCCAGCAAGGCCAACACCGTCAGCAGCAGGACCAACAGGGCCAACATCGTTTTCATCAGGGCCAACAGGGCTAGTGGCGGGGTGGTAACGACCAGCAGGGTCGTGGTCAGTAGGGTCAGAGGGGAGGAAATTTCAAAGGCCGATGTTTTGGGTGTGGCAAGCATGGCCATAGGCGCTAGGATTGTCCAGAGGGAGATAGGGGCCCACAACAGCAGGGTGCCCGTAACGAGCTATAGAGGCCACTTTTTTCCAGCCACCCTCCCAGCCCCAGCTCAAGTATCAGCCCTACCAGCCATTCCAGCAGCTCCAGTGCAGCAGGGGAAGTTACAGTATGAACGTGTCTATAACATCCACCAGGCAGCAGCTCCACAGGCACCACCCGCGATTGAGGGTATGTTTCCTATCCATGGTACTATGGGTTGGGTTTTATTTGATACTAGGGCGACGCACTGTTTTATAGCTACGCATTTTGCGAAGGCCTTAGGGTTGTTAGCCACAGCAGAGAGCACTGTGACGTGTGTAGACTCACCACTGGGGAGTGGATCGCTCATTTTCTTTATATGTCGGGGTGTGGGGGTAGAGATTGGTAGCTTGGTATTATCAGCAGACATGTTAGTCTTAGATATGCATGAGCACGATGTTATTATCGGTATGGATTGGCTCGCAGCTTACAGAGCCATGATTAATTGTTACGGTGGGAGTATTATCTTTGCTATTCCGGGGCAAGAGATGTTTGTAGTGGCGATGCCTCGCCCAGAAGGAGGCTCTACCATTCATTTATATTATATAGAGGAGGATACCTCTACGGAGGTTGTGATTCCCTTAGACTCGATCCCAGTTGTTTGTGAGTATTCTGATGTATTTCAGGAGATACCAGGCCTACCCCCACTCGTGAGATAGACTTTGTCATAGATTTATTACCGGATACTCGACCTATAGCACGCGCTCCATACCGTATGGCTCCGGCAGAGATGCGAGAGTTACGAGATCAGATAGAGCAGCTGTTGGGTCATGGCTTCATTCGAAGGAGTACCTCACCTTGGGGTGCTGCAGTTTTGTTTGTGAAAAAGAGAGATGGTTCACTGAGGCCATGTGTGGACTACCGGAAGTTGAACAAGGTCACGATACGGAACAAGTATCCGTTACTTCGAATCGATGATCTGTTCGACCAGCTGAGGGGAGCAACTTTCTTTTCGAAGATAGATCTGAGTTCGGGGTACCATCAGCTACGTATTAGGGAGCAGGATGTTTTAAAGACTGCTTTCTTGACAAGATATGGGTCCTATGAGTTCAGGGTGATGCCATTCGGACTCACAAATGCTCCATCCGTATTTATGGACTTGATGAACCGAGTGTTCAGAGAGTTCTTGGATCAGTTCGTTATTGTTTTCATAGATGACATTCTGATATATTCACACTTTGAGGAGGAGCATGACGAGCACTTGAGATAGGTTCTTCAGACTCTGCGAGAGCATCAGCTGTATGCTAAGTATGAGAAATGTGGGTTCTGGTTACGAGAAGTACAGTTCTTGGGACATGTTGTTTCTGAACAGGGGATAGCAGTTGACCCGAGTAAAGTGTCAGCGGTGAGGGAGTGGGGACAGTCCACGAAACCGATGGAAGTGCATAGTTTCTTGGGGTTAGCCGGATACTATAGGAGATTCATTCGGGGATTCTCCAAAATAGCGGGTCCGTTGACAAACCTGACTCGCAAGGGGGTACCATATGTTTGGAATGATGCTCGTCAATTGGCTTTCGACGAGCTGAAAGATAAGCTTACTTCAGCACCGGTCCTTGCTTTACCAAATCCGAGAGTGGAGTACCTGGTTTACACCGATGCCTCTTTACGGGGACTTGGGGGAGTACTTCAGCAGGAGGAGAAGGCTATAGCTTTTGCATCTCGCAAGCTTAAGATGCATGAGAAGAATTACCCCACCCACGACTTGGAGTTAGCAGTGGTCGTCTTTGCTTTGAGGATATGAAGGCACTATTTATTGGGGGAGAAATTTCACTTGTTCACAGACCACAAGTCACTGCAGTACCTGTTCACTCAGAGAGAGCTGAATATGCGTCAGCGCAGATGGTTAGAGTTTGTGAAGGACTATCAGTTCGACATACAATACCATCCGGGGAAGGCCAACGTAGTTGCTGATGCGTTGAGCCGTAGACCGGTAGACGATGTAGCGAACATCTGGAAAGCAAAGTGGAAAGAGTTGGGTCACCAGGATGCAGTAGCACATTCTTTCGTATCTGTCATGACAGTGACACCCGAGATTGTCACGAGGGTGATACAGGCACAGACCGCAGACCCGTTTTTCCAGAAGTAGATTGTACAACTTTTAGCCGAGGGTGCTGAGTCCTATTCTGTTAGTTTTGATGGGGGTTTGAGGTTTAATGGGAGATTGGTGGTCCCAGAAGGAGCAGAGTTACGTCATGCAGTGATGATCCAGTCTCACGGGTCCCGATTTACGGTACATCCTGGAGGAGATAAGATGTACCAGGATATGAGGCGGTAATACTGGTGGAGTGGGATGAAGAAGGACATCGCTGAGTTCGTGTCCAAGTGTTCTACCTTCCAACTGGTAAAGGTAGACCATCAGAAACCGTCAGGGTTGCTTCAGCCATTGGAAATACCCGCGTGGAAGTGGGAGAGTATTTCCATGGATTTTATTACAGGGTTGCCCACATCACAGCGGGGCCACGACTCCATCTGGGTGATTATGGACCGTTTGACCAAGGTGGCTCATTTTCTGCCGGTGCGGACAGACTATACCACGGGTCAGTATGCTCAATTGTTCATTGCTGAGATTATCAGATTACATGGGGTGCCCCTGAATATTGTGTCAGATAGAGATAAAATTTTCGTGTCGCGTTTCTGGGAGAGCTTTCAGGAGGCTATGGGTACTGAGTTGAGGCTGAGTTCAGCTTATCACCCACAGACAGATGGACAGACAGAGCGTACTAATCAGATGTTGGAAGATATGCTACGCATGTGTGTCCTTGATTTTGGAGGAGGTTGGGAGACACATATTCCACTGGTAGAGTTCGCTTATAATAACTCTTATCAGTTCACTATTGGCTTGGCTCCATTCGAGGCTTTGTATGGCAGGCCTTGTCGTTCCCCAACTTGTTGGCTAGAGGTGGGGGATAACAAGTTTCTAGGACCAGAGGTGATTCAGGAAACCTCTACGAGGATTGAGATGATCAGGAGTCGCATTCGAATAGCCCAGGACAGGCAGAAGAGCTACGCCGATGCGAAACGGTTCTTTCGAGAGTTTAATGTGAGGGACCAAGTGTTACTACACGTATCCCCTATGAAAGGAGTGATGAGGTTCGGGAAGAAAGGGAAATTGGCCTCGAGGTACGTGGGACCATTTCCCATTATCGAGAGGATTGGGCCGGTAGCATACAGATTGTGACTACCAGAGCATTTACATCGCATTCACGATGTATTCCACATCTCGTCGTTGAGATGATACCTTCGGGATGACATGGCTCATACCCACATCGCGATAGAGGAGATAGACTTACAGCCTAACAGCTCTTACGAGGAGAGACCGGTGACTATCCTAGACCATAGCGAGAGGATATTGAGGTCGAAGGTAGTTCCACTTGTACGGGTCTAGTGGGAGCATCATAATGTGGAGGAATCCACTTGGGAGCGCGAGGCAGATATGCGCGAGAGATATCCAGATTTATTCTTACCGGGTATGCCTTATTTTTCGAATTTCGGGACGAAATTCCGTTATTAGGGGGGAAGTATGTAATACCCCGTATTTTTATGCTTTATAAATTTGGGGATTTATTAAATTTAATGTGAATTATTAATTTAATATAAATCCAGAAATTAATTATTGTTAATTATTAACGTGATGTGAGTTAGTAATTATGGGAAACTTGTTGAATACTACTAATGAGTAAAGTAATATATGATATTGGTTCTATTAAATGTCAAGAGTGAATAAAATGACAATTTTAGAAATTTGAGTCAGGACGCGCCCGTGTCGCGTCGGGACTAAATATTGATGAATAAAAGTGAATAAATTATAAGTCACCCGTATGGTCATTTCGAGTGCGTCAAAGTGTCCGGAAGGGTCGAGATAGTAAGAAAAGTGTACCCAGGGGTTTAGTTTGGACCACGGGACGTTTTTAGGCTTAATTAGTACCCCGGGAGGGCATTTTGGCCATTTTGCATTTTTGGGTAATTAAACCCACGAAAATTATTAAACTATATCAGCCATTTGGAATAGCCCTTTAGGGTTAGCAGACTCAAAACATTATAACGGCCATAGGAGAGGGAAGGAGAAAGCTTTCCAAGCAAACCAAGTCCAAAAATCCATCCGGTTGCACCGCCGCCACCACCAACGCGTAGATTGCGCAACGGGGAACGCAAAAACACCAAATTTGTTCACAAATCAGAATGCTGAAAATCCCAGGCAAGTATTTATCTTGATTATTTTCGTTAATGCATCGTTCATGTTAGTCTAGGGTGATTAGGATGAGTTTGGTAGAAGAAAATCCATGTTGGAGATAGGAAAATCGCATGTAGAATTGATTTGAATGAAAATCTGGAAACCCCTTCATATAGAGAGGCTTAACCATGAAATTATGATGAATTAGGAGTAGAAATTTCTGTAAAAAGACTAATTAGAACCATGTTAAAGAAATTCTAGGGTTCTTGAGATTTTTATGAAGTTTTGGCCTATTAATCCATGATTATTGATGAAAAATTGCATGCTTTGCGTAGAAGATAAATAATATGGGTGTATACTGATTATAGTACGAATTTTAGGGAGTTTGGGTGTGAAAAATCTGGATTTGATTGAGGTTGGATTGTGAAACCCGTAACTGTTAATCTGCAGAATTAGCATATATGTTTGATCGATCGATCGAACCAGGAGTGTCGATCGATCGACACATCGATCGATCGAGCTCCTGCCATCGATCGATCGACCCCTTTTGGCAGACTCATATTTCCCCCTTTTTAAATTAGTTGAATTCAATTTAATGAGAAATAATCATTGGGCACCCTTACTAAAATGTTTTGGGAGATAAAGAAGACCAGTAGGACTTATAAATAATTATGGGACCTTTAATGTAAGACGAGAGTTGTATTTTTGGGATGTTTACATATAAGGGATGATGAAATTATGTATTAAGGGGAGAGACGCGTAAGATAGTTACGTTGTAAATTAGATGAGTACCTACTGAATTCTACACTTGGGAGGATAGAGTCCATGAGTGTTACGTAATAAGTTGGAATGATCCCTCAAATTAAAGTAAGAAATGAACGGTTATACGTGATAACTAAATAATGAGAAATAAGGACAAATGTCATAATTATGGGATTAGAGATGTACCTAATTTGATATGGCAATAGTACTATAGTTATATGACTGTGTTTATGCATATACTATCTATGTGTGAAAATCGTGCCCGCGCTACTTGCTATCCCTGAGGTTACTGTGCTGTGACAGTCTTATCTCGATGGGACCTTTATGGGGGATATTGACTCGTACCCTAGAAGATAGAAATCCTTGGTACAGGCTATCGAATCGATAGTTCAGACGGTCCTAAGAGACGTGGGGGCATGTGCTATCCTCTTAAAGACTTGGAATCTATGCTTCGCCTCAATATTGTTTGTGTATGTGTTAATACAGTTCGAGAGTGATTTCGAACTTGTATTTCCCTTAGTACAAGTGATACGGGAATTGGATAGTAGTGTATGCCCGCACCATAATTTTTATGTGGGGTGCTGTTAGAATATATATATATTATACGAGTATTTAATATATCTATTAAATTTTGAAATTTGGAACTTCCTATTGTGTTTATGGTAAGTAAGAAATGAATAATGATCTCAATTTGGAAATACTTGTAAAGTATAATATGATACGGGGAAATTTTATTAGCAAATAAAGTTAAAATGAGAGTTTTGTTATTAAATGGAATTTACTTCTTAACCAGTTGAATTGTTCAGTTTTAAATCTTACGAGTAACCTATGATAAGTTAAACCGTGGGTAAGGTTAGTGCGATAGGTGTGCACATTAGAAGAGAGGTGAGAATTTCTCAAGGGAGTGCCGCACTAATATGTTGTTGCATTGGCCTGTAAACATTTTAAATACTTGCTAAACAAATTTTAAATCTTTTACAATCGGGCTCTGACCCGTTTCTATTTTGCTTTCTCTCTTGTATATATATGTATATATTACAGGTGCTCATCCACAGGGGCGTCTTGCATAGGATCCTTTGGAAGGAACGCGTTGCAGCTTAGGTGGGAGTTGCAGGCCTCTTGCTTAGACGACCTCATTCATTTGATTCTACTCCTAGTATTATTTACTCCAGTTGGGCATGTGTCGCCCTTTCCTTTATTCAGTTGTTTTGTTGGATATTGTAATCCATTTATTTTCAGTATTTTCACTTTGGGATTATTTATTGTCAGGATGTTTTTCATTTAAGTATTAAATGTTGGATTCAATTAATTGAATGTTTGGTTATTTGGATTTATATATTACAGGATAATTGTGATGTGATTCTTTAATATTGAATTATGTAAAGTTTTAAATCATTGGTTATAAATAAAATTTGGAAAGTAATGTCTAAAAATGGTTTTGACACTTAGCTTAATTATCTAGGGTGTTTAAATTGGAAAAATTATCTTTACGACAGTGATGCTAAGAATGAACCAACTGTTCACCTTGATTTTAATTTAATAAAGGAGTGATCGCCCGGTATTTAATTAGGCAGGGTGTCACAGTAAATCCCAGGGTTGCAGCGGCTTTGCCCAAATTTTCCCATTCTCCCAGGGATTTGTTGGCTGGGCTTCTTCGTATTTTGCCTTCGGCGGCCAGATCATTGGTTATTGGAGGAATGATTTCCCTCCCGGCAGTGCTGCAGTCCATGCATTTGCGGGAAATAGGTGATGCTGGCTATGCTGGAGCCGTTGTTCTGGGCTTGGTTTCAAAATTATTGCTGGTGACTGGGGAACTGTTGGTGGACTCGTAACTTGCAGCCATTACTTCATGGATGTCATACCGTCGCAATCCTACGGCAGTGATACTGGCAGAGACCCTGAACGGCCTGGATGCCTGGAGAGAAGGTCGTTTTGACTTTTTGAGGGGTAGCCCTGTGATGTTGTTCATGTTTTTGTCTGAAAGATTCCTCTTGGCGACTCCTCCAAAGTATCCCTTGTCGGACGTACCCAACTTCTTTTCACACTATTTCATCAGCGTTGGCCTGTATGTTGAGAACTGGGAGAATTAGCTTGTGGAGTATGGGGATCGTGGGCTGTATTGGTCAGTGCCTTGGTGGGGACAGTTGCAGCCTGTTCTGGAGCTAGGAGAGTATTCATATGTGTGGCTAGTTGGTCACAGACAGACCTCTTTTTATTTCCCTTGGCGGATTTTGCACCAATTCGGCTGGACGCAGGTCGTGCCCCCTCGAACCTCAAATTTCTTTCCGGTAGAAGATTTGACTAAGCACTTGTGTGTGTTGCTTGGATCTCTATGGGAAAGTCGGAGTCCGTCGACCCGTCCCTCTCAGTCTATCGGGGAGGTTTGGCATGTCCCCAAATATTATATGAAGTGGTTATGGAAGAAGGTAGTCAGCAAGATGTTGGCAGTGGAGACTGGACAAAGATGGTTTGTTTTATCCGACACCATGGAAGTGTGTGTTGTGGTCTTTTCAAAGATGGTTAAGGCTCATCGATCCATGGAATGTTTACGGAATTCTATTCAGGCAGGGGAAACTTAGGGACCTCAGGATGTAGATGATGAGGGTGCAGGCTCCTCTGGTGGGTGTGGGTAGGACTCTTGGGGAGTTTATTTTGTGTAACAGATGTGGGGATTTTATTTGGCTTTTTATGGTAGTAGGGGGAAGGGAGTTATCCGTTCCTTTTATTATGTAATCCGTACTGTAATTTCTTATTAGGAAAATAAACAAGTTTCTGATCATCTAGCTATGCCTTTTGATGAGTTTTGTATTTTGAATTATCTATATTGATAGCTAAGGCATACATAATCCTTTTGTTCAAGTATTTTTATAATGAACCGCCATTCTCGAAGGTAAGAAAAGAATAGTATTTTGTGAAAAAGAAAAGGTCGCACTCATGTGAGGTGTATGAGCTTCCTACGTACCTTTGAGGGTTTTTTTTTTCAATTGTAAAATAGTTTTTTTGCAGAGAATTTTTTTTCAATAAAGTTTTTTTTTTCAAATGTAAAATAGTTTTTTCAATAAAGTTTTTTTGCAGAGAATTTTTTTTTTTTTTAGAATAGAAAGGGGATGAGAAGAGTCGTAGCGCGCCAAGATTTTGGACTTAGGGGTAGAATTTCTTGAGTCGGTCCAGGTTGACCGGACGAGCCATATCTTCCCCATCTAGGTAAGTGAGCATGGCGGCACTGCCGGATAAGATTTTCTTCACAATGTAGGGGCCGCTCCAATTGGGCTCGAATTTCTCTCTGGGGTCCTAGATGGGTTCTATTATCTCCTTGAGGGCTAAGTCTCCCTCTCGGACACCGCGGTCTTTGACTCTCTTGTTGAATGATCGCGCTATTCGGCGATGGTACCCTTGTATGTGGTACAATGCTTTTAACCTTCTTTCAACTAGGAGGGCTAGCTCATCGAGACGGCTTTGGCACCAGTCTTCTACACTAACTTTGCTTTCGAGCATGACGCGTAGCGAGGGTATTTCCAGCTCCACAGGTAGGACTGCTTCCATGCCGTAGACCAGGGAGTAAGGGGTAGCCCCAGTAGAGGTTCAGATTGAGGTTCGATAGCCCCAGAGGGCGTACAGGATCCGGTCAGCCCAATCTCTACAACTTTTGGTCATCTTGCTGATGATAACTTTCAGGTTCTTGTTGGCGGCTTCAACTGCACCATTGGTCTGAGGTCGGTAGGGAGAAGATTTGTGTCTCCGAATCCCATACTCGTTGACTACTTCTGTGCGTTTTGCTTCGAAGTGCAACCCGTTATCTGATACTAGCTCGTGTGGGACCCCATATCGGCAGATGATATTTTTCTTGAGGAATTTGGCCACTTTCTTGGCATTCAATACTGCATATGATTCAGTTTCGACCCATTTGGTGAAGTAATCGATGGCGACTAGGATGAACTCATGTCCGTTTGAAGCCTTTGGTGTAACCTTCCCTATGATGTCGATACCCCAAGTGGAGAACGGCCAGGGAGAGGTCATGTTGTATAATTCTCGCGGAGGCAAGTGTTGAAGATTAGAGAATTGTTGACATTTGAGGCACCTCCGGACATAGGCGGTGCAATCCTGGATCATGGTGGTCCAGTAGTGGCCCGGTCAAATGATCTTCTTGGCGAGCATGTGACCATTCATGTGGGGTCCGCATTCCCCGCTGTGGATTTTCTACGTTATTTTCTCAATTTCGGCCCCTGCGATGAACTGTAGATGAGTTCCGTCAAAGTTCCTTCTGAGTAGGGCTTTATGATAGATAAGGTACTGGGTGGCCAGTCTTCGGAGGGTCGTTCGATCTTTCTTGTTGGAACCCTCGGGATACCTACAATGTTTGAGGAGGCACCAAATATCATAGTACCAGTAATCGGCTAGTTCGGGATCTTCAGTGGAGACAAGCTCAATATGGTAGCAATGGGTCGGTTTGTCTTGCTTTTGAACTAGGAAGGGGGCCATTGTTATTCCCTCGAGCATGTCGACCATGGAGGCCAAGGTAGTGAGAGCATCGGCTAGGTTATTCTTTGCTCGGGGTAGGTAATGGAAGGTGATATCTCGGAATTGGGAGGCAAACTCTTCTACTTGGGCATGAAAGGGTTAGAGCTTTTCATCCTTGACTTTCCACTTTCTGAGCACTTGATCGATGATAAGGGAGGAATCCCCATAGACATCAAGGTATTGAATGCCTTTCTTGAGAGCAACTTGGAGGCCGATTGTGCATGCCTCGTATTCCATCATGTTGTTGGCGCAAGGGAAATCCAATTTAATGGTGATGGGAGTGTGGGAGTCATCTGGGGCGATCAGAAGTATCCCAATGTCATATCCCTTTTTGTTGGTAGCACCGTCAAAGAAAATTTTCCATCGAAGGCGGTCTTGAGTGGTGCAGAGGATATTTTCATCTGGGAATTCGGAGATCCGAACATCTGCTTCTTCTACAGGGTAATCGGTGAGGTAGTCAGAGATGGCTCTTCCTTTAACATCTTTCTGTGTGACTTACACAATATCGAACTCGGTTAGGAGCATCAACTATCAGGCCATTCGACTAGATAAGGCGGGTTTCTCAAGCAGGTATTTGATGGGATCCATTCGGGATACAAGTTTAATGTGGAAGGCGAGCATGTAGTGTCGCAACTTTTGGGTGACCCGGATAAGTGCGACACATGCCTTTTCTAAAGAAGTGTAGTTGACCTCGTATCCGGCCAATTTGCGACTGGCATAATATATGGCTATTTCTTTACGAGAGTCTTCAAGATATTGGGCTAGCAAAGCCCCAGCTGCAGTGTCGGTTATGGTTAGGTATAGGAGCAAAGGGAGACCAAGCTGTGGTGGCATGAGAACTAGAGATTGGGTCAAATATTATTTGATTCGGTCAAAAGCTTCTTGGCAGGCCTCATTCCAAACCTTGGTTGAATCCTTTCGGAGGAGCTTGAAGATTAGTTCACAAATGTAGGTTAGTTGGATGATGAACCGGCTGATATACTGTAATTTCCTAAGAAAACCTCGGACTTCTTTCTCTATTCGGGGTGGTGGCATCTCAAGTATGGCCTTCAGCTTTGCAGGATCTACTTCTATCCCCTTTTCGCTGACCATGAATCCTAAGAGTTTTCCCTTTGTAATGCCGAAGACACACTTTTGTGGATTAAGTCTCATCTGATACCATCGCAGTCGTTCGAAGAACTTCCGAAGAGCGGGAACATGACCTTTTCTAGTTTTGGACTTGATAATCATATCATCCACATAAACCTCGACCTCTTTGTGAATGAGATCGTGCAGGATGGTTGTGGCATCCCTTTGGTAGGTAGCCCCAGCATTTTTGAGACCGAATGACATAACGGTGTAGCAAAAGGTTCCCCATGGGGTGATGAATGCGGTTTTTTCTTAGTCGTTAGGGTGCATCTTAATCCAGTTGTATCCAAAAAACCCGTCGACGAATGACTTGAGAGCATGACTGGCTGTGTTGTCCACGATCATGTCGATTTTAGGTAGCGGATAATCATCCTTTGGAGAAGCTTTGTTTAAATCTCGGTAATCTACACACATTCGAACCTTCCCTCCTGATTTCGGCACAGGTACAATGTTGGCTAGTCCTGTGGGATATTCTATCACCTGAATGAAACCCACATTCAACTGTTTGACCACCTCTTCTTTGACCTTGAGCGACCATTCGGTGCGGAGCTTCCTCAATTTTTATTTAACTGGCTTGTAATCTGGGAGAGTGTGGATCTCGTGCTGAGCTATTTCAGGATCAATGTCGGGCATATCATCATAGGACCATGCGAAGACATCCATGAATTCCATTAGCAATTCTTCGAGTTGTGCGCGCTCATGCTCGTCAAGGGTGGCCCCTATCCTAATCTCGCGCAGTTGGCTACTAGAACCGAGATTAATAACAATAGTCTCTTCTTCATTAACATGAATGCGGTTATGTTGTTTATTATTAACCTTATTTAGATCAGTTAAGAATTGTTCATTTGCAAAATCATCATCATCAAAAGTTTGATTAGAATTCAAGTAGTTAATGTAAGGCACAACAAGATACTCAAAATCTTCATTTATTTCATTGATAGAAAAACAGCATTGAGAACCTCATCAAAAAAGGTCTCAATTACATTTGAGCAAGGATAGACAACAGAGGAAGAAATAGGGTAAACATTGGGGTCAGGGGAGATTTCAAGAGGTAGAACTGGCGCAACATACCAGTTGAGGAGAGGTGTATCAGCAGCTTTAATCATACGGGATGGGTCCATTGATGTAGTGCCTGAATGAATCATGCAGAGTGCCAGCCCCAGTGTCTGCATGTTAAAGGAATCTTCGGAATCACTTTCCTCAATCTCTTCGGTATCTTTGATGAGCAGTTGCACACGGTGCGAAGAACTTGTGGCCCATAGGTAGCTATCTTTGAAAAAGATCTCCATTCCCGGATTCATCTTCTTATCTGTGTGGTCATACCATGGTTCTGGAAAATCACAAAAGGGGAAGTCCTCGCCTTTTTTAATAAATCGTCCATTTAAGGAGTCTCTTGAGATAATTTGGATGCAGTCTAATCTTCTCTTTGGTCGAGACTGACGGATCATTCTGAGCTCTTGTTATGATGGTTGATACCCCAAGTCGCAAGGAGGGAAAGCTTTATTCAATTCGATGGGCTCAAGTATCCCTTGCTGTCTTTGCCCTAGCCCCAGTCCGGGCATGAAGTGCATGTTTCTGAACATTTGAATCACATTAACATTTCCATGAGGGTCATATTCTGTACAAACCCTTTCTTTAAAATCATCCCCTGTCGGGAGTAGGAGTGGCTCAACTCGGAATCTTGATAGGAGCATATCACTTGACCCGTGCTGTATCTCAAGAATTAGACTGCTGGTGCTTGGACCCTCGGTATTTTCGTCATCGCCTAAAATGGCGATGACTCGCCCGTCGGTGAAGAACTTCAATTTCTGATTGAGCGAGGAAGACACACCCTTGATGTTGTGGAGCCAGGGGCGTCCGAGCAACAGGTTGAAACAAGCTGGGATGTCGATGACTTGGAATTCAACGATATGGTTTATAGGGCCAAACCCTATTACAAGTTTTATGGATCCCATCACCTCACGACGGGTATTATCATAGGCACGCACGGCGGTGGAGGTTGGAGAGAGGTCACTTTCTTACAGGCCTAGACACTTAAAGGTTCTAAGTGGTCAAACATTCAAGGCGAATCCGTTATTGACAAGGGAGAATGGCACGGCCTTCCCCATAACTTCGACGGAGATGTTGAGTGCATGATTGTGATTTGGCCCAATTCTGAGGATTTCTTCTTTAGATAATGATAGCATTCGGGTAGAGGTCAAGGATCCAACCAGATTTACCGCTTCTTCTGGTGTGGTAGATGGAGGAACTATGGGTCCAGTGAGTAACTTGATTAAATCATTTATGTGCAGCTGGGAAGACATGAAAAGCCCCCATAGAGTGATGTTAGCTTGAGTTTTCTTCAGTTGATCGAGGATCTTGCTTTCTTCGATGGTCATCTATGGCATATGAAGGTTTTCAATGCCCTTCCCTCTGTCATTTGCCGGTAGTGAGCTTGGAACTTGGTAATGTCTCCCTGATCTGGTCATATGATTTACTGAAGAAGGAAAGAACATGAATCCCATTTCCTCATCAATCTCAGGTTGTTCTGCCACCCTATTTATTTTTCCGAGGAGTTTTTCAAATGTGATCATCCCACATATGTCAGCTATTGGTCCAGTTATTCATAAATCCTGTTCTTCACTCGAATCTTCGAATTCTTCCCCCTATCTGGTGGTAATAATTCTGTCTTTCCCTGATAAGTCGATGCATTCCACAACTTCAACGGCTTCTTTATACACGTCTTCCCATTCTGTGGGGATATGTGTGATTGAAGGGACCAAGCGCCCTTGTAGCTTCAAAGTGTCAAGTAAATCGGTGATACTGAAATTGCTATTGGTTTGCCCGAATAATCTTGCCATAGTCTGGACAACATCATCTAGGCTGACTTCATCGGTTAGTACCACCCATTTGTCTGAATCTCGGGCCCACTTTCGTGCTTCTAAGAACAGTGTACTGAATCTCTGGCAATCGATGACCATCTCTGAGGGAAATTTCAGCCCAAACTCTAGGAGTTGGTTTAACACCTCTGATAATTCCGTACTTCCATTTTCAGAACGGGTACGGACAACGATGCATGCTCTGGTAAGGAGTGACAGTGCCTGATCAGTGAGGCTAGTAGGGTGTCGGAGGAAATATGGGAAAATTTGAAGAGGTTTAGGAGAGTATATGGGTATAATTTGAGTTGAGGGATCGAAATCTGGGCTTTCTTCCAAGAAGATGGCATTGGTATGATTTGGAAGTGGATTGTGAGTAGTGTTTGGCTTAGGATTGGCTGGTGGGGCGATGGTACCCCGGTCAATGAGATCTTGGATTATGTTCCAAAGGTGAAAGCATTGGTCGGTGGTATGGCCAGCAGTTTGGTGAAAGGCGCAATGAGCATCAGTCTTAAAGTTTCTTGGGAGTGGATTTATCAATGGGCGTGGATCCAAGGGTTTAATAAGGTTTCGGCTTAACAGGGCTTGGTAAACTTTGGAGAGGGGAGCATGGAGCTCGGTGTATTCCCTTCGGATGGGGGCAGGGCGACTTTCTGGTGCTCATGATGTGGATGGTTAAGAGATGTTGTTGATGTTTGAGACTGTAGCACTGGCAGGCTTATCATACTTTCTAGGGGTGAGATGTCCGGACACCTTCTTCGGTTCAATCTCTATTTTAACGAGACTTTCCTCGATTCTACTCCAACCTCTCTGAGAGCTCGGAAGTGGAGATAGTATTATCCTCCCATCATCGCTCGAACATGGGGCAAGAAGTTCTTCTTCACTATGTTGACCTGCTCTTCCTCAGATGGTCGATTGGTCATGGTGGCTGCTTGCTCCCTCCACCGGGTTATGAAGTTACTGACTGATTATCCAGGATTCTGTTTGAGCAGCTCTAAATCACGACGGGTGACCTCAAGCTCTTCGTTGTATTTATACTGCGACATGAATTCTTGGGCATCCTCCCAACTACGGATTCTAGATTCCTCAAGAGATAAAAATCATCGGAGGGCACTATCCTTCAAAGTTTGCTGAAACAATTGGGTCATCACCTCCTTAGAAGCCCCAAGTAGAGTCATAGAACGATGATAACTGCAAAGATGAACAATAGGGGGTCCACTCCCTCCGAATTTCTCGATATTTGGCATCTTGAACTTCTCGGGTAACCTTGCTTTAGGATAAGGAGACATATGGGTGTAGTCCATGTAATTCCCAGAGATTCTGACTTGGTCGAACTTCTTGGTGAGCACCTTGAGATCCTCTTTGACTTTATTCAACTCCTCCTCCTTTGGATCAGCGACCATAGGAAGGTTAGCCATAATTTGGGCAATGTTTGGCATTGTAAGCTGGGCAAGCGGCATCCCATTAGCAAGAGGGACACGTGGAGCGTGTTGATATTCTTCCAGAACCTAGATAGGCTCGGGTGGACCCATAGCACGAGGGAACAGGGCCTCAAGCTCTTGAGGAATAGGAACCTGGTTTCGTTGCATCTCTCGGACCTCGGTTTGGAGGTTGTCAATCTTGGACACAAGCTGAGCTAGGATTGTCATCAGATCCGGCTGCATGACTGGTACTTGATCTGTATTCTCCATGAAAAGTGGATGGATTAAGGACTCGAAAGAAGTAGTAGAGGAACGAATGTAACTCTGGGGTGATTTGACTGAAGACCGAAGCCAGTAGGGAGCCAGGCCAAGGGCTTGCGATCGACCTGAGAAGGCGTAGGATGAGATTTATTTTTGAGAAAAAAGGAAGAATTATTTTTGGATTTTTGATTAAAAAAAATGGAGAAATGTTTTTGAATTTTTGATAAAGAAGGGAGAAATGTTTTTGGATACGGGACTCAGCATGATTATTATTATCTTCTCACTTGTATTTAAATCTCCTAAATACAATAACGGACGGGACCCGAGCCTGAAAAAGTGGGGTTCTTAATATGTGCGAAGCTACGACTGGACTTGTAACCCGGCTCACGGATAGGGTCCCGTTTTAAAAATGCACGAAAGTTGGGCGACAGATCGACTCGAAATTTCGGCAGAGTTTCGGGTTGAAACCGGCAATCTAAAGTGCGTGTCCTAGGTTTGGCACCTACATGCGGGTATGAAGTTGGTTGGGCGAATCGGCATGGGTTCCCCCCTTTTGGCGTGACTTCCACGATATACGTCTTGCTCTTGCGGGCAATCGGTACGTGTGGACAAGACATTTGATATACCTGAGTGTACGTGAATTGCCTCACCATATACCTCGTGGGGACGATACGTGTGAGAGAGAATTTGATATACTCGACGTACGTGAATGAATTCCTAGCGATATACCTCCCGTCATGACTTCGGTCAAGCGGTACGATTCGAGGGAACCGTTCGATATACGTCGAATGTACTTGGCCAATGGAAGGTGAGAGTCATATCTCTTAGGCTAACTACGACCTGTCGGACCAGCGCCCATCATGAAGTGACCCTCTAGTTACTGGGTAAAATTTGGTCAATATCAATGCTCTTTGGTGATGTTGTGTTAATCATGCATTATTCTCTTATTAGTATCTTATGATGAGAATGACTTCCTTGATTATGCCAAACTGGGAGCAAAGTACAAGTAACCCAAAAGGTACACCAAGTATGGAGGGGTGATGCGTGAAACATGGGGATATATGTGATCCTAGGTGCACGTGGCGTGAAGTGTACATGGAGAATTTTCTACAAGTATGTGGATATAAGTATAAGCATGGGATACACATGGAAAAGAGGAACATGCGGATATGGGGGGGGGGGAACATAAACAAATATAACATCCATGTAAATAGAGTCAAGCCCTCAAAATAGACACAAATTCCCCAGCAGAGTCGCTACTGTGGCCATCCCCGTCGCGGAGGAAAAGGATCATTCGGGTCCCCGCGCATCCCTCTCGGGAAAACGCTTCGGTCGGCGTCGTTTGAGATGTGGTGTAAAAAATGTAAAGAGATTCATAGTCGCCAGTCTATTTTACTCAAAACAGACAAAAGAAAAAGGGGAAGCCACCCCAAAGGGTGGCATCCAAAGACATACTGGTGCGTGCGAAATTAAATGATTCGAGAAGGGTTCAGAGGCTTAGTTACGAAATGGGAAGGTGTTAGGCACCCATTCTGCCCTTTCGGTCTCTTATGGATATTTGCTATTTTTTCTTATGTTCCCCCCGTGATATGTGTGCATGTGTATATATAGAATGGAGGTAGGAATCCTCGACTTGTATCATGAAAAAGATAAAGCGAGTCATCCGTAGGAAGATATAAGAATAATATTGCAAAATAAGATTTACGCGATTACCCCTACGTTGATTGTTATAAGGGAACGATAACGCATATGGAGTAATACGTCACTAAGAACAAGTATATAGATTATGAGGAAATTGGATTTAGAGAAAATGGAAAATAAGAGAAAAAGTGAGAAAAGGATTCGAGTCTCGGGTTTTACCCCGAGACGCCTACGTAGCCTATAAAGGCATCAAAGTCCACGTAGTTCGCATACAAAACGAGGGGTGGGGTTTATCCCATAAATCCAAATGGGGGATCTCTTATTTGTGCGTGTGTGTGTGTGTGTAGAAAAAGTGTTTTAGTTGTGAGAAAAGTGTGGAAAAAAGTGTGAGAATCCCTATTTGGAATTTATGAGCAAACCCTCTTTTTCTTGTTTTTTTGGGTTTTTTATTTATATGAAAATAAGAGATGTGCAATAATACTAAATAAAAAGTATATTAGTATGTGGGAAATGAGGTAATAAAAGCGCTTAAGTAAGAAAACAAGTTATTGAGAATTTAAGAGAATTTAAGAGAGAGTTTGAGAAAGTTGGACCTTCTTGAAGATCTTGAGCTTGATCTTGAATGTTGGAGAGTAGCCCTTGCGCTTGGATGATGATGGAGTGTGGATAATTCACCAAGTTTGATGAAAAGGATGATGAAAAGTGGAAGTAAAAAAGGGATTTGGAAGTTGAAATCACGCTGCCTTCGAGAGAGGTTTTTGGGATTCGTTTAAAGAGATTTTTATTAGATATGGGCTCCTCTGCAAATGAGGTGAAGGCCTCCTTTTTATAGGCTCAGGTCAGTGCTGATAGGCATAGACCCCTTCCTGCCTATCGGCACCTGCCTGCCGATAGGCAGGGTCTGGAACCTGCCATTTGGCAGTGCGCTTCACGCTTTTTTATAAAATCGGTCGCCGAGGGAAAACTGTTGGTCAAAATCGTGCACGGGGCATACCCTTGGAAAGTTAATTCAGAGACCTTCAAAAATCCTTTGGACTGCTCCCGGGTTCGGGGGTTGACTTTGGGTCAAATATGGCTCGGAAGCATTTATCAGTCCATTAGACGGGGAATCGTTCAGATGCAAACGGATCGTTCGTCCGCATGGTAAGTCCGAATCACGTAAGGGGCGGACCGTTGGAGAGGTTAGGAGATGTACTTCGACATTCCAAAGAGTTTGACCCAGTTTGGAGAGTTGATTTTGGTCTACCGGGCCCGAGAAGCGTTCGGTGACCTCTCGGAGTCAAATGGATCGTTCGTCCGCATGGAAAGTCGGAATCGCGCACGGGATGGACCGTTGGAAAGGGGATTCAGTTCCCTTCGAAGATTCATTCAGCCTCGGTTGAGCTAAATAGTTTACTTAGGTCAAACAGAGCCCGGGAGCGTTCGGTGGCCTCTGGGTCAGGTTTCTGACGCAAACGGATCGTTCGTCCGCGTGGTAAGTCAAAATCATGCACAGGGCGGACCGTTGGAAAGGGTATTTAGTGCCTTTCGAAGATTCATCGAGTCTTGATCGAGACGATGAGTTTGACGTTTGGGTCAAACTGAGTCGGGGAGTGCCCGATGGCTTCCAGGTCAGTACTCGGGACATGACTTAGGTTTGTTGTGATGAGGAGAGGTACTAGGGACCTAAGGAGAGTTAGGGGGTAACAGAATGGAGTGTTTACAGTCATCGTATCCCTCTCCTCTACTGTGGTAGTGGACTCCCTCCACTGAAGAGCTGCACTAACAAGATTAAATGTCGCTAAGATCTACTTCTGAACCTCCGTACACTCATTCATAAGCATATGTTGTTGGATGTCTTTCTTCCATTGTCTAGTAATCACAATATCTGAACCCCCTTGAAATTTTGGTGGGTGTGACTTTTGGAAGGCATCCCTGACACACTACCAAGTAGTGGGAAATGTCGGTGCTGGTACTGGTGGCACTGCCAGTACCGATGGTGGTGCTTGCTGGACAACCGCTAAGGTAACATTAACGGCTTGAGCAATAATGGCAGCAACCTCTAATGCATCCATAGTACCCTGGGCAGGAATGGGACGTGGGGATGGTTGTGTCGCTCCGCGGGCTTGTCGTTCACGTCGAAGAGGCATCTGAAATGATGGAGAAATATTTTATCAGCATTTAAAATATTACAAAAATAGTTGAAGTTGTAAACGCGCAATTATGAATATAACAATCCTAATGATAGGGCTCTATATCAAAGGATGCTAAGCAGAAAGCATAGTAAACCGTACAAATCCTAAGGACACTAGAACTTAATGCTCTGATACCACCTGTGACACCCCGCCTAATAAATATTGGGTGATCAGTGCTTTATTAAATTAAATCAAAATATTCAGTTGATTCATTCTTAGCATCACCGTCGAAAAATAATTTATGTTATTAACTCACCTAATAATTAATTAAGCTAAGTGTCAAAAACTTTTCCAACTTTTAATTTAATTAAATCCATATCAACATATTGAGATAAAATAAGTAACACCCCAACACAACTGAATTAAAATTCAACTAGTATAAATGTAATTGGTATAAACTCTCCAGTTAATATATCTCAATGTCACCATCCAAAACTAAATGATAATAATCGTATCAATATAAAACAAATACAATATCCGTAACTGAAATAAGATAACTAAACCCTGGGTAACATGCCCTACATGAGCCAAATACTATAAAGATAGGAATCAAGAAAGTGAATGCGTCTAATCCAAAGTTGTATCCCCAGAAACAATCAAAATATCCATCCTCTAAGTTGGGCATCCCTAATACTGAGCACCTGGTAATATAGATATAGTAGATAAAAGAATATGCAAGTAAACGGGTCAGAGCCCGATTGCCAAAGATTTAAAAAAAATAGTAAGTACTTAATAAGTGTAATTAAGTAGGTATTATGTATATGTTTGTTCTCGGCTCTCACTTGAGAATCTCACCTCTCATATAGTGTGCACGCCTAACTACCTTATTATTCCCCTAAAAAAGGTTCTCAATTACCATCCTCTCTCTTCCTTATCCTTTATTTCCCACGCAATACTTTATTTAATTAAACATGTTCATTTCTCTTTAAGATGAACTAGGCCTTTAAATATTAAGTATTCACCTACTTAATTCTTTTCAGATTTTATTATTCACCTCTTATCAACTAAATCACATAGTAGATTACATCATAGTATATATATATATATATATATATATATATATATATATATATATATATATATATATAATAAAGTATAAAACTTATGTATGTCACAAGTTTGGCTCATGATGTCATCTATATGAGATTTTTATGGACTACCTCTTTTCCCCTTAATTTTTAGATTTCCCCCTCTTTTTTTGCTTACCAAATTTACACTTCAATTCAAAATCAGGGATATTTGGTCAAAATTACTTCATAATTTGTTCACACACGCTCATTTCTCACACAAGCCTCTGCTTCTCTCCTGTTATCTTATCATCACGATTCACAACCCAAAAGATCCATCATCGACCATGCCCTCATGCATCCCTCATCTCCTCGCCGCCCTCCCCCACTACAAACCCACACTTACACCCTCAACCTCTGAGCTCCTCACTCCTGCCTTAACTCTGCGATGTCGCCCTCCCCACCAGCTTCATCTAGTCTTTGTTTATTAGATCTGTTTCGATTTTATTTTTGTTCATTTTATTTTAGATCTGTTTATATGTATGTTTATGTTTTGGGATGTAATTATTTTTTATGTTTGGTTATTTATTTTTTCTTTTCTACGTGTCATGATTATACTTGAACCCCCTAAACAGGTATACCGCCTTTCATTCTTATTTTGTGTCTACAGATTTTTATTGTTTATATTTGTTTACCGATTTTTGTTTTTAAAATAAGGGTTTCTTTGGTTAGGGTTTTAACGGATTTGGTTACTTGGCCCTAAATTAAATTTCATGGGTGGGTTTAATTGAAACTTTCGTTATTAGGCGTGGGTTTGTAGTGGCACGGGTGTAATTTATGGGTATTTAATTCAAATGTGTTCTCTATTTGAGGGTTTAATCCGTATTCTTTTGAGGTTTGTTAGGGATACATATTAGCTTCAAATTTGCAAAATTTTTGCAGTAACACACTAGCATCCATTACTAAATTTGAATTACTTATATTTCTAAAAAATCATATGCATGTTTTTTGTGGTTTAGTTTAGTGTATATTAATGATCAATGGTATACTCATTTTTATGTTGATGGTGTATACTCATTTTTAGTTTTTGTATATTTTTTGGGGTTTCATATTCCATTTCAACCATCATCAATTTCCACTAAGGTGAGGTATATTGACTTGGGACTAAGCTTCTTTTTACACATGATATACCATTGAAATCTCATTGTGGGATTTTGTGCAAATGAGTTGTTGTTTATCCATTCATTATGTTTATCAATTTCTCAATATATAAATTTTTATGGATGTTTTTATGTAACAGGTGTATGCAAGGCCCACAGAATGTTTTTGGTAAGGTTATTGAGTTTGATTTTATTTTTTATTTTTTCGTGTTCTACTATAATTTTTTCTAAAACTAATTTTGTTTTGCTTTTGAGTTATCTCATGTGGCAATATACTCGAGTCACCAATAAGGCAGCCACACCACACAATAAGCTCTCTCACCCTCTCTTTTTGCTTGGCTTCACCTTAATGTGTTACATTAATGAGTTCATATTCTCTGTTGTTCTGCTCCTCCTACGGAATTTATAAGCAAGGCATAATTCATGGATTGGAGTTGTGAGTTTAAAGTGTAAAATTACACATATTTTTAAACGTGTTTTGGACAATATTCTCATCTTTATACTTCTTTCACCATTTCGCTTGGGCAATCCAACCATGGATCAAATACACAATTTATTTATTCTTTGTTTTGTAATTTTTTTGTTTCTTTTAGCAAGAGGTGTGAGCTTGAAGTTATAAATGAGTTTTAATATGATTTCTTGTCATATTTTCACTCTTCCAATACTTTTGGGCATTTCTAAAGTTGTCTTCTTATTGTTAGTTATACCTTTTTGCATTTCTCTATGTAACTTTTTTCATAACATTATTTCACGTTTTTTGTTTTTAACTTTGTTAATCCCATATTTACAATATTCCCTTTTATTGCATTGTTTTGAAAGATATAAGAAAAGAAAAGAGCAGGATTACTATTTTTTAGTTTTCTATTCAAATTTTCCTATTGTGCTACTACATTGGCACAAGCCCCTTGAACCAATATGTTTTAGTTTTGAGACATCATTAATCTTCTTTAGTTCTATTACGAGGCTTATATGTTGTGTTCAACAATATATTTTTTCATGCCAGGGATGCTAATGATGAAAAAACCTTACGAGCCGATGTGTATATAGAAATAGGCACAAAGTAGAAGAAGAAACAATATATTTTTTCATGCCAGGGAAAGCTATGGAAGAGAACTGTCCCATTGCTACTGCTAATGCTGAGGATCAACCAACTACTCCACAAGATGCCGGTTATGCCTTGCAATTAAAAAAGTAACTGAGTTCAAGAATTTTTCATTCAATTTGCAGTGTGTTGAGTTAAATACTTTTTATATAAACTGATTTTATTATTGTCTTTTGCTTATGCTCATTATAGGTGTTTCACTGTTGACTCAGTTTTACCACTGAAGCCAAGTAGAATTGGGAAGAAATCTTATCAAAGTTTGACACGATTTTACCATCAGGTATCAAATCTAACTCTTTATATGCATTATACAGGTCCAGAAATTTATGGTCACTCAAGGGTGAAATGTTCCATGAACATGGAGCAAATTCTGATGCCACATGTGATTATGAAATTTGAAGTGGTCGAAGAAAACGAAAAGCTATTGATTATAGAAAATTATATGATGTAATGTTTGGAAAAGATGCTCGCGCGAATAAATAAATCAGTGAAGATGAAGATTTAGGTCCTACTAAGAGAAAGAGGAGAGAGAGAGAGGCTGATGCAACCAGCACCCTTATGACTCTCTGCGAAAGTGAGAAGAAATTCACAGATGGGACCACTCAAAAAATAAAATAAACTTCCAAATAGAAATTTTAAAAGATCCTTTTTCCGAATTCCTCTTAACGCATTTGAGAAACTTCGTTGTGTACTTGCTGAGAATGAACATCCATCAAGATCTGTGAGGGAGAATCTTTCTAAGCAGTTGGGACACAAAGCGAGCAATTGATAAGGGACTTAAGATCGATATGGTCTCCGCTCTATATGTGGAGGAAGATTGCTATGAACACCTCTTGCACACTAAAGCTCGCTTGGAAGGCTTGGCTACATTTGCAGAGAAGTGAAAGCCTATATGTACTGGAGAATGAAAAGAGAAGAAATTTGATAATAAGCAACAGCTCAATGTGAACTGTTATTGTTTATCATTTGGGCCTTTAAGGTACCCACATTTTAATTAAACAAGATTTTTTATTCTAATAATTTTACCTTTAAAAAAATAGAAATGTTTATAGTATTATATGAAAAGATGCACTGAATTGGTATAAACTCGGTGTTTTGTAGGTTTAAACTCAGTGTTTCGTTATTTTCTTTAGTAATATAAGTTCATAATAGTTGTTTTTCATATTCATTCTTTAAACTTTGGTATCTTAATTTCTATTTGTGGGGGTTTAAAACCAGGTTAATTGAGGTCTCTATGTCTATCTTAGTTATGGTTCGTACTCAATCTATTATGTCTTTTGTCAATTACTATATGCGCGTGTTTGAGATGCATTTTTGGTTAGTTTCACCTATTATTTTAATTTAATTTTAATTATATTCTAATACAATAAAATTATATTCTAATACAATTACATTATATTCTAATACAATTATATTCTAATAAAATTATAGCTTTCAGTGGCTGCAGGTTGCCATATTTCAACTAAATGTGGAGGTGAAATTATATTCTAATATAAGACGAAGCTTTAATCTCAATCATTTTGATTTGAATGGATCTCCGATTTGTGCCCCTCCCGCTCTGTTTGTTGTCGATCCCGGTTAGGCGTACTTTCTTTTTCTATAGGTTTTTCAGTGCCGGTCAAGCCTACCGCCTTTGTTTATTGCCGGTAGTTCTAGCCCTTTGCTGTCGATAATTTTCTAGGTCTCAGACTGTTCGTTTGGCTCAGGTAGAACCCAATTGGATCTTGGTCCCTTTATAGTGTGCTAAGATTTGGTTAAGCCGAGGTGCTGAGTTTTTTATTATTTATTTTATTTAATGGTGTTTTGAATTATATTGAACTTTTGATTTACCTTCATTAATTAAGGTGCAGGGAGCAACCCAAACTTATCAATGGGGATATGCTCTGTTCTAATTCATGGCTGAATCATCAAGGTATATAAAATCTACTCATTCTAACAAGTTTCTACCCAAACACTTTTTGTACTCTATAATGTGATGATAATGTCCAAGCAACCAGTTATAGGAATGAAATTTCATTCTACCCAGTTATAGGTATCCTGTTATATTCATACAACTATGATTTTGTTGATAATGTATAAGAAGTAGCACTCATATTTTGATATGCAATTGGAGGGTGCTATGTTGTTGATTTCAAAATTAGGAGTACTTATGTGTTCCTTTTATATCTTGGAATCACAGGTTAGACTTTAATATTTGTAATGGATGGCGAAATGCCGGACTACTTACTCACAGAGGATTTGATTTGTTTTTGTACATTTCACCAGGTTCTAAGGTATCCATAATACGCCTAATTCATTATCATATGGTTTATTCCCGAAGCTTCCAATTTTTGTTGATATTTTTTTGATAAGAAGTTTTGATTATTGCATGTGTATGTCGGTTTCTCACTTCCTTTGAAAGAAGCAACCATGTCTCAAGTTTGAGGAATTCAAATCACACATGGTGTTGGTAAGGGCCATTGGTATGATTATTGTCTATTATCTCTCATTTGATTTGGGTGATGTTACTGTTGAGCATGATGTTATTATTGATCAGAATTAATATTTGTAAGGCCTTCTGTATTCACTTTTATTATCACCTGAATTAATATTTCCTGAACTACTCTTCTATTTTCATTAGGTTTTTGAAAGACAATAAAATTGTTACTACTTTAAAATTGATACAGAAGTTGTCTTTTCTATATTGTTTTATTAATTAGTGGACTTTCATTATCGTTCTCTTTCTTTGTGTAATCAATTTATTGTTTCTACTTTTCTTTTGCAATCAAGCTCCTTTTCTTTCTCAAGTTTCTCAGTGGACTATCAAGTTCCTTCTTACATTTTGTGATTTTATATTTGTAATTTGTGATTTTTATTTTTGGAGTCCAATTTTCTTGAAAATATACAATAAATGTTTGGTAAGTTTCATTTTAATTATTTGGTTATTTTTGTTACAATCCATTTTCACTTACAAATTTATTGTAGGCATTGAAGCTATATAGAATTTGATGACTATATATATATATATATATATATATATATATATTACCCATGTGTGTGGGGGGGGGGGGTGACACAAACAGGTACTGGAGCTACTTCCAACCAAACTGTTGCCAACAAATTTTAAAGAACTTCTAAAGACCACGTGCAATATATTGATCGGAGATTTTGCTTGGCTTAATGAATGATTGTTGGAAAACGAATTCCTATGATTCTGATGTATATTGGAGTGCTCAAAAAAACATTAACATGCTTAGTTCCGTGGTGGTGAATATTGTTGTCCAATGTATGCTGGTTGTGTATATATGAGGAGTGATGAGTCCCTCTCGGATTAGAGGCAATGATAAACGATACAACTTGGTTTGCTGATCCAAGATGATGGGGCCAAGTTTTAACCTGACAAGCATGTAGGCTGCTTAATTTCTCTCTGCATTATTGTGAACAGTACTTCTTCTATTGATGTAAAAAATAGTTCATAAAATTGCCCACAAATACGTGTATATAACCGTACACGGATTTTTTCAGAGTTTTGCCAAGATAAATGGCTGAAAAAGATATTACATAAACAATGAAAAATAAAAATGAACCTTTTTTTATCTTGAGAGGATTTGTCCCCATCCTACATTCGAGGCATTGATTAGTGTAAGATTTAATATTTACAAGTGTTTTGCATAATGGGCCTCATGAGTTCTGTAACTATATATTTATGTTGATATAATTTCACTAATATGATTCTTTCACATTGTAATATAGTTTCATTACATTACATTATTATATTTTACCACAATGTAATATAGTCACATTATAATATAGTTTCATTACATTGTAAGGTGTTGAAAATTAGAGGGCACGGTCTGAACTGGAAGGTTTGATATATGGCGAGTCGGAGAACGACAAGGTACGGCATAAACATGACAAAGTGAATCTATTGTGGCTTTTGCCAAGAAGCATGCCATGTTGATGCAATTATTGAAGGTCCCAACTTTAAATTTACAACAAAGACTCATGAGGAGCTTTTTTATGACAAGGATAAGCTACCGGAGAAGGGGACCGACGGGAAATCAAAATTGCAGAGAATCTCATATCAGCGAGTCTCTACCGTTGATTGCTTTGTTGATGGTTCATTCCTAGTTTCCAGTTGATTCTCTTGATTTCCGAGAGTGTGATAAATAAAGATATCTGTTTTGGAGTTGTGAAAATTTGTTTAGTTATTTGCTTTTGCTGAATCTGATTATTTTTGTTGTGCTACGACTCTTATCGTGTCAGGGTTATAAATAGCCACTTACAATATGTTGATGTTATTTATGGTATTTAAACATACTGTTAGACAGGTTTACTAGTGGTGCATAATAAGCATCAGAAAAAATAATGGCGAGTTAATGGGAGTTATTGGGTTTGGGGTTATAAATTCTAATTTTGATAATGCAAAAATGAGTTAATGCCTTTTTTCTTTGCCAGCTATAGATCAATCGTGAAGCATATGTATTACAGATTTAGCATGCTCATAAAGAAGGGAGCTACCAAGTGGATGGACTTTATGAGAAGAGTGCATCTTTTAATTGTGGAGGTGGAGGAAAAAATTAAAAGAACAATTTTTTTTACAAATGTAGCCTTGGTCTCTTTCAGATATCAGATACACATATGTTGATTTGTTTTGATAGCTTAGTTTCTCATGATCATCTCGAGTATATGGTTGGATTGGGAGTGAAATTTTTGCCTCATTTCCCTTTGAACTCATATGTTGTATTTGTATTTAATTTTGTTTTCTATAAAATATAAATAATACCATTTGCATAGAAATTGTAGAGTGGATTGGGGAATCCATTAATGTGTGGTTATATTAGTATTGTTGTTGTATGTATGTAAAAAAACTTACAAAATTTTCCAATTTTTTAAACTAATAGGTTCGTATAATAGGCTATTTCAAAAAAAAATTATCTATTGCAAACTAGATGATGCATGGTCCAATCAATGACGTACACTTTCAAAAATTTGCATCGTGCCTTCAGGCACTGGCATACCCTAGTGTGTGTGTGTGTGTGTGTGTGTATATATATATATATATATATCACACTATTATATATACGGTATATATATATATATCACACTATTATATATACGGCACCCCACAGACACAAGTGTGGTGCATGCATACTCTGCTATCATGTCTTGGTGAATCACTCACTGCATAATGGACAATTGGTTCGGCGTCTCTCACAAACCATAAATCTTATAACGCAAATATTGGAGGCGAGCATACTCCCTAACCAAATGGTTCACGCACATACCTATGCTCCCATTCAACCGTTGAAACAATCATTCACACCGATAGTACATATCAAAGGTCCTATGCTCAGTGTACAAATATAAATCCCCCCAAATGGGTCCAATTGAGATAAGACCGTGCACAACGCGAAACCTCCGCCTCGATAACAAGTAGCGTAGGTATGTCATATACAAAATAAATCATACTATAGGTATTTATCCCATATATATATATATATATATATATATATATATATATATATATATATATATATATATATATATATATAATGCATACATACAACCCATAACAATTCCCTTACGTAGTATATTTATATCTCGAATATCCTACGTATTTATAGATTATGACTTTACGTCTTAAAGTATATTCCTGAGATTTTCTTAACACTCGAAGGTTATCAAATATTTCTCATATAATTTTAGTAGGTATAAGTCTACTCCCTACTGGTACATGTCATCACAACTTCCAAATTTAATCATTTCAATTGGGTTTATTCTTCGATACTCACTAATTCAATTTTAACCAACCATTTTCGTTCCCTAGAATTAATTCCACCTATTAACATTTCTTCGGGTTCTACCTCTCACCCCACTGACTTTCCTTAAATCCCAAAATGTTCAATTAGTCACCACAAAATATTAATACAATATGGGATTTAATCAAACCTTATAACAAAACAATTTTCAAAAATCCAGGAAGAGTCGATCGATCGAAGGAAAGGCGATCGATCAACATTCTTGAGTTGATCGAGTGATCCATCAGGTATGGCCATGATTCTGCATATATTTGCATATGAGTTTAGCCATTTTCCATCTTCAATTCATATGTTTTAAAGTCCCAAACTCCTTATAACCTATTCCATATGATATGACAATATATATATAAATGATTTACAATCATTAAACAATCCTAAAACATCAATAGGTTTAGATTAAACAGGTTATTTCTCCTAATTTCCAGAATATCCATCTTTTATCCAAGAACATCATATAAAATCCATATTTTCTTTATCCATTACTTCCAAATTCGTGGATTAATATATATACTCAGAAGAAGGTTTATTCTACATAATTCGCAAATCAATGATTCCATTTACATCATCATGGTTTATCTCTAAATCATGCAAATTTCTTAGAATTGTATAACTATCCTAACATGGGCATTAGACATGATAATTTGTACAGATTAAGTCACTTGCTTTTTAATATATAGGTCTGAACCTTTGAGGATGATAGGCTACTGGTGGTCCTCCTCTTTTCTAGCCAACTTTTGACGATGGTGGTGGACCTTGTCCCTTGGTTTCCTAGAGTGGCTTTTTTTTCTCCAGAGAAGTGTCTCACTCTCCCTAAGTATCTTCCTCTATTTTTGGTGAATGAACCTCATTCCCACCAACTCTCCAACTTATATAAATCTCTAAAATTCATGGGTACTATTCACCCCATTTGGAAAATGACCGAAATACCCCTCTGGGGTGTCTATTCGGCTCTAAGTATACATTTTTGACTAATTAAACGCTTCCTAACACTTTGGTGCAGTCAAAACGACCCTTTGGATGATATAAAAATATTTTACTTTTAATTCCTTTATATTTAGTCCCGACACGACTCACACGCGCTTCCCGACTTAATTCCCGAAATTATCGTATTCATCACTTGCGATAATTTTTATTAAATCATGTAAAGTCATAATCATATATTATTAATCACTAAGTAATATTCAACTTATATAACATATTTCTTTACTCTTGAGTAATATTTAAATTCGGATTAATCTTTTTAAATATCTCACAATTAATTCTAATTAATCCCATTTTAAAATCATTAAAAATTACGGGGGGTTACAAAAGAGTAAGGAAGAGAAGGGATCTAATTCAGATTCATCCAACTAGCATGGTAAGATATGTGAGAATAGTAATTAGGGTGTCCAACAATTTAAGGGGTACCAAAAAGAAGACAAGAAGCACGAGGGTTTTGATGATCAAAATAAGTAGGGCCAGCAAGGTTATGGATAGTAGTTGAGGGGACATCGGGGCTAGTGGCAACAAGGTTATGGCTAGTAGGGAAAACAGGGACAACAACAGGTTAGGAATCGGTTCTATGGAAAATATTGCATCTGTGGATAGAAAGGACACACAACAAAGAAGTGTTCTTGGGGAAATCAGGGGAACATGATTAAGGAGGTCAATGTGGATATAAGGAACCTTAAGGATAGTGTCAGCATTTACCAGCCCCATTAATGGTCTCAGTGCCAGTACTACCATCCCCATTCATCCCACCTTAGGGGAAACAGTAGTAGCTATAGTATGGGCCTATGTACCAAGTGGCACATAGAGAGGGACCAGTACCACCATAGGAAGTGGGGAATATGTTCCCTATTTTTGGATATGTAGGATGAATTTTATTTGATTCTGGTACATCACACTCACTTGTTATTTTTATTTTTTATCAGTCATTAGGTATGGTAGACTTAGCATCTGATATAGTACTTTACATCGACTCACCCTTGGTTAGAGGGGAACCTATATATTTCATGTGCAGAGGTATAAGGATAGACGTTAGGAGACTTAGGTCCGTGTAAAACTTACTTGTTTTATATATGTTAGAGTAGGATGTTATCCTTGGAAAGGACTAGTTATACACTTACAAGTCATGTGTGAATTGTTATGGGAGGTTTATCGTCTCTGCCATTTCAGGGCAATAGATGTACTTAGTTATGATGTCGCGCCCGGAGGGAGGGTCGAGAACGCATTTATACTACATTGAGGAGGAGACTTTTGATGAGGTCACTATTTTTCTAGACTATAATCCGATCGTTAGGGAGTTTACAGATGTGTTTCATAATATTCCAGGATTACCACCGAGTAAGGAGATCGAGTTTATGATTGAATTAATTCCCGGGTATAAGGCTTATTGCCTGCACATCGTATCATATGGCTTCTTTGGAGATGATAGATCTTGGGGATCAGGTTCAGAAGATATTGGGTCATGGATTCATTTGAAGGAGTACTTAACTTTAGGGTGATCCCATCCTATTCGTGAAGAAGAAGGATTAATCATTGAGGTTGTGTATCGATTATAGGGAGTTGAATAAGGTCATTATACAAATCAAGTACCCATTGCCCCGTATTGATTATATGTTCGACCAGTTGAGAGGATCATCATACTTTCTAAGATTAGTTTGAGGTCGGGGTACCATCAGTTGAGGATTCAAGATCAGGATATTTCGAAAAGAGCACTTTTAATGAGATATGGGTATAACAAGTTCATGGTGATGCCTTTGATCTAACAAACGCACCAGAAGTGTTCATGGACCTGATGTATAGGGCGTTCAGGGACTTCTTAGATCAGTTAATTATTGTGTTCGTAGACGATATATTAATTTACTTACGGACTTCAGATAAGCACACACAACACTTACAAATAGTCTTAGAGACATTGCGGGTCCATTAGTTCTATGCCAACTTCGAGAAATGCAAGTTTTAGTTGATGGAGGTTCAGTTCTTGGGCCACGTTGTATCTAAGATAGGGATATAAATGGATCCGAGAAAGGTTTCAGCGGTAGTGGAGTGAGGATAACCCACTACACGCACAGAGGTGGGGCAGTTTTCTGGGTTTGGTATTAATTTATGCCATTTTGATCGAGTCGAAAACCGAGCGTCCGTGTAAATACGCTAGTCGTTGTTATCGGCTTCCAACCGCGATACAAAAAACCTAAACTATAACTACACTCTTGTGGAGTATAGTGGCTAGTCTGGGTATCGAATCCACAGGGAATGTTTGATAGATTTTAATTGATTTATTACTTCAAAAAATAAAGTGTAAAAGATGATGATTGAGTGAAAAAGGAAAAAGGGAAAAATAAAGAAGTTAACTAAAACTAATTGGAAAAATTAAGGTAGAGACACAATCCCCCAACCCTAGTGTATTGATGGTATAAAATTAATGGTAAATTTAACTGATTAATTTGACCCGGAATTTAGTACTCCCAAGCATTATGTATACGAGGTTCAAGCCCGCGTCATACTTAATCTGAGGATGACTAAATCAGTATCGCGATAATAGCACTCGAATTGCATTCTAAATCATCATGAGTACCCAGAGGCAAACGAGATATAAAGATCTACAATTATTGTGTAAATACGCAATACGGTCATAATCAATCATTAAATTCAGAGGACTAATATTATACACATGCAATTAACACATCAGGTTGGGTTCATGTATCCCAACCTTTAAAAACCTAGCCTAACATGGTAAATAATAATAAAAGTGCTGGAAATAAAAATTACCACGATTGAAGAACAAGAACATGCAAGAAGAAATCAAAGATTGAAGAAAAACTGGAAAAGCTCTTGAATTAATGGTGCAAAATATGTGAATCCCTCTCCTAGATATTCCTACTTGTTATGGAGCTTTTACATAAATGAAATCCTGAATAAAAAGAGTCCTAATGACAAAATATATAGGCTAGAGGTCGTTTAGAAGAGTCCCGAAAACATAAAACTCTTTTGGCTAAAAGATAAGCACAAAATAAAAATTCCGTATTTACCAATTTGTCACACTTAGAAAGCGTGACTAATTTTGTAACGGATTCTGAGCATGACTAATGGGCGAACCGGTTCGGGTTCTAGGTGTACCGGTTCGGGTGAGTTGGCTGGTTTCTGGGCCTCTTTCAACACTTAAAATATTTTCCAACTTTCTTCTTTTCTTCCTTGGATTTTTTCTCAACTTCAAATGATCATAACTCCTTCAGCGTAGCTCGGATTTGGGTGCCGTTTTTTCCAGTATTCTCGTTGTTCCAAGATCTTAAACTTTCCAGAAGGCCCCACCTCCGGAATCAGGCTGCAGAATTACGTAAATGCCCTTGAACTTGCCTTCCTAGCCTTTCTTCTATGATTTTTCCGCAACTTCAAGGGATCATAACTCTTTCACCGTAGCTCGGATTGAGGTACCGTTTTTTCCAGTGTTCTTGTAATTGAAAGATATTCAACTTTCCAGTTGGCCCCACTTCCAAACTAAGGCTGAAAAATTACGAAAATGCCCTTCAACTCCCCGATTCTTGGATTCTTTCACTATTTTGAGTTCTCTTTTCCATCTTTCTTGCATGAAATACCTGTAAAACACATAAGAGATACAAAAATACGAAATACTTGCCAAAAAGGGTTAGTAGAATAGATATGAGATAAATCCAAGCTATTTACACCGCACGGGATTGTAAAAATACCGAAATTAAGGGGATAAATGTGAAGAATTTATGCCTAATCAGTATGGTACTACCATCAATTCATTTAGGGATTATCAAAGATAGTTAGGCCTCTGACGAATCTGGCATGGAAGTGTGTACCATTTATTTGTACGATTCATGTCAATGGGATTTTATTGAGTTAAAGGTCAAGTTGACTTTTGCTCTGGTGCTTGCCTTACCTCATGGGGGAATAGACTATAAAGTGTTTACTAATGCATCTTTGCGAGAACTTAGAGGTGTATTGATGTAGGAAGAGATACCGAAAACTTATGTTTCACGTAACCTTAATCCTCATGAAGGGAATTATCCCACCCACGATTTGGGGCTAGCAACAGTAGTTTTGCATTGCACATTTGGAGGCATTATCTTTTTGGGGAGATATTTCAGATATTCATCGACCATAAAGTTTACAGTACTTATTCATTCAGGGGAAGTTGAGCATAAGGCAGCGTCGAGGGCTTGAGTTTGTGAAAGACTACTAGTTTGATATTCAGTATCATTTGGGCAAGGAAAATGTAGTGGCATGTGCTTTGAGTCATAGACCGATGGTCGAGCTAGCAGCGATGTGGAAGGCGAAGTGGGGTTTGCTTCGTATAGACAATGACCTGTCATGTGATTTTGTGGAGAATCTTACCATCACAATTGAAATCATCATTTGGGTCATGAAAGCACAGGCGGGAGATCTTTTTTTCCAGGAGAAGGTCAGACAGTTATTGGCAGAGGGGGCAAAGCATTATTAAATTAGTTCCGATGGAGGATTGTGGTTCCACGACAGATTAGCTGTTCCAAAAGGTGAGGAATTACAAAGAGTTATTATGACAAAGTCACATGGGTTATGTTTTTAAATACATCCTAGTGGGTATAAGATGTACTAGTACATGAGTCATCAGTATTAGTGGGAAGGCATGAAGGAGGACATTGCCATTTTCATGTCCAAGTGTGCCACATGCCAAATGGTGAAGGTAGGCCATCAGTGACCAGTAGGTGTTCTACAGCCTCTCGAGATTTCGATATGAAAATGAGAGAACATTTTTATATATTTTATTATGGGTTTACCTATGTCACAATGGGGATACGATTCCATCTGGATAATCGTTGATTGGTTGACAAAGGTGGCCCACATCTTTTCAGTTCAAACAGACTATAGTTTGGAGTAGTATGCCAAGCTATTCCTTGTAAAGATTATGATGTTTCATGGTGTAACACCCAATATGTTGTCAGGAACAAAAAGTTTGTATCCCACTTTTGGAGAAACATGCATTAGGGGTGGAGTTGAGGTTGAGTATCTCGTATCACCCACAGATGGATGGTCAGACATAGAGGGTGAATTAGATGTTGGAGGACATGTTACGGATGTGCATTTTGGACTTCAAAGGTAGTTTGGAGCATTACTTAACATTGATGGGGTATTTTCACAATAATCTTTATAAGTTTACTATCGGTATGGAACCTTTCGAGGCGTTGTACATGAGGCCTTGTTGGTTAGAGTGGGTAAATAACAAGGTTCTCAAACCAGAGTTCATCCAAGACACATACAAGAAGGTGGAGATGATTATTGATAGCATTTAGATTGACCAGGATCGAAAAAAGAGTTACGGTAATGCAGATAAGCGGATCTTAGATTTCGAGGGTGGAAATCAGTAAATACTTAGGGTGTCTCCCATGAAAGGAGTGATGCGATTTGGGAAGAAAGGAAATTTGTCTCCACGATATGTGTGACCGTTCCCTATTTTCAAGAATATTGGACCAATAGCATATTAGTTAACCTTACTGGATCACTTACAGAGGATCCGCGACGTATTCCATGTTTTAGTGTTACAAATATTCCTTAGAGATGAGGTAGCTTATCAGTAAATAGATCTTGATGAGATAGACCTCCATCCCGACGTGAGTTATGAGGAGGGACATATCGCCATTCTAGACTGTAAGGAGTGTAGGCTTTATTTCGAGGTAGTGCCTTAGTACACGTGCAGTAGGGGTATCACAATACGGACAAGTAGACGTGGGAGAGGGTCGATGATATGCGAGAAAGGTATCCAAAACTCTTTGAGTAAGATACGTTCCGAATTTCGAGGATGGAGTTCCGTTATTGGGGGGAAATGTAACATCCCATATTTTTATATCATTTAAATTGGTAGAATTATAATAAATGAATTTTCTTGAATAAATTTCTTGGATAAGACTCTGCACTGGTAGAATAATTAATTTGTACACTACGTGAATTATGGTTACTCCATGATTTACTTAATTAATATGTGTCGTTTATTGTAGACTTTGTTTGAGTAGGTTCTAGGGCTATTTAGGAACTCGTTTAGGCATTTTAAACATCTTAGGTTGGGCCTCGGGGATATGTATATCCTAAGGGGGAATTTTGAACCATTTCGGGTGACATTCATGATTTATTTGGGGCCAAAATTGGGAATTAAGAGGAGATACGGGATTAAGAGGTTTAATGAAAATATAAATCAACCTATTTAGGTATTCCACCCAATTCTAAGTTAACCTAGAAGCCTTAAACACTCTGGGAGAGGTTACCAAGCTTGGAGAGGAGGAGTGGAACAAAGTCTCAATGGAGGAGGCTTCAATCATCTTCTAAGGCAATAATTTTCTTGCAAAACTTTTAATATTATGTTTCTTTATTCATATGCACGTCTCTCATACAATTTCGGGTTACAAAATTTTTTTGGGATTGAATTATAGATGGATTTGGGTCTAAGACTGTTTAGAACTATTGAAGTTAAATATGCATTGAAAGTTAACGGCCTTGGTGACAAACCCTAAATTGATTTCGTATAATTGGAGAAAATACTATTAGAATCCATGTGATAGGATTGAATTTCATTGCTGAATTTAAATCAAAATTGATTTGATTAGTTTGGAAATATTAGGTGAGAATTATGAATCTGCTTGGATTTGGAAAACTTGAAACTTTTACGATCTAACTACTTGAATTATTAGGTACTTTCATGTGTAGAATGGTTATAGATCACTGTAGATACAATTTCTTAATTGTGATATAGTCAAGGTTATTATAATTGAGTTATATGAAGCCTTAAAAACGTTAATGGGAATTTAGGAAGAAAATTAATTTTGAATTTTTGACATATTCTGGGCTCACTGTCCGGCGTGAATCAGTTCGGCTTTAAGGGGAAAATCGATTCGTCTCCTAGGTTTGGGTCAAGTTAGACCGTCAAAATTTTTGTGGGATTTTTAGATTCCATGCAAATATAAGGGAGGTTGTCCAATTAAAGGAAAACTGATTTAAATGTAGATTAATGTCATTATCCAATAACTGGTAATTTTAATAATTAACTCAGATGTTAATATTCAAGCCAAGGATTGGCACTTCAAGGATTATGAAATTAAATAGCGGTAATTTGTGGGGATAATTACCTCAACATATTGTGTGCTATATGTATTTATATATTACTTGTGTGGACATGCCTGCTCATGGAAGGCCTATTGATTGGGGCTATGTTCGACATCAGACCACGTATCACACGTCGGCTGAGATGTGCTAGGCGTAGTGTAGGTCATTATTTTAGATCATACATTTAGGGGCCCGCTTCATTATACACAAAGTAGGATGGATGGATTCATCTACATAGGTGGGGTATGGGCATTAGATGGTGTACTGCTTAGTCATCGCCTCACTTATGTGTGTGACTCCTCCAGACTTACCGATAGAGCACGAGCCAGACACCGAAGGCAGATGCTTCCACGTGCTATATATATATATATATATATATATATATATATATATATATATATATATATATATATATGTGTGTGTGTGTGTGTGTGTGTGTGTGTGTGTGTGTGTGTGTGTGTGTGTGTGTGTTTATATAAATTTATTACAAAATGATCCAGCCTAATGAAGTAGACAACTATTAATGGACATAATGTTGCGTAAAATTCATAATGTACTACGATTGTAGTTATGTTGAGGTAATATTGTGGGGCCAGACTTTGGAATGGTGTTTATATTTGTAGACATTTACCTCCTGATTATATGTGGGTTAATTTCCCTTAATATTTTCATATGAGTGTAGAAATCAAATCACATGTTTGGGTTTGAGTTGGAAATGCGTTTAGTATTATATTTAAATGAGGGGTGAGAAACTTATTGCGTGTGAGAGCCGATTGGCGGTATGTATTGTGAATTAATTGTATTATTATCTATTGATTTTGAAAGTTAATTCTTGAAATATTAGGGCTCTCACCCAAATTATCAATATCATTTTTGACTTTTCTAGACAAGAATTGTAGGGTTGACAGAGGATCAGACTTACAGCTTCATTTGGTTAGAGGATTTAGCTATTTGATTATAGCTTAGATTTTTACTCATTTCATACTAGTTATTTATATTTAAGAGATTATATGAACATAAGGCCAATACTTATTTATTTTAGTCAATTTATAAACAAGTGTTTTATGATCTATGAGAGTTATGCATAGTTCAGTTTATTATTTCATGTTTCCTTGTGGTGCATAGATGTTTTAAATTGAATTTACATTATTATGATTTGATGCTAAGAATGGTATAAATTGTTAGACAATTTCCATCTTCAACGTATTCTGTTCGGCCAACCCTTATGTGAAAAATGGGGGTTGTTATAAATAAGTCAAATAAAGTTAAACAATATGTTAATTTGCTCATGTCTTAATTCTGTACAACTTGTAATATTCAACTTTCTTTCCTAAAATTTATGAAATGTACTCACTAATCTTCCCAGATTTCACTAAATTTGTGACTTCGCTTAACAACAGAAGTTAACAACTCTTGATTAAAGATTTATTAAAAATAGGATAACAAATACGTCGTAGTGTGTAATACGACACCTTTTTTTGGTGTAGTGTGTAATACAACATCTTTTCAATGTAAACGTTTAATTTATTTTCATTCTTTTACAATGAGTGGAGGACAATGTTCGAGCCAAGATACATGACATTGTTAACAAGACTAAAGAGTTCTTTCTCAATTTGATGCAGCAAGTGGCACTTGCTTAGGTATTTTCTTAATAATTATAATTCTTTTACTTATTATTTGGGAGTTTTGGAGGGAAAAAAAGGAAAGAAAATTTTATTATGAGAGACAAGAAAAGAAGGGAACATTAATAAGAGAGAAAAAAAAAGAAGAGAAAGGAGTTTCGGAGAAAAAAGAAAACAAGTTTCTTTCTTGTGTTTGGGAGTTTGGGAGGAAAATAATTTTTTAATAGAAGAAGGCACAATTCATTAAAAAACTTTCCCTTCTCTCTATTTCTTTTCGATTTGGAAATAAAGTTTTGCAGAGAAAGGAAGGGAAAATTTTTTAAAGATTCTCTTTTCTTTTCTCCCATTTTAAACTCTCAAATGAGAGAAATACACTTTCTTTCCTACTTAAACTCCCAAACGAAGGAAAGAAAACATACTTTACCTTCCTTTCCTTTCCTTTCTCTCCAAAACAGAACTCGCAAACAAGGCCTTATTGATAACTTGAGATTAAGCTAGACCGTTCGGGACGATGAATAATTATGTGGATGAAATTAATATTTGTCCTCATTCGTATCTTATGTTGTTGTTGTTGAGTTGAGTTTTAATGTTAAATATGTTCTTTTTTATGAATAAACGATGAAAACTCTCCCAAAAGTTTCTAAAAATAACAATTGATATAAACATAGTTAACACGATTATATATAGATTACCATATTTAAATATTGGACTAAATTATGTTTATTTTCTCTTCCAGCGATCTAGACACCATTTGGTTCAATATGAAGATCAATTGAAATAGGTGTTGGCCAACTATATGACTTTATTGGCAAATACCTCTTTTGTACAACTATAAGTTAGTTGGTTAGTTTTTGGATTTCTTATGTTTTCGAATTGGTTATTTGATATTTTTAGGGATGATTTGGTTTTAAAGAATACAACTTATGTTTTTGGTTAGTTGTTTTACTTTTTAGAGATGTTATGTTAGGAACCTTTAATATGAATTAATGAATGTTCGATTTTTTTTAAATATTTCAATTATGTTGGGAGCTTCGTTGATATATTCCTCACAATATTTATTTGTCGGAATTTATACACTTGTTAATATTACGTCTAATATTGAATAAACTTTGAAAATTCATCTTAAAATAAAATTATTTATGGAATCTAATCCACATTAGGGACAAGCTCTAAAATATGGCCATATAATAATAAGAGCATTTTTAGCACTTCCTATGACTTTTGAGACTGCTAGAACCATCCTTAAAATGTCGTATCATTGTAAAAATATTCTCAAAAATTTCCCCTCCAAGCTTTAAGGGACGGTTAAAACCGTCCAAAATAACATTTATTTGGGACAGTAAAGACTCCCTCCCTAAAAATTAGAGCGCCGATAGTTTTTAAGGATGGCCAAAAAAATGTCCCATAAGATTATTAGGGACGACTAAAATCGCCCTTAATATATTTGGGACCCTCAGCAAATATGACCATTCATTTTCTTTCCTAAAATCGTCCCAAAAGACCTTTTGTAAAGGATATATGACTTTAGGGACAACCTTTTTCCATCCCTAAAAGTGAACTTTTTTGTAGTGCTAAGGCGATCCAGGTCGCGCATCTATTCAGACTTTTTTCACGGGAACACTAACAACTAGCGAGATAGTGTCGCTGCAGCGAGGAGACCATAGTTGCAACAGAACTGCGACAGAGCAAGGCTCGTCTTTGTTAAGAGATTTTGAAATGTGAACAAAAAGTGTTAGCGTCATGTTTCGTTGCAGCGAGGGAAGCCATCGCTATGGCGAAGAAGGTCGCATATATGTTTAGATTTTCTCTAGTTAGCCTTTTGAAGATTTTTCAAAAATATGTTTTGAGAAAAACTCCAAGTATGTTTATTTCTCTCATGAACATACATACTTGAAATACACAAAGAAATAAAATTCTATACAAAAATAGATTTTTCTGTATGAAAAGTAGATTTTCATGTGTATTTGAGAAATTTACTAAATCAATGTTAATTAAAAATATTTTTTCCGCATTTCATAAGGCAGATTAACCAAGATGAACCTAAATCTGCTAAGTCTTATACATTTTCCCATATAGTATTCTTGAGGTTCAGTATTGAGTGAATCTGGCTCGTTGAGGAAGCTTTTTGGTGACCTATTCAATGAAAACTCAAATATATATTGTTGAAGGAATTTAGACAATTTATTTTGTGGAGCACATCGAGTATACTATACTCTTACACATGTATTATAATCTTCATGTTTAATGAGCAATAGATGTATTCTTATTTATTTAACATTATTTGGTCTCTTTTGTAAAACATAAATTAAACGGCGTACGCATCGCTAAAAATTACTAATAGTAATAAATGCTTCTCTCGTGGATGTCTCTCTATATTTCCAGAGCCATGCATATGTTGTGATTTTCATTTGAAGCTTATTAGCTATGCTTTAGTCTTGGGTTTATTGCAACACTAACTTAACCAAAGTCAATATTGATTTAGAACTACAACTAGACTAACACTAGAAATATTATTTTAATACAGTTACTCTCTATTTCAAGTGAATATATAACAGTGGATAGTATTTTAAGAATATTTGACATTCAGTTGAATTAAATAAAATAGATAAGAGGTTTTGAGTTAGAGGAGGATTAATTTCTTTTTCTTTTTTGGATAATGGTAGGAAGACACATGACACGTATCACCATTGATCTTTAAGTGAACACGATCCACTTAAGTGTTTACCAATGATACGATAACACGTGTTAAATGCCATTAAATGTGTCTCAAGGTGTATCCCTCTATTATTATCCTTTTTTTTAATATGTGAACTTTGTAATACCATATTAGGATTAAGTGCAACCCGAATGCGCACGACACTTGAATTAGTTTTAATGCAAGAAGCCACCCTCAACTATGCATTTTTATAAAGACTTTCAATCTGTTGCTAAATAATTTGCATAACGGGGTATTTACTAAAAAAAATCAGTTCACGGGGTTATTTCAGGATATTTACAAGTTAAGATTATAATTTTTATTATTATTATTATTATTATTATTTGGCATTTAGCTAATAGTTTGATATATGATAGATTTAAGGTTGCTAGCCCACTACCCTTGTATTTAGGGGTGTGCACGAACCCGAATGGACCGAACGGACCGAAAAAACCGAACCGAACTGAACCTACTTTTGCGGGTTATTTTTAATTCGATTTTAATTCGGTCTTAAAATATGAAGGACCGCATTTTTTGGTCCGATCTCAGTCTTAGGTCGTAAAAAGCGGGTCTGGACCGGACCGGACCAGACCACATTTATTATTATTATTATTATTATTATTATTATTATTATTATTATTATTATTATATATATATATATTTTTTTTTTAATTGACTAACTAATAATCACGCACACTCTCTTTGACAACTAAACCCAACCCACCCAAACCCTAAGTTTAACATATCAACATCTCCTCCTCTCTCTTTATCTCTCTCTACGGCCGACATCTACGAGTTCAAGAAACTTTTCTTCATCTCCTCCCTCTGCTCTCTCTCATCACCGCCTATCTCGGCGCATGATCTTCGGTGCGGTCCACCCCCTGTCACGGCTTCATGGTGACCCAATGGCTAAACCCCGAACTCGACGGCTGTCGAGAGTAAGTCCCTTGTCTCCTCTCTCTCTCCCCACCCCCTATTAGGCTGTCACGAGTTGTATTTGGCAAGATGGTTGGGTTCATATTTTACATGATGGTTGTCTCAGTTTAGTGGTTCATGATTTCCCAAGATGTATTTTGTTTTATCAGTAAAGAAAAAAATATGATTTTTTCTTTTAGAAAGGAAATGGGATTATGTTAGAAAGGCAAGTCCACTGAACCAATCTTGATTTTGTAATGAAAAATCACTATGATTCGTATGGTTCATGATTTTGCAATGAATTTTTTTCAAGATGGTTGGGTTGTGACCTAAATACAGTTCATAATTTTTTATTTGTTCTTGATTTTTATCATTGTTCCTCTTTCAGATTTTATATTGGAAATTGGAGGGGCTCAACCACACTCATAATAACCACATGTATCATTTTTTTATGTTTAAATCTGTTTTTTTTTTTTTGCCATCTATTATATGTATTTGCTATGTATCAATTTTTTTTATGTGTGAATCCGTTTGTTTTTGTGTGCTCTGTTTACTAATATTAGTTGTCTATGGACCGAATAAAACCGAGACCGAACCCGGACCGTCATAAAACCGAATAGGACCGAGACCGATTATTCCGGTCCGGTCCGGTCTCGGTCCATAATTTTTTAGAACCGATTAATGCGATCCGGTCCCAAAAATACCTCAAAATCGTACCGGACCGGACCGTGAACACCCTTACTTGTATTGTATATTTTACAACTTAGGGTCCGTTTGGTTGTTAGTGGGAAAAGGCGTGGGTATGGCAAAATTTGCCTAGGCAAATTCAGATGACGCTATCAAACAACATTAGGCGAAATTAAAGTCAATCCAATTAATTTATTTAAAAATAATTTTTATATTATATTCAAAAATGTTAAAAATAGTTTTTGCAATATTTTTATATTACAGTTTTTATATTATATTCAAAAATGTTAAAAAATTTGTAAAACATTCTCTTAACATTTTTTTATAATATTAAAAGCAGTTTTCAAAACATTACAAAACAGTTTTTAAACATTCACAACAGTTTTTTTAAACTCTTTAAAACAGTTTTAAAAAAAGTTTTTTAAAACTTTAAAACAATTTTTATAATATATCGAAAACAGTTTTTAAAAATGTTAAAAACTGTTTTACAATATTTTTATATTACGGTTTTTCAAAAAATTTGTAAAACATTCTCTTAACAATTTTTTATAATATTAAAAGCAGTTTTCAAAACATTACAAAACAGTTTTTAAACATTCACAACAGTTTTTTTAAACTCTTTAAAACAGTTTTAAAAAATGTTTTTTAAAACTTTAAAACAGTTTTTATAATATATCTAAAACAGTTTTTAAAAATGTTAAAAACTGTTTTACAATATTTTTATATTACGGTTTTTCAAAAAATTTGTAAAACATTCTCTTAACAATTTTTTATAATATTAAAAGCAATTTTCAAAACATTACAAAATAATTTTTAAATATTTATAACAGTTTTTTTAAATATTCAAAACAGTCTTTAAAATTATTTTTTAAAACTTTAAAACTGTTTTTATAACATATTCACAACAGTTTTTAAAAATGTTAAAAACAGTTTTTACAATATTTTGTTAATACGATTTTTTAAAAACAGTTTTTTTTTTACAATATTTTGTTAATATGGTTTTTTAAAAAAATTGTAAACATTTTCTTAACATTTTTTTATAATATTAAAAACAGTTTTTGACATATTACAAAATAATTTTTAAATATTCATAACAGTTTTTTAATTATTTAAAACAGTTTTTAAATTATTTTTTAAAACATTAAAATCGTTTAAGAAGTTGGCAAATTTGTGGGCAAATATTTTTCACATAAATAGGTAAGCAAAATTTGCCCACAGATTGTGCATAGGAGGTGTTGTACATTGACAAATAATGCCTAGGCAAATTATGCAACCAAATAGTCAAAATGTGAACAAATTTTCATATTTATCAATTTTTTGACATTTGCCTAGACAAATTATACCAATCAAATGCACCCTTATAGGTTTTGCGTACAGGCAATTGCAAATTGAAACGGTGCTTAGACAGCTTTTGCTTTTCAAACTAGATACGCAATTCGATGTCGATTTTTAACTTCACATGAAGTATTTTGTTGTTTACTCCTAAATTTGTTGAAATAGTCGAATTGACAATATATAACAATGACCTGTAATAATTATTATTTGAAATATTTTCCTTTAGGATACTCCAAATTTTTATTATATTTTTTATTGTTATTTTATCAACAAAACTATCGTATTCACTCTTCGAATTCTGTCCCAAAATTCAAATGGATAAGGTTTATACAAACAACACGTTCTCGATCCTCAATAATATGCTGAGGTTGCAATGTATTTGTACAATAATTTATTGAGGCTGGGATATTTTTGTACTGAATGATGTGCCTCTTGGGGCTCTCCAAAGGCCAGATTAATTTAAGGGAGAGGCAATCCCACACCCTCACCTACAGGGGCGGAGGAAGGAATGATAGATAGGGGTGAATTCTTTTAGGTTATTTTTTAGTGTATATTAAAAAATGGTATATATTAAATAGTTTTTTGAAATTTTTTTAATACATGTTTAGTCTAAATGTTTGTATTTTATATCAAAAAGTTTTGCTGTAGCGCGGCCTTTAAAGATAAGAGAAGAATAAAATATTTTTTGATACAAAATAAAACGCTTGAACTTAATGTGTAATAAAAAATGTTTGAGAAACTTTTTGGCATTTGATTTTATTAAAATATAATGTAGTTTATGTGGTGTGTATGTCGATTTCAAATTTTTGTTTTCTAAAAAATTCTCCATAAGTTATATGTTTTGACAAAAAAATTAGGTTTATTCATATTCCCGAAAAAAAAGTAATAACATTATATAACATCAATATTCCTTAAAATTGATAGCATAACATGAGAAAATTATATCAACCCCAATTTTAACCCTAAACATTAACTCTTATACCTCTAAAATTAGTAACCCTAACTAAATTCAAATTTAAAAACCCTAAATAAATATATACTTAGAATCTCAATATTCAAACAAACACAACCAATCAAAGAAATTTAGCATGTATAGTAAATAAAAACAACCAACCAAACACAAATTTAATATTTTATAAAAATAAATAGACAGCACCAGCAACACGGGAGCAACGAAAAAAATAAATTACCTGTGTTGGCTGGCAACAAAGCAGCAACAGGGGAGTCCCAAAAAAGCAGGGGAGGGGAGGAGGGGGACCCCCGGTACCGGGTTGGTTTTTCTTTGCAAATGGGAAGGTCGTTCGTTCTGCAGCTGCGGTTGCTGATGATGTCAGGTTTTAAAGAGTTGGTTCTATTTATAAAAATACCCCCTAAATTTTACTACTTTAATTTTTATCCCAAATATTTTTATATATCTATTTTTCTAATTTTTTTTTAAATTGCGAGGCACAAGCCCCCACTAGGCCCTACACAGTGCCGTCCCTGCTCTCATGTCTCTCTACACCATTTTAATATTAAAAAAATATATTATTCTTAAATCCATTTAACCTGTACAATTTAATCCATTTCAGTTTCTTATCTCAATAATCTATTTTCATCTTTCTTTTATTTACTCCATTCCCTTTTTGTAATTTTTTTAATGATTCTCACATATAAAAATATGATTTGTCTATATACATACTTCGCTTCATTTTGTAGTCATCATTTTTACGAAACAATCCATTTTTTAGCTGTCATTTTTTCTAATCAAATAATGATTTTTTTAATTAGTTAGTCATAATATTTTATTTATCAAAGTTAGATGTAATTTTTTTAAACCATATGTATTGAAAAAACTATGTAAACGGTAAAAAAAAAACAGTTTTTTTTTATATAGAATACACTATTTAAAAAAATAATTGGATAGAGTCAAACATAGTCACTAACGTTATTTAAAAAAATATTTTTTATAAATAAAAAATATACATTATTTAAGAAAAAGTTGTATTTTTACTAAAACAAAAATTGTGCAATTTTTTTAAAAAAATTAACAGTTTTTTATATGTAAGGAAACTGTTTTAGTTTTTTTTCTTTTTAATAATATAACGTTTTAAAAAACCGTTTAAAATATTTTTTTTAAAAAACTTTATTTTATCAAAAACACGGATTTGAAGTAACATTTTGTTTGTTTTTAATATAAAACAGGTTAATATATATTAAAGAAAATTTACAAATATTTGGATAGAGTCAAACATAGTCATTAAAAAATATTTTTTAATAAAAAAAAAGATATAAGTTATTTCAAAGAAATAATTTTTTTCCCTAAAAGAAAATTGTACAGTTTTTTTTAAAAATAAAATTGTTTTAGTTGTAAAATAAAACTGTTTTAAATCTATAAAGAAATTGTTTTAATGTTAAAAGAGTATGTTTCTTTATATATAAAAACTATTTCAAAAATAAAATAAAAACAACTTTGTTTCAATATAAAAAACTTTACAATTTTTGTTTGGTAGAAAACAACTACTTTTTTTAAATAACTTAAAGTATTTTGTAGCATAAAATATAGTTTTTTTAAAATAACGTAACTCACTATGTTTGATAATATCCAAATGTTTTTTTAAAAAATAGTTTTTTACATTTTTAAAACAGTTTTTTACCGTATCAATTTCTGTGGTTGTACTTACAGTTCTTTCTATGTTAGAAAATGGGTGTTGGACAACAAATTTTGAGCAACTTTGAGCTCAAATTTAGATGGGCCCATACCATGATATTTGTGGGACCACATACGAACGTGTTCTCCTTCACAAAGAGATTAGCGTGGTATATTCACATATCCAATTTTATTAAGTTATGAATAATAAATATGTCTCTAAAGTGACTCATAAAGCAATAAAAGTTAATGAATTGGGTATGTATTACTCCTGTTCCACATACGAAGGATAGTAGGAATTTGAAGAGTTAATAAAACCTCAAATGTGCACTAACGCTTGGATGCCTTTTGGTATCCCAACTCTTTGAAGGGAAGATGACTTACAATATGCAAGTGTTGGGCTTGGGCTTGAGCTTGGGCATATAAAAGGCATCCCTTAAATTTTTTTGGCCGAATTTAATTAACTTTCTGGGTTGTAATTAATTAATTATGAAATTAATTACTTTAATGTTAAAATCGTAATTAACTGTTTAACAGTTAATTAAACAATTTTTCACAACAGTCAGGGTCATTGCTATATAAATACCTGTTCTCCCTTCAATTTTGTTTTACCCCGAAAATGCAATACATTTCCCAGAAAAATATTTCCTCCATTACTACATACATTCCATACATATTATTTATGTTGTTTGGTTGAATAAAAGACACAAAATTGTGTTTGCCGGAATCAATTCATTGTTGTGCTTCCTGTCTTGATTCGAAAAATCCGTTCTATTTTGGGAGACATTAATTCAGACCCGAAACCACTATGGAGGGGAATTACACTACAAGAAAAAAGGTTTTTAGTGACGAATTATTTTGCGATGATCTCAAATTCCTCATAAAAAGTTATATTTAGCGATGAAAAATAAATTAGTCACTGAAAGCAATAAAATTAATTATTTTCTTTTGTGACGATTATTGTTGGTCACAATAAATACCAATGTGTGAGAAAAATTAAATTTCGTCGCTAAATTTTAATGTTAAGTTCTCATCTAATTTTTTTGTGAGGAATTCGATTGGTCACTAAATGTAAAATAAAAAATAGCGGCAACTAAATTAAGAGTGTTCCCGGTAATTTTTTTTTTTTGGGGGGTGAAAAATAAACCCACGTTTTTAGCCACTATCAATCTCCTTAACAACCAAAATCCCATTTCTACACGATACCTCTCCCCCTCCCCCGTATCCCTCACTGTATTTCTCTGTAACAGGTATCTCTCTCTGTCTCTCTTTCTCTCTCCATCTCTCTCTCTCTCTCTCTCTCTCTCTCTCTCTCTCTCTCTCTCTCTCTTTCTCAATATATATATATTTGCTGATTTTGCTTCTCTCTTCCTTTGTCCCTTAGAAGCGTTAACTGGAGACAAAACCATTTCAGGTATGTATATCTATCTATTTGTATTCAATTTCTATGTTTGTCAATTCCTTAATTACCCTGTTTTGTCAATCCCCTAATTCCCCTGTTTTTGTCACTTTTTTAATTTCAGGCGTGTGTGTATATATATATATATATATATATATATATATATATATGTGTGTATATGCTAAGATATATGTACAGTGTGTATATATATATATATAGGTATATGCTAATGCTAGCTGTAACAGTTATATGCCATAACAGTTATATGCCATATATATGCTAGCTGTAACAGGTATATAGGGTATATGCTATATATATGCTAGCTGTAACAGGTATATGCTATATATCGCTAAGATATATATATATATATATATATATATATATATATTACGGTGTATTTTGTGTATATATCTATATTTTGTGTATATATTACAGTGTATTTTGTGTATATATATATATTACAGATATATTACAGTGTATATATTTTGTGTACAGATATATTACAGATATTACAGTGTATTTTGTGTATATATATATATATTACAGATATATTACAGTGTATATATATATTACATTGTATATATTTTGTGTACAAATATATTACAGTGTATTTTGTGTATATTTATATTACAGTGTATATATTTTGTGTGTGTGTATATATATATATTGCTTTTTACAGTAAATATGTTTTGAATGCCCCAAAATAATATGTTTATATTTGGGGCTTATTAGAAAAACATCCAGTGTTTGGAAATTACGGTGACTCCAGTAACATTTTAGTAAGTTAACAGTGATTTTTCATGTGCGATTTGGATTGTCCAGTAATGTAGTTCAAAATATTTAATATAGTTTAAAATCATTTTGAGATAATTTTTTTAGCCCTAAAATGTTTAGAACCCCAAAAAATATTACATTTTTTTATAAAAAACATCTCGCATGGGGGGTTAAGTAAATATTTATATTTTAAGTTCTTTTTCAATTTAAACAGGTTGAATATGGATAACATGGATAACAGCTGGATGTTCCAACCAAATAAATTATCTAAAGAGTATAAAGACGGTATTAAATCTTTTATTGAGGATAAAAGAAAAAAATTGGATGAAACTAACAAGATAAGATGTCCATGTCGTGATTGCCAAGAAGTATATGTCCATGATCTAACAATCGTTGAAAAAAATTTGTGCCTTCGGGGGGTATCCTACAGTTATGCTGTTCGTAGTAATTCAAATGCGCAAGCTTCTGAATATGTAGAAAATGATGATGAAGAAGATGATATTCAAGGAATGTTAAATGATGCATTTGACTCTTATAGTTTCCCGGAGCATAGTGAAAGTGGACAACGTAGTTCGAAAAGGGGTCCTGGTAGATTTGACGGACTATTTAGTGAAACTGAACAAGAACTCTATCCGGGTTGTAAGAATTTCACTTCATTTCAATTTATTGTGAAGCTAATGCATGCGAAAGTTCTTAATCGTTGGAGCAACAAATCGTTTGATATGTTGCTTCAACTTTTAAGAGAAGCCTTTCCAGAAGGATCAAACATACCGAAGTCACATTATGATGCAAAGAAGAAGTTAAGGGATTTGGGATTGGGCTATGAATCAATTGATGTTTGTAAATATGATTGTGCATTGTTTTGGAAAGAGCATGAAAATGCAGATAAGTGTCCGGAATGCAATGAACCCAGATTTAAGTATGATGCCAAGAAGGGGAAGAATGTAGCACATAAGACGTTGCGTTATTTTCCACTTAAACCTCGTTTACAGAGGTTATTTATGTCAAAACATACAGCTGCGGATATGCGGTGGCATAAGGAGAAACGCGTTGATACCGAGGATGAAATGAGGCATCCAGCTCACTCTTTGGCATGGAAGGATTTTGACAATCAATTCCCTTGGTTTGCACAGGATCCTCGTAATGTCAGACTGGGTCTTGCGTTAGATGGTTTTAATCCATTTGGCAACATGAGTAACTCATATAGTATGTGGCCTGTTATACTTGTGCCTTACAATATGGCACTTTGGAAGTGTATGAAGGAACATTTTTTCATGATGGCATTGCTAATTCCTGGCCCCAAAGCACCTGGAAAGGACATGGATGTCTTTTTACGCCCCCTTATAGATGAGTTAAAAGAGTTGTGGAATGTTGGTGTACAAACATGGGATTCTTATGGTAAGGAATATTTTCAGTTGCATGCATCTGTCTTATGGACTATAAATGACTTTCCAGCGTATGGGAATTTGTCTGGCTGGAGAACAAAAGGTTATAATGCATGTCCGGTATGCAATGAAGATACAACATCACAACCACTACGAAATAAGATATGCTATATGGGTCACCGTCGATTCTTGCCTTTAAATCATTCTTGGAGGAGGAGTAAAATTCACGATGGAAAGCATGAACTAAGAGCTGCGCCAAGGAAGCTTTGCGGAGATGACATCTTACACCAGTTGGAACGGGTTAAAAAATTAAAGCCAGGTAAAAATCCGAACAACAAAGATAGGAAGAGAAAGCGTACCCCCGAGGAATTGAATTGGACAAAGAAAAGTATTTTCTTTGAGTTGGAGTATTGGTCAAAGTTAAAAATTAGACATATTCTTGATGTTATGCATATCGAGAAAAATATATGTGATAGTGTGCTTGGGACATTGATGAGTATCGAAGGAAAAAACAAGGACACAGACAAGGCTCGATTAGATTTAGCCGATATGAACATACGGAAGGAGCTACACCTGAAAGAGCAAGGTGGTCGATGGTTGAAACCACACACATCTTATACGTTGACACTAAATGAGAGAAAAGAATTTTATAAATTTATAAAGTCCGTGAAGTTTCCTGATGGATATGCAGCAAACATATCGAGAAATGTAAACATCACTGATGCTAAGATATCGGGATTAAAAAGTCATGATTGTCATGTTAGGCTGCAACGACTTCTATGTGCCAGAATACGTCCGTATATGCCTAAAAATGTTTATACAACATTGGCCGAGCTATCCAACTTCTTTCAAACATTATGTGCTAAAACATTATCTGTGAAAGAATTAGAGAAGTTAGAGGAGGGGATTGTCCTCATACTATGTAAGCTTGAAAGAATTTTTCCACCATCTTTTTTTGATGTTATGGTCCATTTAGCTGTGCACTTACCACGTGAGGCTATTCTAGCTGGACCAGTGAACTCAAGATGGATGTTCCCGTTTGAGAGGTACTTCATACATATTTTAAATTTACATTCTTAATTCAATGGTTATACATTATCTTGTTTTATGTCTATAGGAATCTAGGAACGTTAAAGGGTACCGTCACAAATAAAGCTCGACCAGAAGGTTCGATTGCAGAAGCGTACATTGTTAGAGAAGCATTAAACTTTTGTTCAATGTACCTTCATGGAGTTGAAACTAGATTCAATTGAGAAGATCGTAATGATGATGGAGGACTAGAGCAACATGAGGGAGGATTGTATGTATTCTCGCAGGTTGTTCGCCCCTTTGGTGGAAGACAACTCATAAACTTACCAAAAGGGGAGATTGATAAGATTCATTGGTACATCTTGAATAATTGTAGTGAGATACAACCATATTTGGAGTAAGTTTCAAATTGCCACCTCCTCGATTAAGTATTCTGATATTGATTGTTTTTAAAGATTTAATTTGTATATGCAGTGAACATATGGCTTAATTGGAGATGGAATGTCCCGACAACTTATACCATAGGCAAGAAAAAACATTTCCTAAGTGGTTTGAAAAGCGTGTAAGTTGATTAAAATCTGAGTTGTGTAATTAACTATGATAAAATTTTATTATTGACAATAACATTAATCCTTTATATATTATAGATTAAGCTCCTGCGTCGTGAAGGGTCTCTAGATGCCACTAATGAACTATATTCATTAGCGTGCGGTCCCGATGTTCGTATAAATGAGTACACTGGTTGTATTGTTAATGGAGTTCGATTCCACACCAAAGACCGTGACAGTCGGCGTGTCACTCAAAATAGTGGCGTAGTTTTACGAGAGGGGCATGCTGGTGAGGAAATTGATTTTTATGGACGGTTGTGCAATGTTATCAAATTAAATTACATAAGTGGGTACCATGTTATTCTATTCAGGTGTGAGTGGTTCGACACTAATTCGAAAAAGAAACGAATACAACAGGATTTTCATCTCACCTCAATTAATGTTTGTAATACATGGTATGAAAATGATCCATTTGTTCTTGCAACACAAGCGTCTCAAGTGTTTTACTTTGATGATTACAAGTTGGGATGTGATTGGAAAATAGCGCAAAAAGTGAAACACAGGCATATTTGGGATGTACCGAAGAAAGATGATGTGGGAGATCTTGCTGATGGCACTGGCGATGAGGCATACCAAGAAGAAGTTTCTTCAAATGTTCAATTGGAGGTTCAAGAGGACGATGGCATAGTACCATTGGTTAGAGTCGATGATGATCTACCTGAAGAGATAATTACTTCACCTGATTTCAATGCCAATGGTGATGATAATGATCATATTCCCTATGACGATGATAGTGGAGAAGAAGATGACACGTTGGAAGAATATTGCAGCGATGATGAAAAAAGTCAATAAAGTGATGATGACAGTGATTGAGCAGTACACTGATGATGACACTGACTGAAAGACTCCTTGCATTTGTTTAAATCTCGTATTGGACATTAGACATTGTTATTGGATTCAATTTTTTATTGTGGATTTATATGTTTCTAGCATTAACAGTAATTTTCACACTTTTTGGATTTGTATGCGAGTTTGTATGACATTCTAACTTGTAACACAATTATGATACTTCTTTTAGTTGAATTTTTATGTTTTTTTAGTATGGCACCTGGAGGCAAAGCATGTAGAGGAGGGGCTGTGAGAGGCATTTCCAGGGATTCTCCTCGGATGACGCATGCACCATCTTTTTCAACATCTGAGACAACTTCTGTGGGTGTTCCTAGTATTAATGGTATGCTTAATTACTAATTTTATTTGTAAATTGATGCATTCTTTTGTAGTATACAAATGGCATGAAAAGTTAATGTAGTTTTTGTAGTATACAAATGACAAACAAGGCAGCTGCATTTGCCAAATTTCTTGATCGCGCTTGATTAGGTTTAACTCCTTTGTGAACATTAATCTAGCTCATTTGTGTTATTGATTTGATCCAAAATTGTTAAGTTTGTGCCTTTGTGGTGTTATATTTAAAATTGATAAAAAATGTCTAGGCGTGTTGTCCGTTTTATGCCTAGCGCCTTTTACGACATTGGCCGCGAATAAACCAAGACCTCGGGCAAGTCATGAGAAACTACATTTAATTGCAGCCATGCCACAAAAAAAAGAAGAAAATTACTATTTGGCCAGAGAAGTCAAATAAGTTAGTAATTACAGAACATGCAAGTTAGGCAAACTCTTAACTCGGCTTGAGAAGGCACAAGGGTTGCAGTGTGTCGGTGTTGGGGTTAAGCTCGCGGGTCTGAGCATTATATAATACTATTAAGAATTGGTATTAAGAACTGGTATTATACCAGTTCTTAATAGTATTATTTAACTAATACTATTAAGAACTCTGCAGTGCTGTATTATACCAGAGTCTGTACAAAACTTGTCTTCATTAAGTTACCTTAGGAAATGCTCTAGAGCCGTAAATTTTGGATTTTGTTATTAAAAGTAAAACAGAGAATTGGATTTAGGATTTGATTGTATTTCTTATATTTGAGATTGATAAGTTTACTAATTGTCTGAAATTCTTGAATGAAATTATATCCATTTTTCCAGCTTGCATATGAGTTTTTTTGAAGTAGTGGACTAGTTAACTTCGAATAAGCATTCTTCAAACTAAACCATACTTGTATGAATTTAAGAACTAGACTTCAATATAATAGGTGATGACAGGAGTATGGGTTTCAATTCATCCATAGTTATGTGAAAGCTTTAACTGAAGTTATATTAGAACATAAACTTGCTTTCGGAGGTCTTTGCTGTTCTTACTGGCCTAAAATTCAATGTGGTAGCTGCCAAAGTGTGGAACCACATACCGAGAGGAGGCTGCATCAAATGATGTACGCCAATCATGATTATGATACGGATGGTGCGCCCGCGAGTGACCGGGGATAAACAGTTGTGACGATTGAAAACTGTACGGATAAAGGGTATACTGTTGTCAAACTGTGCGGATTGATCGAGCCTTAATATAATCCTTGCAACAATAAACATTATCGAGCATACTAATATAAGTCCTCCTATGGATGGAAGAATATATTTGTAAGGCCATTTTCTAGATTTTGATTTTTGAATTCAATGAGTCCTGCATGGTGGAAATCCTAAAATAGGCTTCCCACAGGGTTCCCGGTTCTGCATAAAAGATTTACATGTAAATCTTTCAAAAGGTTTGAATCTCACCCTCGAGCTCATTATAAGACAAATTCAAGTGATGGAGATGGGAAAGAGTCTATGCCTTCAAGGGCTCTAAATTCGTTGACATTCATGCCTAGGCTTCCTTTCAATGCATTAAATGACAAATTGAGGTATATGAGATTTTGAAGGCTCCATAAACTGGATGGTATTGATGAATTCAGTAAATTAGAGCCTAGTAACAGCTGTTGCAAATTGGTAAGATTCCCAATACACCCAGGAATGGGTCCAGAGAGCCTGTTACTTTGAAGACCAACATCCCCCAAGTTGCTTAAAAGGAATATCTCATCTGGAATAGATCCTTGAAGAATGTTAGCCTCAAGAGTTATCCTTTGCAGCCGTCCCATTCCCTTAATAGTAGATGGAATTGAATGCATAAAAGAATAAAAGGGAACTCGAAAGATTTCCTATAGTATCAGGTAGGACTCCATGGAATGGGTTTTCACTTAAAGACAATTGTTTCAAGTATCTTGAGCCTGTGAAAGCTCTGAGAAAACTAAGCTCGTGACTACCCGGTTCCTCCGTTAATTGATTCCTTGAGAGACTAAGCTTTACAAGTAATTCTAAGTGGCCTAGGCTTCTAGGGACAGCTCCACTGAATTGGTTATCATTTATATGTAATTCAGTGAGCATAAAGGAATTGGACAAAGCCATGCCAACGTTTTGTTTTGTAAAAAATGTGTCCATTTTTTCACCTTATTGCAGCACTTTAATTTAATTTATATCTATACTTGTTTTTTTTCAGCATCTTCTACTTCCAAGAAAAAGCGTGGTTATTCCTGAAATTTGAAAGCCAATGCCACCCATTTTTTCAAAATAGCAAAAAGAGTTATTTTGACCTGATTATTTTTATATGTGTTCACTGAAATGTTTAAACGTCATATAAAAAAATAAGGCAAAACATAATTTTTTTACTATTTATACTATTAAGAATTGGTATTAAGAACTGGTATTATACCAGTTCTTAATAGTATTATTTAACTAATACTATTAAGAACTGTGCAGTGCTGTATTATACCAGAGTCTGTACAAAACTTGTCTTCATTAAATTACCTTAGGAAATGATCTAGAGCCGTAAATCTTGGATTTTGTTATTAAAATTAAAACAGAGAATTGGGTTTAGGATTTGATTGTATTTCTTATATTTGAGATTGATAAGTTTACTAATTGTCTGAAATGCTTGAATGAAATTATATCCATTTTTCCAGCTTGCATATGAGTTTTTTTGAATAGTGGACTAGTTAACTTCGAATAAGCATTCTTCAAACTAAACCAGACTTGTATGAATTTAAGAACTAGACTTCAATATAATAGGTGATGACAGGAGTATGGGTTTCAATTCATCCATAGTTATGTGAAAGCTTTAACTGAAGTTATATTAGAACATAAACTTGCTTTCGGAGGTCTTTGCTGTTCTTACTGACCTAAAATGCAATGTGGTAGCTGTCAAAGTGTGGACCCACATATCGAGAGGAGGCTGCATCAAATGATGTACGCCAATCGTGATTACAATACGGATGGTGCGTCCGCGAGTGATCGGGGAGAAACAGTTGTGACGGTTGAAAACTGTGCGGAGAAAGGGTATACTGTTGTCAAAATGTGCGGATTGATCGAGCCTTAATATAATCGCTGCAACAGCAAACATTATCGAACATATTAATATAAGTCCTCCTATGGATGGAAAAATATATTTGTAAGGCCATTTTCTAGATTTTGATTTTCGGATTCCATGAGTCCTGCATGGTGGAAATCCTAAAATAGGCTGCCCACAGGGTTCTCGATTCTGCATAAAAGATTTCCATGTAAATCTTTCGAAAGGTTTGAATCTCTCCCTCGAGCTCATTATAAGACAAATTCAAGTGATGGAGATGGGAAAGAGTCTATGCCTTCAAGGGCTCTAAATTCGTTGGCATTCATGCCTATGCTTCCGTTCAATGCGTTGAATGACAAATTGAGGTATATGAGATTTTGAAGGCTCGATAAACTGGATGGTATTGATGAATTCAGTAAATTAGAGCCTAGTAATAGCTGTTGCAAATTGGTAAGATTCCCAATACACCCAGGAATGGGTCCAGAGAGCCTGTTACTTTGAAGACCGACATCCCCCAAGTTGCTTAAAAGGCATATCTCATCTAGAATAAATCCTTGAAGAATGTTAGCCTCAATAGTTATCCTTTGCAGCCGTCCCATTCCCTTAATAGTAGATGGAATTGAATGCATAAAAGAATAAAAGGGAACTCGAAAGATTTCCTATAGTATCAGGTAGGACTCCATGGAATTGATTTTCACTTAAAGACAATTGTTTCATGTATCTTGAGCCTGTGAAAGCTCTGAGAAAACTAAGCTCGTGACTACTCGGTTCCCCCGTTAATTGATTCCTTGAGAGACTAAGCTTTACAAGTAATTCTAAGTGGCCTAGGCTTCTAGGGACAACTCCACTGAATTGGTTATCATTTATATGTAATTCAGTGAGCATAGAGGAATTGGACAAAGCCATGCCAACGTTTTGTTTTGTCAAAAATGTGTCCATTTTTTCACCTTATTGCAGCACTTTAATTTAATTTATATCTATACTTGTTTTTTTTCAGCATCTTCTACTTCCAAGAAAAAGCGTGGCTATTCCCGAAATTTGAAAGCCGACGCCTTGTACTCACAAACAGGGTCTAAAATACCAGTGCACTTTGCCCTCGTAGATGGCAGACCATCAGGCCTTAATCATGATAATTTCATAGCTTAAATTGGAATTGTAGTACGGAGCCATGCGCCTCTTCAGGTTCAAAAATGGTCAGCTATCTCTATGGATGATAAGGAAACTTTGATCGATAGAATCTTGGTAAGTATATATCGTCAGGTCACTATATTCTTATTTAATTATTTTTGTACGAATTGCAACATTGAAAATGTTTTAACTTGTATAGACGAAGTTCGATGTTGACATGTCAAACCCAGAATTTCTAAGATATCTGCACGTGGCGATGGGATCTCGGTATTCTAACTTCCGCTATGAATTGAAGTTGCATGTTTTAAAGTACACAACTTTGGAAGAGGCTAAACGACACAAACATCCCAAGGTTGCCTCTAAAAATGATTGGGACTACCTTTGTGACCTCTTTCACTCTAATGACTGGCAGGTATGTTCTTTTCTTCCTTTATTTCTATTGTTGCTTATGATCAAATTTGGACAGTTTTTTTATCTTAAATCTGATGACATTCTTATGATAGGTGACGATATCGTTTGTTGTTGCATAATAATGGACCTAGATAATAGCACGCACCATTATCATGCTTGCATAGTATAGTTTTTTTTAGTTGCAACATTTATCGATGTGATTAACTATTTTTTCATGTAATTATTTTTATTTACGTAGATTTAGAATGTATAATGTAGATGTATGCTTTTTTAAACATTCTATTTATTGAAAAAGCATTTGCTCATATGCTCCGGCCCGATCATATGATATACTAAAATTTTAAAGTAAACCTATTAAAAACTTTACGAAATAGTGAAAGTTTTGTGAAATTGACACAAACTAAAAACGTATTGTAGAGTAAGTCAGCAAAATGTAGTGAGAGTCGTGCGCATGTTCCTTTTAATCATCGCGGCGGGTCAAAGTCTTTTGTGCAACACAAATATGAGGAGGTAATTTTATATTATTTTTAGTTTAATGTTATATATATATATATATATATATATGTGTGTGTGTGTGTGTGTGTGTGTGTGTGTGTGTGTGTGTGTGTGTGTGTGTGTGTGTGTGTGTGTGTGTGTGTGTACTTGAATTGATATGTTTTTGGTAATAGAATGGTAAAGTATCAGATTATGGGCTAAAGGGATCGATACAGCTCTTATACGATACCCATTTCAACAAAAATGGGTGGTTTAATTCGGAGGCAGAGTCGTGCTATGTAAGTATATCAATTTTCAGTGTAGTCATAACAACGTTATTATTTTCTATACAAAATAAAACCGTTCTTTTTAATTTTGCAGAATGAGATGAATGAGTTAAAGCAAAATACAGATCTACAATTAAGTGAAGCTCAGATATGTGAACGAGTTCTTGGAAAAAGGTCGGGTTACGTGAAGGGTCAAGGTTTTGGGCCCCGACCAGACACACCAAGATATGTTTTCGCTAGGGAAACTATGGCAGAGAATGAAACATTGAAGTCCGAGGTCACACAGTTGAAAGATCTTATTGCGAATCAGAAGGAGGTGCTTGAGCGCTTTATGCAACACACAGAGGCATCTTTTAGGCGAATCGAGGGGGCCTCAGTCGAACCATGATCTAGTTGTCTTCTATTTATCATGTTACTCTGAACCATGATTGAGTTGTTTTTTATTTATTGTGTTATTACAAACCATAGTTTTAGGTGTCTCGTTTATTATGTCATCGTAATAAACATAACGGTTGTCTTAATCGTTGTTTATTTCAATTGGCCCTATTCAAGTTAACTTTTATAAAATGAATTCTATTGTTTCAATCTTTATGTCTATTTCAATTTGAATTTGAATTTATCATTCATATTATTCTATGTTTATGGAACACTGACATGTAGCAAAAAACATATTATAATTATTGCCAATTAATTGGACGACATGAGTGTAATGGGTTTTAGTTGTTACAATAATTACGTTTCAAATTTAAAATAAAATTTGTGATGATTTTTATGCGACAAAAAATATTCATATGAAATAATTTATAAAAATCATTTCTTTTGCGATGAATTTGTTATGGACACTTTTTACAAACTTTTGTGACGAATTTATTTGTCACAAAAAGACATTCAAAACATTTTTTTTGTATATTTAGTGACTAATTGAATTGGATTTGTGAGGAAAGATTTTGTCGCAATAGATATTTTTCGTGAAGAACTTTAAATTCGTCATTAAAAACCCTTTAGTGAGGGCTCTAGCGCGATGAAAATGGCGACGAAATATTTTCGTCATAGAAACGATTTTGCGACGAATTAAGGCCTTTTGCGACGAAAAATTTTCATAGCTAAAAACCTATTTTCTTGTAGTGTTAAAATTGTCCTAAGGATACTGTGGTATTAGACAGGGGTCGGATTTCTTTTCTGCTTCTATTATTTATTTCTGCAATACCACGTAAGTGATTCTTATTTGCTATAATTTCTTTTTTCTGTAATTATTATTATTCGTATTATTGTACTATTTGGTAAATTAAATAGTAGTCATAACGTTCTACACTTTTGACATTTTTCTATATAAAAATATTAAAAAAATAGTTTTTTAAAACATCGAAATAAAATACCATACATTTTTTAAAAAAAAATCAGCTAACTTTGATTTTACTACTAACAATTAAAAAAAATCATCAAGTGATTAAAAAATGATAGGTAAAAAAATTTGTTCTGAAAAAAATGATAACTTAAAAAAATGAAGAGAGCTATATAGATATAGACAAATCATATCTTTATACGTGAGAATTATTTTTGAGAAAAAAAAAAAGAAATGGAGTCAGGGGCGGATCCAGCCCGTGCCGAAGCGGGGCGGCCGCCCCAGTTCATTTTTCAAAAAAAAAAAAAAAAAATTTTTTTTTTTTGGTAAAAAATTAAACCTAGAGGTGACTTGTAATTATATTAAAAGTTCAGGGAAAAATCTGTAATAAACAAAAAAAAAACATAACTTAAAATGGTGCTCTCTCTCCTCTCGTACCAAAGTAACAGAAAAACCCTATTTTCTAAAGAGTCCGCCGCTCTCTCCACCACCGCCCTGCTACTCTCCACTCGCTGCCTTGCTGCTTTCCACCCGCTGCCCTGCTCTCCATAAAAATTTTGCATCTATGTGTGTTGAAACCCTATTTCATCATTTATTTATTTTGTGTATATTTGTTTATATGTGTCTGTTTATATGTGAAATTATATTTATACTACTGAAATTATACTAAAATTATTTATACTAAAATGAAATTAAATTTATTATGTGAATTTATAAATTTATTTTGTGTATTGTTTATATGTGTCTGTTTATTTATTTTTGTGTAAATTTATATAAATTTATATGTAAAATTAAATTAAATTTGTAAATATTGGGAATCAATAGAGAAATTTTTTAAACGAAAAAGAGAAGACAATGCACCAACCATATCTGAAGCTGAGGTTCAATCATCTCCCACTTCAATCAGTGTTGAAAATAAATATAATGTCCAAAAAAGTAAAAACAGCCCAAAAAATGCTCGAAAAAACTCGACCCCCAAAAAAAAATCCCCTCGGGGGCTCCCGCCCCCAGAACCCCCCGCAACTATTGAAACTTTCGCCCCAGTTCACACAAAATCCTGGATCTGCCACTGAATGGAGTGAATGAGAAGAAAATAAAAATGAAGAGATGAAATGAATTGTTGAGATAAGAAATTATAATAATATAAAATAAAGAGGTTAAATGAGTTTAAGGATACCAAAGTCTTTTAACATTAATATGGAAGGAAAAGTATGAGAGGCTCCCAAATTTAATTTCGTGTGTATTATTTATAGATGCTTTTGAAATGGATAACAGACGCGTAGAAGAGAAGAAAAGGTCGCGTAGAAGAGAAAAAAAGTTAAAGAGTGAAGAAATAAATAGAAAAA